>CM063292.1:13425000-13600000 GCA_032173965.1 Sitta carolinensis | reverse complement strand
AAAATCCAAGAAGTTTGCAATTTTTTTTTCACATCACACCCTCTCTTGGGGGGAACAACCCCTCCAAGGCACAAAAGGGCAGCGTGTAAAAATATGTCTTGAGGAGGGATGAGCTCCATGCTCAGAGCTGAACTCTGCCTCACAACAGGATCATTGTTCTTTCAGGTAATTGTTTAGCCCTGGATCCAGGGAAAAAGAGGGGTCTGGGGGGAGAGTGGTGGGGGTGTCTCCCAGAGATTTTCCTGCCTTCTGGTTTTAGCAGATAGAACAGGAAAGTGTGAAACCCCGATTAAGGAGCAATGACCGTCTCATTACACCTGCATGGCAATGCTTACAGTCTCCTTTATGGTCCCAGATTTCTGCTGGGAACAGTGCATTACACTGTCCATACAATCCTATAGGAAACCTCAGCATGATTTCTAAATCTAAACAGTGGCCATGCCCACGTGTGGGGCTGCATTACCTGCGAAGGCAGGAGGGGAGGAGGTGTGAAGGAGGAAGGGGCTGTCTCGCTGCAGTCTGTGAGGTTCTCTTTCCCACAGCCTTCCTCACACAGGTGCTGGATGTCCTGAATCTTCCCACCTAACATCAGAAGGCTGCTCCCAGCTCTAAGATAACATTTCTTGTTGAAACTTTTATAAGGACTTTAAGCCCTCTGTCTATTGTAATTTGGGAGTTGAATATTTCCCCTCTCTGTTTAACATCTGTATTGGAACAGTATATTATAAAAACCTCACCTTGTGTATTGTAAGCATGCTCCCAGTGAAATTATTCATAACTATTGTGATTTCCATTTCTGGATATCGCTGCTTGGCATGATCCACCACAGTATGCTTCCATTGGAAAGCCCAGGGAGGAGGAGGAGGAGGGAGAAAAAAGCTGTGGTGTAATGTCATATTAGAAATGCCACCCAGCTGAATGTTCTTAGCGGCTGTGAGAAGTTCTGTGGCTCCTCACCTGTTGGTGTTGTTCAAGGTATTGTTTGGGGGCTTTTGTTGTGGTATTTTTTATTTTTTTTAACCAAAGGTTCTCAGTGAATAGGGAAATCACAGGAAAAGAGGAAGAAGAAAATTTAAATGATCCCAGAGTGAACTGTTTTGCTGTTAATACAGAAATACAGAGCAAGACACATTTAATGGGCTCTATTTTTTATTATACTATGCTGAATAATTAAGTTTGAGGCTAAGTGTCACATAGATTTATCTTTTAATTAAAAAAGCATGGTTCACGCGTATTTGAGTGGTAGTCCAAATAAATGCAATATAGAAATTTATGTTTGTTTATCTAGGTGTTAATTACCTAGAGATTGTTCTGGATTACTTCTTTTTATAAAGTGTCATAGGCTCATGTCACAAGTAATAAAGCTTAACAGTGGAACCTTATCAATTTGCTAACTATAACGCTAGTGTGACCTGGAGGAAAGGGGAAAAAAAAAAAAAAACCAACTTTGGAAAATGTTCTCTGCATGCACCACATTCAACACATAAAAACCACGCAGTGAACAAAGCAATCATTTTTAAAATGTTCTCATAAGTAAAAGTACAAATATATCTTCGGTGTTTTACAGCCCTTCATATATGTAATTATTTATATAACACACTGTTATTTATGCCCGTGTACTATATGTTGTACAGAGACAGACACGGTAAGCAACAAAATGTCCTTTACCTGGTGGGCAAGCTATTCATTTAATGTACAAAGTAACACTTACAATGACTGAACACCATATTTAAAGCAAGATGTAGCAGATGTAATTTTCTTAATATTTTAAGGATTTTACAGCATTGCTTGCAACCAAGAGAACTGGGAAGGCAAACTGAAGGCTAAAGATAAAAGATCATGAATTTCAGTGGCACAAACAGAGGGAAAAATTGTGCACAGATGTAAATTGTTCATCACATTCTCTGTCAGTCTGGTTTTTTCTTTGTTTATGATTACAATTTATATTACTGATCCATGAAGCCACGTGGAGGGATGCTGAGTGCAGGCAGAGAAGCCAAACTCGATGCACTCATAAGCTGAGGGGCTCTCCACTGCTGGTATAAATCAAATCCCATCCACTGTATCACCCCAGGGGAAGATCTGCCCCCACATTTGGGAGACTCAGAATTATTTTATCATAGGTGCAAACACTCCTTTCTTTAGGGTCAATTATTTATGGTTTTCCTAGAATTTCGATGATTTAAAACAATACCAGCCCTGCATTGTGCAACAGATGCACCTGAGAATGTTCATTTTCTGATATTGCAAAGAAATTCATTAAAATACCAGTCAGTAAATCTTACTTGCTTCTCACAACAAGAAGAAGGCTGGAAACAAGAGTTTCTTCTATTTATTACACATCAATTATTTGTATAGGCAGACACCTCAAGCTTTGCCTCATGTACAGACAGTAGTAGCAGGTAAGTTACTTCTCAATAGATGAGGTTGGAGGAAAATTCAATCTTTAAAAAGTGTTAAACATGGGGTTATGAATGAAAACTGAAATGTTTTAAATTTTAAAGAACTGAAATTGATAATCATGTTTATGTACATGTAATGACTTTGTGTGTATATACACAAACATATACACCCTGTAGTTTTTCTTTTAATAGGAACCTTGTTTAACCCCTTAACTCCAAAATAAGTGTTCTGAAGTGTCTGATTTTCCACATCATAGAAAAGCCTAGTAGTATTTCTGTATGCAGTATTTCTGAACATCAGTGAGGTACTGAGGGGCCTCAAAATATGGACCAAGGGGTTGAAAATTTGAGCCATGGGATATGATGAATCCCTTAAAACTCCTGAAATTTTGGCGGTGTAAAGTTTAAATAATTTGATGGTGAATCAGATGTATTCTTATTGAAGTTAGAGGTAAAAACCACCTTCTGTTTGAAAGACAGAATTTGTAGAGAGAACTAGTACTTCAGTTGTGTGAGATATTGCAACATGGAATATCTGGTTTCTCTTTAGGTTGTGCCACTGTATTCCTTATTATTTTTAAGATCTTGCTCTTGGGGGATGGTTTTTCACTTGTTTTCTGTTTGAAAGAAGCTGATGGACGAATGAATGAAACACACGTGGAGTAATAAAGTAAAATGGAGCTATTAATCCCAACAGAGAAAATCTTCTCTTTTGTGAAAGGTTTCTCACAGAATATCTGTGACTGTGGTACATCCTTCTCTAGGGAACCACTGCTCCTGATTTGTGCTCATCCTGGCTGTGCTGATGGTTTTATGCCAATACCCAGTGTCATGGGAGCAGTACTCAGTCAGGGGCTGCTCCTGGGGAAGTCAACTCATATTTTCCCATAAAGAAGTGTCCATGAAAAGTGTGGGTGTCTCCAAAGCTACTGGTGTTCAATCAGTGTTTGCATTGCTGTTCTGAAGCAAGGTGTATTTTCCCTGTGGAGCACGTGTTCCTATCTGTACAGCAATTGCCATATGCGTGTCTCCTCTAAAGCTGTACTGGTGGTCCTGGCATCACCAAACTCAGCTTGCCTGTATGCTAAGGAAGAGGTTCATTTTCAATTAACTTTGAAACACTGAAAGACTTTCTAATTCTTTCCTAAGACATTGACCCAACCTACTCTTCCAGTGAGTTAAAGCTTCCAAATGCTTTTGATTTACAGGAGAAACACCTTGATGTAGTATTATATGTGTGATTCTTTAACACCTACTCCTTCCTGGGTGTTATGCCAAAACATTTCTGATGTTCAGAAGGAGCAAAGCCATGACCTAAGTGTCTTCTTGATGGCCAATGGCATTTGCTTTAGAGGAAACACTGTCACCTTCCCACAGCCTCATGGCCATGCTGAGTGCACTGCAAGGGGTTTAGTAATCTCCACCTGAGCAAGAGTCATTGAGCAACCTCATGCATTTGCAATTAAATCATAAACGTTTAAACTAATGCAAAAAAACCTGACTGATCCTGTCGATATTTCTGTTTGACAGAAAAGGGAGGACAACTTGGAGAGGCTGCCTGGTGCTTTGGGTTCCTGTTGGATGGGAGGACACCTAATGGTGTGCCTTGCCCTGGTGAAACTCCTACTGCTTGATGATCTCCAAGGTCTTTTGCAACCTAGTTGATCCTGTGATCCTATGATTCTATGATTCCAGTAGCTTTGGAGCAGGTCATCTGCTGCCCACGCTGGCCAGTGCCCCCCAGCACTGTCACACAGCCCATGGTACTCCAGATGTGACAGCAATCACCCAAATACAGTCAGTGTAAGGAAATATGAGGCTGTTCACTTAACCCAAATTGGAGAATGGTGTCTCCACAGAACACCCAGCCCTTATTTCTTCCATTTCAGACCACTGCTAGTCTCCAGCTAACATCAAAAGCACTAGGGCTGGGGGGCAGAGATTCGCAGTCCAGTGAGAATGGAAAAGTGAGCTAATGTGGGACAGCATTTGACTCAGAGATGAAAATCAGTCCTCATTAAATCTTTATTTACAGTTCATACTGAAGGATTTCCAATGCTTCAGAAACTTTTATTTCAAAGAAGTACTGCACTAAATGGGAGATAACAGAGGAAATGCTACACGCATGCATATGTTTTAGACCTGTAAGCTGATCATGGCTTCACCTCCAACACTCTCTCAGACCAGGCAGGCATCTGTCAGCTTTTGACTGCAGCCAAGGAGCACACACATATTTTCCATTTTATTAAAAAAAATAAAAATAAAAATTATCAGACTACAATACATGTATTGTTCTAACTCCACTAATTTGTCTTGTTTGGTTGAATAATTTCATCCGAACCACAAAGGGTGGAAATCTGAAATGAAGGACTGATGAATCACTCAAGTGAAAAAGACCCAGCACTGCTTTTGGAGAAGGCTTCAGGTCAAAGGAGAGAAGTCTTCCTGGGGAAATGGTAAACTGGCAGGAATGGGGAGAGGGACTCAGGATGGGGCTTCTGCAGGTGAAGGGAAGGTTGAGCTGGCTCAGGTGGGACAGCCTGTGTGTCCCTACATGTCCTCTGCCCTGAGCAGGGAATGCCCTGGGCTGCTGAACTATGGCACAATAACCCAGACATAATGCTGAGCATCCAGCTCCTGCCTGTGCCCCGGAGAGAGCTTGAGCCTCCACCAGCAGAACCAGCCCCAGTCCTGCAGGGCAGGTCCTGTACTCAGCTGTGTCCCAGGAGGGGGGCAGAAAGGAAGGAAAAGAAAAAGGTAGAAAGAAGAGAAAGGGAGCCATCAAAATAATCTTTGCCTCTCTACCTGTAGTGTTGCAATCCCTAATTTTCGCAAATGAGCAAAAAAGCCTCAGTATCTGTCTAAGTATTTGAATTTACCACCATGTTTCCTCAGTGCATTAAAAAAAATAGGTAAAATATCCAACAAATCCAACCTACAGTAAATTTAAATATTGAATTGTAATGTTTGCTTAGTTGCTATTTCTTAGTAGCAACCAACGTGTTAATCACTAGTATATAATTAGATGTCATTTTGGAGCAATTCAAAATCAAACAAAATCTCAACATGCTCTGAAGATGTTGTGAAAGTTTACATTACAATTAATTTATGATTACCCAAATGTGCATCCAGTGATCTTAAGTCTTCCTTCATACATCACAAAGAAAAAAGACAACTTCTCTTTCCCCACACCTTAATGCCAGAATGTCCTCAGAAATAACACTCTCCTTGCAATAAAAAATATTTAAATTCTGTTTAAATAGCTGAGCATGAGATGAAGAAATGAGATTAATTTGATAAACTAGCCCCTGTGTATCCTTGGGCCTGTTTCTCTTCCTTGGTGTTTTGTTTTTGGTTTGTGGTTTTTTTGTTGTTTTGGTTTTGTTTTGCTTGCTTTTGGTTTTTTGGTGGTTTTTTTTTTGTTTTGTTTTTTGTTTGTTTTGTTTTGTTTTTTGTTTGTTGTTGTTTCCATAAACATTTGTTTTTTCTTTGCTGTCTTTTCAGCAGATAGAAAACTAAGGTGAACTGGTGTTATTACATTTCACACCAACTCACTAGAGCCATGAGTTAATTTCAGCACGTTTTCCTGAAGGTGAAAAGAAGTGCACAGCCTTTTGTCCCAACAGTGAGCCGGTGCCATGAACTGCTGAGTATTCCCAGACCTGTCAAAAATCAAAGGAACAAGGATGGCTAGCGAGTCATGGGAAATACTGGATGCATTAGTGGATACAGCCAATATGCTGAATTACGGTTGTGTAATAAATGTACAAGCTGTTGTACCAGGACACAGCTACGGTAATCACAGTAAGTAAAGTTTTAAAAGCACTCATGCTCCCATCCTTTGATGGAAACAATGATCGTGTACATAAAATGGTTAACAAATGGCTACACTTCACTCTACATCTAAACCAGAGAAAACCTTGCTGCTTCTGCAATAACAGGCTACCAGCTGATGTCTGGTCTTGCTCTTTATCTATGTATTCTATACTTCCAAACTCAGAACAGGGAGGACTGTTTTGGGTGTGAAGTGAGCAAGTTGTTTTATGTTTTAATTGCCCATAATGAGCATGGCAAATGCTGAAAGATGCAAGGAAGAGTCTTGTCCAATAATACAGTTCTTTATTACCTTTGGATCCCATCTTCCTAACTATTTCGAGGATGTTGTTAGCAGAGGAAGGCATATTTTTATTTAACATCTTTATTAATGAGCTAAAGAAAGAAAGAAGTAAACACGCTAATTGCATTTGCAAATGACAGTACATTAGTAGCTATTGCAAACATCACTGAAGACAGAAATAACAGAGGAAAATATGGGCAAGAATAAAAAAAATTAAACCTGGAGAAACACTAATTCAGGTCTGAAAGCAAAATTACTTCACATTTATGCAAGCAATAGTAGAAAGAAATGCAGAAGCAGTAAAAGTGAGAGGCTGGGGCAGGCAAGAGCACACAGCTGAGCTCCCTGTGGGTGCAGATGGGAGCCCTTGTGCAGGGGCTGGGAAGGGTGCAGGATTTTTCAGGGACATCAGCAGGCACCTCGGTGTCCCTCACTAGCAGAGAGCATGGGAAATGACATTTTTGCTTTTTTAAAATGGGAAAGCATGAACCCCTTGTCTTGAGTTTAGAAGAGTGCTAAGAGCAGCAGCTAAGCTGTGTGTCCAGGGAACGATGGGCTGGGTGTGCCCAGGTGTGGGCAGTGACAAAGCCCCAGTGATAAAAGGCTGGTAAGAGACGAGCAGAGCCTGGCTGCTGGCAGAGGGCAGGGCTGTCCTGCTGGCATGAAGGGCACAAAGCAACTGCTCCCAGGTGTGGACCCTCCAGAGGTGTCACTGATGCAATGAGCAGCTTGCTGGCAACGCTGCTAAGTGCCTAATCACTAAAATTAAGAGGGAAGTGAGCTATGTGTAGATGGTCTGAGAATCCAGGAGCAAAGAGATAAAATCGAGTAAAGGCAAACTTCCCAAATGCAGCTCTTCCAAACTCTTTAATAAGCTCCCCGGAGAGCTGGTAGATATGCAATCACTCCAGTGACTTAAAATTAGACTGGATACAAGAGGGAGTAGCATGCCGGTGCCTGAAGGAAGAGGGGCAGAACCCACTGGTACTGGGGGACTCTGAGCCCCCTCCTGGAGGCGGCTGCTGCTGCCTGGTGTGGGATGTGCTGTGGGGCCAGGTACTCCTCGCTCACCTGCCTGCCTGCTTTGTGGAACACGGGTTCACTGGCCTAGTTGTACAGCTGCTGGTTATTGCTGCTTCATTTCACAGAACTTACACACTGTCATTAGTTAAGAGCCAGCTAGCAAGTTATAACACAGGAAGCAACCACAGATGCCTGTATATCAGTGAACCACAGTGTCGTGTGCCATCCTTACCATGTAATAATTTCGAAAGAGAAAAGAAAACTGGCCCTCACCCCCAGCCCCTTGGAGCATGAATAACCTGGTACAGCTCCTTCCCCTGAAATGCTTCCAGAGACTCAAATCTCAGCCTTCCCTGTTTCAGTCATGGTGTAGGGATGCTGCCTTTAGCAGCTGTGAAAGGGAGCAGGCTTGATGTCCTGAAATACTCCCTTGCCCCTCAGGCTGGGGACAGCGTGTGCTGCTGTGAGAGGCAGCGATGGAACCACACTCCATCGGGAGCGCTCAGTGATGGAGGCAGCAACACCCGTGCCCCTCACTGGCACTGTGAGAGGGGTGACAGGAACAAGGACTGTGCCCCTCACTGGCACTGTGAGAGGGGTGACAGGAACAAGGACTGTGCCCCTCACTGGCACTGTGTGAGGGGTGACAGGAACAAGGACTGTGCCCCTCACTGGCACTGCACGAGGGGTGACAGGAACAAGGACTGTGCCCCTCACTGGCACTGCACGAGGGGTGACAGGAACAAGGACTGTGCCCCTCACTGGCACTGCACGAGGGGTGACAGGAACAAGGACTGTGCCCCTCACTGACACTGCACGAGGGGTGACAGGAACAAGGACTGTGCCCCTCACTGGCACTGCACGAGGGGTGACAGGAACAAGGACTGTGCCCCTCACTGGCACTGCACGAGGGGTGACAGGAACAAGGACTGTGCCCCTCACTGGCACTGCACGAGGGGTGACAGGAACAAGCCCCATGCCCCTCGCTGGCACAAAGTGAGGGGTGACAATAATGCTTCCCGCTGATGCCAATCACTTTGATGACTTTTGCTACAGCGTTACTTGTGCAGTGGCAATTGAATTGAAGCTGCCACATCAGTTTGCATTAGGCCACTTAGCAGCTGATGTGGTTTCTCACTAGCACAGCAAAGGGAAGGGAGGGTGGCTCTGGAGGAGCCTCTGGGAAGTTAGGTTTTGAACTGGGACTGGGGGCACAACTGTGCTCAGCTAGGAAGTTGTAAGCTGGCTGGTTGGAACACAATTTTCTTTGAAATTTCAAGTTCAAAAAGATTGTTTTCCCCCACTAAAAACTGGTAAGGTTGTAGCCTGTGAGTGTCTGCACCTGGAGCAGCTCACATCCATGGCATCCCTAGCACACCCAGGCTCTGCACCTGAGTCACAGAAAACAGCAGAGGTAGATGGGATGGGATCATAGAGCTCTCCCTACCCAGACCCGGCTGGGCAAATAAATTGCCATGAGATGGGCATTTGTCCCCAGGCCTGCATGCTGCCTGTGCAGGAGGAGGTGTCCCCTGCAGCTCAGGACTCTTGCTTTGGGGCCAGAGCCCAGCTGGTGTCTGGCGATGGCCGCAGTCAGGCCTAGCTTCCCCCAGGGTGTGCTCTCCCCTTGAGGTGGGAGGATCAATATCTCATTACCTATGGCCCTGCTTCTCCAGAGCCTTACATTTTGTGGGGTATAATGTAATATCCCCACTCTTTAAAATTGCAGTATCTGAAACACTGATGTGAGCAGCATAAATCCGTTTTTAGTTTAGTGAGGTGAATTAGCTAAGCACCTTTATTTTTTCCAGTTGTAGAATTGTTCTAATGCTTCTTCTGACCAACCCTGGTTTAAAAAAGGCTTCATCTTTAAAAATCCAATTTTACAAACTGTTAGTCTTTAGTGTGGACTGTTGCTTTTTAGTAATTTTGGGGAAAAAATTAATGGCTGATATATTTAATTTTCAGACACAGCTACTGCATATTTAAAGTGTCTTTTTTACAATTTTATTGTCAACAATATAGGTTGAACACTGCATAGATATTGCTCTTGCAGGCTTGTAAGATTAAAATCATAGTATTTCTGAAGGGACTGTTAAAGCGTCTGTGGAGCTATCTGCTACTGCATAACTCTGAACTAATTCAATGTCTGTGTGCTTTAAATATCAGTACAACAACTTTTTTTCCAACTAGGCAGAAAGCTTCAAATCTAATGTTAGTATTCTTACTGACCTCGAAAGTGAGGCTGACCATGCTTAGCTTTCATTTTGTTTCTTCCTTTAAATATGGCTAAAGAGCAAAGGCTCTGAATCTGTGTAGTGTAACTTGAAACTAATGGGTAATTAATGTACAGTCAGATCTGTAGTAGCTCCAGGGTATGGGTACCTAGATTTTGCCTTTCTTCCCAGGACCTACTTTTTTTGAATCCTTTTATATCTGTATCTCTCACTTACATGGGTTAGTGTGTGTTTAAGCTGTGAATAATGGTTGAATTTATTCCTGCATGGGCAATACCACATTCCTTTAAAGTAGATCATTATTCTGTATGGAATAAATACTGTTATCCAGCTGATAGGCTTTCAGGCTAATGACCCAAAGGCTACCATCTAAGAAGCCAGATAACAAGACATGCTTCTCCACTGGTTTCTTCTGATATATTAATTAACAAAAACCAAGGTTCCTCTCTGAGAGGGAAAAATACCTCTGCCATTCCTGTTTGGTTTTGGGAGTTTTCTTCACTCCTTAACACTTGTCAATGCACATAGGGGAATGAGTCTCCCTACGAGGTGGATGATGGAGAGCTTCTCCCTGCTCTGGGATTGTCTGTGTGAATGAGAGGCAGCCTCTGGGAACCATGCTAGGGAGCAGCCTGTGGGCAGGGCAGGCAGGAGTCCAGTGCTCCCAAACTCCCCTGGCTCCATTCTGACTGGCTCTCTCTTCTCCAGGGCAAGTCCCTCCCTCAGAGGTGTGTGCTGGGATCCCTTGTGAGAAGGGACTCCCAGCACTGGCCAGTCCCTCCAGCAGCTGTGCAGCCCAGAGCTTTATGCCTCTGAATCCAGGAACACGGTTCTCCCTCATCTCTGTTTATAGCATAGTCTAGAGTCCTGCCAGTTCTGAACTTGAGACACTCCTAACCTGGTTTAGGAAGTATGAGATTAGGTGGAAAGCTAGGAAGTACCTTTCTTCTTTTTTGACCCTTTCAGATATACTGACTGCAAGCTAAATCTTCCTTGCAACTGTCAGCTGGATGACCCCCTCCAAATAAATGTCTCAGACTTGGGATTTAAGTAGATCAATGCTGTGGGGACAACTGATCCCCAAGGTATAGTGGCACTTATTTGGAGACAGAGCAAAGAGCCATCTGTGGCTTACAAGGAGTGAGTGTGTTCTACATGCATTCTCTAGAATAAATGGCTACCAGAATATGCTGCAACACAATTGCACAGAGGGAAAGAATTTGCAGCATTTTTTCTGTTTTCCCAGTCTGAGGAGTTTTCTGACCTGTGGCAGGCTGCTGCTCCCTTGAAGATCACCTCAATTCCAGGGGGTCTTCAAACCCGAGGCACACTCCAGCAGAAACACCTGAAATATTCTTTGGTGTTGGCATTGCCCTGTAGCTTTCTGCTTTGTGTTGTGAGTTATTCCCTTTGGAGTCCAAGTACTGAGAGTTATTACATCTTTAAAGGCCTGCAGAGTTTGAGGAAAAGTAATTGGTTTGTTGCTCCAAACCTCTTGGTGGAATTATTGAGAAAAAAGCTTTTCAACTTAATTTTCTATCTATATCTGGAGCCGTTGGCATGAATTCAGCCTGCACCATATACCCACAAGCTCTGTCAATGTGTGCAACTGAGTATTACTAGAGCATATCTAGTTGGGATAGCCAGTAGGACTCTTTGCAAGGTGTAAGACTTTTCCACTCTGCAGAATGGCTACATGGCAAATCTGTTTTTCATCTTTACTGGTTAAGTTGTTCACTTACAGCTTTATGTTAATGCAAAAGATAATTAATGCTATAAGTTAACTATGCGTAGTGCTTTCCAAGAACAAAAGGAACTAAATCCCAAACCATATCTTCCTCTCCTGTTCTGGCTTGGTGTAATTCCTTGCTTATTAAGCTATAGAAGCCTGCTTGTTTCATGCTGCAAAACTTCCAGGTTCATCAGCTGTAGTTGGGAGCCAGTGAGACATCTTAAAGTTTTCATCTACCTCTAAGGTCAAATGTGCTGTTTCAGCAGATTATAGCCTGAGGTCCTGGAAAGAAAGGCCAGGGCTTTGTATCTGATGGTTTTGCACAGGCTGTCTGCTGCAATCAAGTGCCACCATCCCCCAAAGTCCTCTGGCTCACACACCAAGCAAAGCAGGTGCTCTGCAGTGACAGGACAGATGGGGTGAGTGTCACTGTGATGTGGCTTTTCTGATGAGTCATTGCAGAGGACTCCTTGGGGACAGAATATGTAATAACTAATAGGTGAATGATGTGTGTCCTTTTTTCCAAAGTTTCATCACTCCAGTAGGAATCTCTGAAGTACGATGCTCAAACCAACAACCTTAATGGTCTCAGTCTAATTTGTTCCATCTTCTCATCAAGTCAGATGGATTTTGACCCTTTCCCTTGCCTTGACAGCCACAAGCACCTGATTTGTTCTGTGTGGGGCTTTTAATGGTTCTTTTGTGTCCTCCTCAGTGGGCAGGAGAAAAACCATGAGGGGTGTCTCAGTCCTGCATTGTCCACAAATACCACCTGGGAACAGAGGGGGACAGTTGCACCATGAAACAACCCTTAAAGATGCTGCTTAGTGAAAGCAGGGGTAATCTAAAATCTGTTTTAAACACCCCCTGCAGATGTGAAATATCACTTACCTTGTTTAAGGGCTGTCACAACTGCTTCAGCCCTTTCCTTGCCATGCTTCTCTTCTCACCAACATAAATTTCAGAGGGTTTTGTCTGATCTATATCACAGATTCAGTTTTCCAAGTTTTTGTGCTAAATGACTTGGCAACTCTGGTCTTTGAATAACAAGCTTGGAAAGGTGGAATTGTATAGACCTCCCAAGTCCATCCCTCCTACTGAAATTTAACACTGAAAAAAATCAGTTCATGATTTTATCCGTGAATTATGTCTGCTAAGATCTGTACTTACAGCTCTAGGTAGAGGAGATCAAGCAAATCCAGGTTAAATATGCCTCTCATTCTGACAGAACCTCTCTGGACCTTTGCCAGACTATCATCAAAGGGAAGCTTACTCCTTTGGGGTCTAAACCAGCCTGCTAAACTGCTGGTTTAGCTAAACTGCTAAACCAGTGAGTCTTATTGACTGAGAGTGGAGCAGAACTGAGTTCCACAGTTGCAGAACTGATCGTTGCATTTGATGTTATCGACAAAAATTTGAGTAAATCAAAGAAAATGTAGATACCTTGGTAAAACCTGGTTGGCCTGTTTTCAGATGCTTTCCTGGGTTTCATTAGACCTCAATGAGGGGTGGGGATTCCTCAAGAAATGGTGATTTCAAGTTATCTTTCAATGCTCTTCAGCTGTTGAATCTAATAAACCTTTTAAGAAGTGACAAATATGTGAGGAGCTTAGTACCTGAGAAATCACTGATCCATTAGTCCAGATATTGGAACTTGAAGCAACATGCAACTTTCTGCTTCTGACTTCCATTAAATATGGCCAAATTGTATTAGATCATCATCCATAATTAGGCCAATTTTTCCTAATCTTTGTTGAAATGGGTTCAGTCTGGTTTACAAATGAACACTGGGGGTGTTTCTTTCCTTTCTTTTTCTCTCTTCACAGACTGCAAGCTTTCCACTGCCCAGCAATACATGAATCCATTCAGGAGTAATGCATTGCACATGCTTCATATTTAGGTAGTTTTAGCCTTAAATGATTATCTCCAGACCTTCTGTTCTTCCCTGTGCATAGCATGTGTGTGGTGTAAGTGTTTCTGTGTGGTAAGGCAGCCAGTAGAACTTTCTGCTGCCCTTGTGAACCCTGCTTAAAGGTCCTCAGGACCTGAGGACTGCTTAATGCAACCATGTTTAAGGCTAATTGTTAGTACTCAACAGGAGCTACCCTAGTAACTACAGTTTTGTTACCCCCAGGCAGCCGAGCGAGCCCCTGACATGCACATGATCAGGTTGCAAACTCTGCCTAACACCAGCACTTTCCCTGCAGTGGATATTCTTCATACCTAAATATGCTCATACAGAACACTTGTCAGGTCACCCTAAATGCTGAATCCTTCCAGAAGTGACACACATCTTTTCTGATGTCACTCTTTAATCACTCTTAATTACTACGCAGAGTCTAATTTCAAGGTCTCCTTAGGTGTTGGTATTAGCTAATATTCAGTAAGTAAGGCAAAAGATAACACTGTCAGTCTTATTCGCCTTTCAAGTTTGTATCTCTCTTTTCCCCACAGAACACAGTAGGGCTAAAACCTTCTTGTTTAGCTTGGGGCAAAACACACCCTGCAAAAGCTGAGAAATAATCTAATTTTTTCAATGAAAGTCAGTGCCAGTCAAAGAAGCTTTTACATACTTCCAGTTAGGGTACATCAAAAATGTATAAATATTGGTAACCCCAGTTTATCATGTACAAGATTCTAAAAGAAAACCAAATTAAGGGAGGATATTCACGAAGCCTTTGAAATAATGAAGAAACAGCAAATGCCACTTCATTTTTATGTTCTGAAGTCACTGAAAATGAGGAAATTATTGTCACTTTCATTGGATGACTTTCTTGGATTTTAACACATTAATATTTATGCTGCTCAATTGTCTATGTTATAAATAGCCTCTTAGAAATCTCTGTGGGTCCCTTTTTAGTTTAGATATTTAAAACATAAGTAGCCTGAAAGCAGCTAAATATCAGTGCTACATGCAACTTCATCAAAAGACAGAAAGAAGGTGCTCAAGCACTGGATCTTCTCTTCCTCCCAGGAAAGAGTTAACACAAAGAAATAAAATCAGATATGTGTAGCCTCCAGACGTCCATTAAAGTGCAGAATGCTGTTTTCTATCACAGATTATATGCCAGATGTTCAAACTATCTCTAATCATTGCAGATGTAATGGAGTAGAATGTTGCAGTTTGTGAGTTTACTGGCATTAATTCTGTATACTGCACAAGGGAAAAGATTTTAAATATATAATTATATCTCATTAATACTCAGGTTTTATTTCCTTTCAATGGAACAGGACTTATTAAAGCAACCATTTACCGCATGTTTTCTTTTAGTGTTTGGCCCCAGCATAATCCTGTGTGCATAGTACGTGTAAATATGTACTAACCTGAGTATATGGCAACACACACTATATAATTCCACTGGTATAACCCCCCACTTTTTATATGCATGAGATGTTTTTATAATGTAAATTGACAGGGAAAAAGATATTACTTATACGTACCGGGCTAACCACATATTATCTTATTTAATGAAGAACTGTAAAAAATACATATTTTAATGATATTTATTCAGTTATGCTATGAGGAAATTTTGTAGTTCTGTGAAATGTGTTAGGCTACTTTCTTGTCCTCTGACTGCTCCAGCCGTGCCCCAGTACCAAAGGCAGCTGTTACAGTGGGGAGAGTGACTCACTGAGGTTGTTCCTTGCTGTTACTCAGTAAGCCAAATGCAGCAGAGCTGGTCCTGCTCTGCCTCCTCCCTTGCCCCCAAAACACCCTGTGTGAAGGGACACCTTCTTTTTGATATTTCCTTTCTTCTGTCCTTCTTTGTATCCTTTGGGCTCAGCTTCCATCAAACGGTGACCACAGGGCACAGAATTTCCTTTGTCATACATCCTCTGCTGGAGCTGCCTATCCAGTGCAGAGTTCAACCACATCTGAGAGAGTTTTTTACATCTTAAATCTATTCAAAACACTGCAAAAGTGTTCATCACTCTCAGTGAGTTGTGGACTTTGATGGCCTCTGAAGTCAGAGGCAAAGCTGTGAGGGTGAACTTCATGAGGAAGTCCCTACATCTGCTTTCAGAATCTCAATTATAATTTCTCCAGGAGCCATTCCTACTTTGGGCGATAATATTTGCCTTCCAGTTTCACCACATAGCCTCGACCTATGAAAAAAGTACCCCTTGTACCAGATGTGGGTCCTTTCTGGGAGCTGTTTCTCTGGGAGCTCTGTTGCCATCGTACCCAGCAGCTCCACAAGCACTTTCCTCTCCCAGCCCCAGAGAGAGAGCAGTAGTAATCGGGATCCAGTTTTCCTGATGGAGGCCAGGAGCCAGTGAGGCCACAAGTGATTCTCCAGAGTCCCTGCCTGGGTGTGGTGCACAGGGTGGGACACCTGGTGTTGGGGCTCGGGTGCCTGCCCCCTCCCACAGCTGGCTGGCAGCCTGTGTCTTGCAGAGGCATTAAGAATGATTTGAGTAGGCCAAGATGGTTAAATTAATTTGCTTGAACTATTTCTCAATCCAGAGACTTTATTCACAAGAATTCAGCCCAAAGGTTTTGTTCCAAAATACCATGTGCCTAACGTGCTGAAGTATTTGGGTAAACACTTTTAGTGTTTAAGTGCTCTCTATATGCTGGATACAAGCACAGGTTTCATGCAACTACTCCTGTGGTTTCAAGTTGTTAAGGCACACACTATTGAAGGACAGGGGCATTTTGGCCAAGACCTGCTGGGAAAATCTTAGACATGCACATAGCACATGTATAATTGTGCCACATCTCGCTATTTGAGAAAGCCAATAGAAAGAATCCTGCAAACAACTTCTTTTCTCTCACAATTTATTGATTATTTTGCCTTTTCAAACATCAAATAAGTTCTTAACTATTTCCTTGAGAGGTAAGCAGCCCTCACAGAGTGTGATTTTAGGCTCTGAAGTTGGCTGAGCACTGCATGGATGCAGAGGTTGGCAGTTGTGGAAGTTGCTGCCGGCCTCTGCAGCTGTCTCGTCACACTGATTGTTTTGACTGGGACAGGAATATCTTAATCTCAATAATGTAGTTTCAGGCAAGAGATACTGGGTAAAGTTCAAGTGTATTTAGGGAAACATATATGTATGCAGGCACTACAGTCTTGCTGCTGATATTTTAACATGATTTGTGTATGATGTGCTTGATTAAAAAGAAAAACTGGCAATTTGCTCTATTCAGTTGCATATGGGTACTGTTTTTAAACATAAGTGTCCAGGTGCACACAAACTGAACAGGCTTTGGAAAGCCACCAGGTTTCATCCAGACACTTCAGCTTGAAAGAGGACCTTTTCAAGCACCTGATAATTTAGATAATACTAATTGTGTAGTTATATACTATATAAAAAAAGTAACAGTACATGAGCCCAGTGTAAAATGGAGATTCCCTTCAAAATTATTTTAATCTGTATTTAATTTTTTATGTTTTGAGATGCGCTAATGCAATGCTTTTACACTATGGACTGTTTTTTACGAATTTTCATGCCATGTGCATCATATCATACACTGCATCTAATAAAGCAATTAACAGATGAGATATCATGAGAGCCCATCCAGTGAATTTAATGAGTTAAATAGTTAAAACATAGAAAATGTGACAACTCGAGTATGGTTCCATATGGTCTAGAGATGCAAAGCATCAACTGAAATCTCTCTTTTTAGTGGTGTACAAAGATTAAGTCAACCAGGTAATTTGCTTCAAGAGTCAACAATATTCCTTGTCAAAAAAATAAGTCAATAAAGGACACCAACAGAAAACCAACCTGGCTAACAATCTCAAGAGCAAGGAGGGCAGGGATTTTCTCCTGATGAAGACCTACAATGGCTGATAAGAAGAGAGGGCAATTTTAAAATCAATGCAATAATTCCAGGAATACTGAAAATCACTCCTACTTTGTTTAAAGGGATGTTTCGTGGGTGTCTACAAATAACAGATCCCTTCCTTACATGCCAGCCCTTCAGAAACAAGGCAAAGATGCGAGACAGCAAAAAAAGGTCTCACCATATCAGCACACAGGATGATGGACTGCCCCTCCAAGTGACACTTTCATTATCAGTAAATTTATGTTCCTATTTCAGTCTGTAATAATGACCATTCACAGCAAAAGCATGGTGGCTGTTAATGGACAGGAGTGGGGATAAAAATTCATCAATTAATGTGGAATTGAAGCATTTCCTCCACACACTTTGAGCAGCCAAGTATTTCACAGCAGATCTTGGCACCCGAGTGCAGGTATAATAATTATACACAATTTTCAGTGATTAAAAGGTTGTAAAGTAATTTTAGATACATCTCAAAATTATTTATCTTATAAATGAGGATAGAGTGAATATGAGCTGAATCATAAGTACCACTGTTCAGAGCTGAGCTGAAGAGCTTGCAGGGGGAGATTCCTGCTCCTCAGCAGTGATGTCTCAGTGCACCTCCATGGTGGTTATCTACTCACCATTTCTGCCTTGCATCTCCTGAAAAGGCAGGTGACTCTGAATAATATGATTTTCAAATATCTGTAAGATCTTTTATGTAGCAGTTATTTAGGCAGTTCTAACAGTATGGTGGCCACACTGATAACCAGCACATGATTGTCTGCTGTTGTGGGGAGGACTGATTTACACAGCACTTTGTCATTCTTCTCATCAGATTGGGTTTTATTCTACCAGTTTGCTGCTGTCGCTTCTTACCGTGTCACCTAAAAAGGGTACCACACTGAATCAGGAGGGCAGCCCAGCGGTCTGCCACTCATGGGATCACTGTGACTGAGGGTTAACCTCTCCAGAAAGAAGGGAGATCCTCTTTACTTTGTCACCATGACTTATGCAGGGAGATCCCTGGGAAGATGCCAAGTGTGGTATAAATGCTTATTTAGAAATAATCCGATGTAGTCTGAGGCTCCTGGGCCTGAAGTTTCTGAGTTTCTAGACTCAGTTTCTTCAGGCCCAGGAGCCTCAAACTACAATCCTGTGGGTTTTGTCCTTGTGGAACTTTTATCTTTCTTCTGGATGATGTGGGCTACAAAATTTTCTTAAACGTTAAAAGATGGACAACAAAAATAGGCCTGTCATAGTCCCTGGGCACTGATCCAAATTATTTCAGCATGGCACCACAGGCTATGATGGACATCAAAGGCAGAATGTCTTCATTTCAGTGTTAAAGTCAAGGAATTTATGGAAAGACTGAATAGTCTCCAGTGGTAACCCGAAAGAAGATGGTATTCTAAATTTATTTGAGAGTTGGAAATGTCCAGTCTGTACCTGGTAGTCCTAAAGTTCAGGAGTAGACAGTATATCCACTCTGCTTTCTCGTGGATTCTCACTTAGCTTTTGAGTGGGAGAGTGAAACCAAGGGATTCATTAATGAACTCAAGAAGCAAATAGACACTGTTAAAGGGAAGGGGAAAACTCTTTAATTTGGGGTCAACTGTAAAAATAACCACTTCTATTACACATTTTCCTAAACAGAAATATGCAATCTCCCTGAATTTTAAATGCAGACAAAGACGTTAGTGTCAATTATTCTGTGTCTGATAAAACCAGCTAGCCTTGTCCTTTTTTAGCTCAGCACGATTATAAAATGAAACCAAGAAAATATATGATCCATATATTTTTTTTGGAATTTCTCCTGGTGTGACTGAGCTATTAATAGTACAAAATTGGTAGGGGTCATAAAGCTGCTGCTAACTTGGTAATCTAGAGCACTTATTGCTGTCACCTTAGTAGGCCCAGATCACTTCTGGCCAAACCAGCTAGCAGCTGGATGTGTCAAAAGTATAAAATGAGGCTTAAGAAGCAGGAAAACAGTTCCAAAATGCATCAGCATCCAGATGAAAAGTGTTTCTCCCCTAAGACCTGAAGATCACTGTGAGTAGAAGAGGAGGTTGAGTTTGGGGGGTGTTGTATTGATCTCTCCTAAAATCCACACATCTTAATGTAAAGCTACCAAGAAAAACCTTAGCCCCAGACTCTGCAGAAAGCTTCATGATGTGAAGAGGAATGGTGCTTCTGACCAGAGCTCAAGGGAACATTGTAGGTCTGAGATCTGATAGTAATTTCTATCAAAAATATGTTTCAGCTTTTTTCCCAATTATTTATAGAAATTAGAGACAGAATTATGATATTTAATGACTAATACCTGCTTATATCATTAGCTATCTTCTTTTTTTTTTCTTTTTTCTTAAGGGTATTTACTTCCTTCTACATTTTTTTTTTTTTGGTGGAAAATTTAGAAGACTGAGTTCCATCTGTAGTAATGTAAAAAAACGCACAAGAAGTGAGATGCAGAATTTACATACTTGAAAGTGGAAGATAGCTGTTCCACATTGCAAAGATATAAATTAAAAGAGCATCTAAGCTCCCCAAAATCATCTGTTCATATCAACAAAGTGAATATTAATGAAAAACAAAATTGAGTTCTTCCTGTGGTTGATTTTCATCGCAGTACCCAGGTAATAAAAATGGCAGTAGAAATTGAATCCATCAGTCATTAAAATAACTTTGGCTTCTTCTCTGTAGCAGACAAGCACCAGTGATGCCTGCACAGGCACAAGGCTGTTATGTGGAGTCTATCTGGACGCTTTATACACCATGTAATGGAAAGGGAGGCAAAAAACATCCAACTTCTGCTGTCCCTATAACATAATCCAATGCTGGTGAGGAAATGTGCTTTTTCCAGAAAGCACATTAGCACAGATCAGTCAACCCTCCCACCCTGGTTGTCTCTGCTTTGTGTGTCTGTGCAGTAGGGTTGTGCCCCAGAAGTTAATTGGATCACTTCATCCCTGAGACAAGACCAATAACCACACAAGGACTTAGGCATCTGAAAGAGAATGTAGGCACGTATGTCAAAATGGAACTCTTGTTCGGCCTGTTGGAAAGGGGGAATATTGCCTGTTTGGCCATGAGAACATTGTCTGGAGAAATAAGAGGTGATGCTTTCAGAGTGTTTCAGATACCTGGGATCAGTTCCCATCTATCATCCTTCATACTTTCTGGGTATCTCATTTTGTGCATTTATCACTCATTTTCAGGCCAAGTTCTCTGAGCAGCAAATTATTTTGTAACTTACATGAAAATTCCCTTTTCCTGTTTTACTTTCTGTGCCAATGATATGAAACAGAAATTGTGGAGTAAATTTTTAAAAAAGCCTGGTACAATCAAGGTAAAATAGAGATGTAATTTGGGTAGGTGCCTCACTCATGCTGATGTTAAATTCCAGATTGCCCTGTTACCAAAAGCACACAGGGCAAATGCTCAGCTTGTTCCTAATTAGGGGCAGTTATTTCTGCAGAGGCTGTGTAATATGGACCCAGTAGTAACTGGGAATCTTTGTTTTTCCAGCAAGATCTGGTTAATCTTATGCTTATCCCAAATCCTGCAAAAAAATTGAAGTTCTTCAGTAGCAAGAACTTACAGGGACACTCTTAAAATAACATTTGTCCCACCTGTGTTTGAAGGTCTCACCTGCAGCTGCTGTGACTGATGACACTGAGATAAACCCGTTGTTTCCCTTTTTTTGGCTTATTTACATGTAGCAGCATTCTTCTTATGTGCAGTGTCACTGCTTTTCCCCTAGTTGTCTTGATCATATGACTGCTTAATTAAGTATGTGCTTAATTTTGTATAACTTACTTATTCAGGAAAGTTTCTCACTTGATTAAAATTAAGCATATGAATGTTGCATATCTGGGGTTCTAATTAGTTTTCTTGGCTGCTTGGGGTTTTTTTATAAACCCTGAAGGAAGCAAATAAAGACAAAGGAAAACTATATCTTCAAATGTAGTTTGGGGCTTAGCAATGGCACCTGGCATGGTTTTTACTTCATTGTGATTAACAAATCAAGTCAAAGCTTCCTTTAAGACTGCTTAAGGATTTAAAAGCTCTGGGACAGAATGAGGTAACTACTTCAAGCTTTGCTTTAAGGATTTAGAACCTGATGCAAATCCTATTGGAGTCAATGGAAATAATTTAAGGGACTTTGCTGGGCTTTGGATCAGGCCCTCATGGCAAACGAGAGCCTTGACCATGTTAAGGAGTTAATGTCCTTAGAGCTGTGCTGGACCCAAAGTGGTTTAAGACCTTATGGTGTGTTGTCAGGTATCCTGGTGTAATTCAGAGGAGCTAAACTCTTGCTTTAAATGTTCTGTTCCATGCTGGACATAACCTTAATAACATCTGTCGGGGTACCTCTGACTCATTCATTTTTCGGAGTGATACCTGTGTGCAGCAAAGTTTCTGACCCACTTGTCTGAGCAACATCACCCAGCATGGCATCTGGGGCCATGATTTTAAGATGCTTTCATGGCCCCTCCTCAGGCAGGTTGCATGGGAGATATGTAAATGTGTGTGTGAAGATGCATACACACACAGCCTGCAGGGAAAAAAAGCATCAGAAACCTTATAAATAAAAGCCAATTCAGTTTTCTGGCTGCTTTCACTGTTGGGGTGAGCAGCTGCTCCTTTGGGGACAGGGAGGCCGAGGCTTTATGGGCTGGACATTGTCACTGATTTCTGCTGTTGGGATCTTTCCCTCCAGCTGCCATCAGGCTTGAGCTCTGATTTTTGTCACCACGTCCTTATTGGGAAGGCTGGCAACTCCATTTCCTCTGGTCTGGACCAGCACAGACAAATTTCAACTCACTGACTTTGCTATCCCACCACTGAAAATTTACCATATTCTCCTGATTTAATCTGATATCCTTGCAGTCTGCATCTAGTACAAACTAAATTATGTTTTGTGTTCTCAATGATAGGCACAGAATACAGGAGGACCCTTTTACAGACTTTGATTACATGCTATTTCTCCCTGCCTGGGTAATTGTTGAGGAGTGAGTCAGAAAGTTGTTCTGATTAATTAGATATGGTATTTTAGGATGCTTCAGTCTGGGAAAGTATGGACTAGAATCCAGATTTCCCACTCATCTGCCTTAAATACTCTGACCCTATCCTGAACTTCACACTTGCTCTATGAGTGTTTGTTTATGCTGGAATTTGCTATAGGAGGCCTTATTAACTGGTGGTCAAGATTTTATTTTTAAATGGATCGTTAACTTGTTACATACTCAAGGAGAGTGTTGATGCATCTCTGCGTAGGAATCCTTCCCTCCCATCCCTGCAGCCTCCCTGTGTGCCCATAATGTGAACCTGTTTAGAGACCTTATAGATTTCCTTTCATTCATGAGAAAATAATAAAAAAAATGAAGCATAGAGAAAGCAAAACAGGGAAGTAGCAGCAGTAGAAGTGGAAACATATTCTTTAATCATGGTAATGGAGCAGATGTTTCAATAGCAACAGCAGCAGGTCCAGTAAGTGCTGCATCTTCTTCTTTCATCCCCCTCTAACCAGAGCTGCTAGCAACATGCCATCTTTCCTTCTCAGGATTTTGCTTCCAGTAGCATCTGCTGTGCCTCTTTCTCCTTCATGCTGCGACATATGTAGCTGCATCACAAGAAGCAGCCAAGTCATACACTAAGGTAATTTCTATTAATGATTTGTACTTGCTTAGTGGATAAAATCACGTTTTGTAGCCCTGATTCATCACAGCTGCTTTGTGCTACTAGTGTGAGCAGAGGAAGTGCTAGGAGAACAGACGGATGATTACTGGATAGCCCAGGACTGACAGCAGAGCATGAGTGCTTGGAGTGAGGAAAATCACTTCAGAAAGGGTAATAAGATGATCCTGACTTTACATTTGTTGTAAGAGATGGTGGCTGTTGGATTTCCACATGAAATTCTTCTCTATTCTCACTGGCTTTGTTGGCAGAATTAATTCATAGAAATTTCGAATACAATTTCCAGAAACACAGGTTTGCATATTTTTAGCTTATAAAAGAGAAAAGGTTGGGAAGGGGGAAACTCTCATCCGTGGTGGTATTTGGAAAGTAAACTGGCTCTCAGAGCTGTACTCCTGCATCCCTCACAATGTTGCCTCAAGACTAACCCAAACCTTGGCTGTGGTGGAGCCCATGTTTTGTCATCTGAGCTGATGTATTTCAGTCTGAAGGCTGAAGTCTCAACATTCCCTCTTGTGCTTCTACAAACGGGTGTGTGTGCCCACCTTCTGTTCCACGGATGACAAATGTGGGAACATGGATGCAGCACTCAGCACCTCCTGAGAGCCTGTGTTGGTGTCCCTTGGATTCAGGGCAGCTGGATCCCTCCCGGGGAGCTCGCAGGATCTGGCCCACCAAAAACACAGTGTTTGAGCTAATATGCAAATTCTAGGTAGTGCAAACACCAACACAGTCAATTACACACAGCAAAAACATACACAACAGCCAGGAAGCCATATGATAGATATCATGTTGTGACTATGTTGTGGGACTTTCATCTTTATTGGCAAACATTTCAGGCAGCAGTTCAGATTTACATAGAATCACATATGTGCTTAAGAAAGCATTTTATCTCCCCCTTCCTTTACCGAGCTGCAGTTACCAATACCCTGCTACCAGTAAGTAATTAAGAAATTTCAGTGCTCTTCAGCTAATCACTCAAAATGTCAGTATCCTTTCCAACCCTCATCTAAATTTCTTCAAGTTTTAAAACCGGACTGGAAATTTTAGGCAAAGTGGAAATGCTGCTTCTTCTTAAGCTGATTTGTCTTTTTTATTTATAATGTTTTGTTGTTCTTGCAAGAGCCCAAAGGAAACTGTGCAGAAGGAAACCTTATTGCATTGAAAGAAGCTTCCCAGAAATAATATTATTATTTGGAAAGTTATGAAAAGAAACAGACTTATTGTCAGTGTGTTGTACTTAAAAGAATTCTGGTTTGATTTTTGTCATGTAAGAAGCTTGTAACTTAGATCACATTCTTCCAGCTTTTTTTTTACTTCCTTAGTTATAATATCCTAAAAGGTTATTTATATAAACTTTCAAATAACTTTTCTGAATTTGGATCTAAAGGGGGTTTAGTGGAAAGTCATGCTCTTAATTATAGTATTAAGTAGAATGAGTATTATTTACTCTATTAATAATTTAAGTTCTCTAGCAAAACCAGTAATATATTTTCAATTATTACTTACACCTCTATTTGTGATAGACCATATATTCCAAGTATCAGCTAATTTTTCATTTTTCTCTCCATTCATTTTGGTAATTTTAAATGAAAACATTTATAAGCACTCTTCTTGTTGAGATACTCAGCACCTAAAGAATTTGGAGTATCAGAAATCCTAATGTTGTACAGAGATTTTATAAGGAAAGTTTTCCCAAATAGCACATACAACACTTAGAAAACTTCCATAAGAATATTTCCAAATGAGTGGTATTTAAGTATTTTTACAAAGAGCAATCAAAGCATGTAGCACTTGAATTTGTAACATTAAAGCTCCCTGATTGTGCAATAATAAAAGATGAATGTGGATTTATATTGTATGTAAATTAATTAATCTTTTCATAGCATTGCTCAATAAAAAACCTGGGGTAGAATCACAATGCTTATCTGCTAGTACTGAAAGGCAAACAACAGAAGAGTTCATGAAACATCTATGCGCAGGCAAAATGTATACAGCAAATTTTCTCATCTTTAATATAAAATATGTGCAGTATCTGTAATATTACTCAAGAAGTTTAGTTGGAAGGCAGGGGTTAGGCCTGTGACTGCAGCCCTTCTGGCTGACATGCTCTGAGGTGCCTTTTTGCAGAGTCCTTGCAGCAGCAGATGTTGGGGAATGCAGCACTGTCAGCTTCTGTCTTGTGAAGGTATGTCTTGGAGGATGATGAGCCCATTCCTAGTATGACATTTGGGGCAAATATGTACGAGATCTTTTTCTGAAAGTTCAAGAGAAAATGATGTCTGCCACTGCAACATCTGGAAGTGTGGTGAAAAACACGTTGTGAATAAAGACAACAGCCTGGTGGAAGTGCAAACCTTAGGCACAGAAAGAGTTACCATGCCAAAATGGGCATATTTTAATAGCAAGGATCATTAACAGCAAATGTTCTTAGCAAAATGGTTTGTTGCAAATAGAGGGCGCTGGGGCTCCTCAGGTGTCCTTAAATGTGAATTAGATTGTGTTTGCAAACTTTTTTCTGGTTCATTGTACTGATCAGAGAGCAGTGGATCCGGAGAGGAACATAGATTTCTGTATATGATTAAGATGTAGTAGCTGAGAGAGTTAGACTGGGGTTAAAACAGAAGCATTCACATTTACACAATTAAGTGATTCTGGCCAGCCATCTCTCAGTTCAGTAAGTCACTTAACAACGTGCTTGAATGTTTGCCTGAATAGCATGCAAGGGTTTATATCCATCAGCTATTGTGTGAATTCAGCCTGTATCCCTCAGACCCAATTTCAGGCATACTGTCAGTGCCTCCAACAGGAGCTACAACTTTCCAGAGGGTTCCCACCTTGTGCAGAGGTGACTTCTCTGTGTCTGCACTGTCTGGGTGCTGCTGCAACAGAATTGTATAATATCCTCTACCAATAACTGCCTCTATTGGTGCAAAATATGCAGGAATACAACTGGTAACAGAAATTGTATGGCATGAGTTTGTGAGATCAGCATCACAGAACTGTCTGAAAAAGGCAGGTTTGCTCTTACCCTGTTTTTTCAAGACCTCCCTTTCAAAGGTTTTCCTGCTATGCTCTTCTGCACTGGTAAAAATGTGTGTAGATACAGATAATTGGTTGAAAGGTGAAGTGCTACCAGTCCTGGTGCCCATTTGGGTCTCAGACCCATCCCCTGCTCCTCTAGTTCTCCATTCAGAAAAACAAAAAAAAAAAAAAAAAGAAATATTGAAGTTCAGACATCTCCAAAGCCTTAACTGTTTTTTCTTTCTTAACCAATTCTATTTTGTTTCACCTTATAGATGTCAAAATTGAAGTTTCAATTAATGTCTTTTTCTGAGAATACTTGGAGCTGATGACTCATAGCTTTGAATCCCAGGGTATTTCTGTTCTTTAGAACCGGACTGGCTAAACCCCACTCACCTTCAGCAGTAGAGTGAGAAAGAGGGATTGGGTGTGTTTATAACAGGGCTGGCTCATGTCAGATGTGAAAGAAACAAAAGATTGCGCGCTCTTAGCAATGAACACCTGGCCCTGGAGTTAAGGTGACACCCTAACGGGTCAGGGAAAATAACAGAATAACCCAGATTTTCCCCAGTTAATTGCTTTTTGTGATCATCTATTGAAAGTACTACAGGAAGTTTTCCATAGTGATCTACTTTTGTTTTCTTATTTGCTTATTTAAAAGTAGTGAATTCATATTTGTTCACATAGCACAATGCTTTTTTGTCATAAAATAAATAACTCAGCAAAATATCAGCATTACAAAGTGATATTATTTTTCCTTTGAAGGTTCACTTTACACAGCATGTCATACTAGAGACAGTATTGCTTTCAGATGCTGAGTACTTTTTTCTTTTCCCCCACACTTTTCATTCCTTTTTGGCTAAAGTTAATGTAAGTGCACATTGATACCTCTATTACAGGTCATTTTGTATTTATCTGCCAACCTGTTTACTCTTCCAGTGACACCAGACGACATGGTAGAGGTGTTTACAGTCAGGAATGGTCTGGAGGAGGTTT
Source organism: Sitta carolinensis (assembly GCA_032173965.1). Lineage (NCBI taxonomy): Eukaryota > Metazoa > Chordata > Aves > Passeriformes > Sittidae > Sitta > Sitta carolinensis. The sequence goes on along the minus strand of CM063292.1, from coordinate 13,572,993 downwards.
CCTGCACGCCATCCCTCACCAAACACAAGATCACAGGCTTGCAGGTTTGAGCAAGGATTAGATGTGCAGGTTCTTTTCCTTTCTCCTGGGCAGTGTTTGGTCATCGGGTCTTGCTAGGAAAAGGCTCAACATGGGCATCCTACTACAAAATTCTGCAAAGCACACCCCTCCAAGGCACAGCACCAGTGGCAAGCCCCTTGGCATGGTTTGCTGTGGTCTTTTCAGAGCAGGGGGCACTGGGACCTGCATGCAGGACGTCAGGGCAGCTCCAGCCCATTTAAATTAATCACTTGCCAGGAAAATGCAGCTTACTGCTACAAGACAAATTCACTTGCTGCAAACCCTTCGTGTTTGACAGGAAAAGTGTGCTTCTCTTTAGGGCTCTAAACAATGAGCTGAGAAGCCTTTATAATTAACACTTTATTAAAAGATTCTAGATAACGAGAAAAGCCATTGTCAGAGTGCACGCCATGTCCTCTACCGGCGCCTGGTTACATGTACATCATTTCCTCATACAAATCTTAAACCTGGAAAAAGATCTGTTTAACCCATCATTCCTTGTGTGACATCCTATGTGCTCTACTACATCTGCATTGCTTTGATAGCATTACAAGCAGATCTTTTGTAGGTTTAAACCTAATTCTGCAAAAGGTTCACCTGTGGGAGAAGTGGGAGCCCAGCCTGTGTCCTGAGTGGAGAGTAATACCTAGGAGGTGTGTGGGTAGTATTGATTTTTGGAAACAGCAATTTTAAAATAGTGTTGGTCTTATGAGTGACCTCTAAAGTACTATTTATTGGAAATGTATTTAAAATGAATAAATAATTTTTAAATTATTTTTTGTGTTATTTAAAATCTTATTCCATCTAGGTTTGGCAGAGAACTGGATACAAGGAGCTTGTCCAAGTTTCTGAACTGGTGTAAAATTGTGTATATAGGGAAGCAGATAGAAAACCACACACGAATTTGTTTTGGACAGTGGTTCCCATCTAAAACAAAACACAAGTGGTCAGAGAGGCTTCTGCTTGTGGAAAGTCCCCCCATGCTCTCATATCCCCATGGGGAAACAATCATAGACATTCATCCCAAAGATCTGGCTTCTGTAGCAAATAAACATATTTACATAGTGAGAGTTGAAGCCACCACATCAAAGACCCAGCTGAGGTCAGGTGCCTGTTCATTTCAGAAAGGTATGGTGGATGCTGTCACTGAGGCTGTGAACACTTTACATCTATAAAACATCAGTTATAAAAGCACAGAGCTTTTATAAAGCTTTCAATTTAAAGGCTAGTAACAGATCCCTCTCTTGCTGATAATCTCCCTCCCCCACGGGCAGGCTCACACACATCCTCCTGCAGGTCAATCAACACCCAGGCAGGAAGGCAGGACTCCTGCTCCAGCTCCAGCTTTGCACACCAAAGCCTCAGCAGCACAAAGCTGAGTTCCTCAGGGTCAAGCGTCAAGATTTTTTCTCCTCATCAAAAAACATTAACCAAGCCACCCCTCTCCCTCCACAGCCCCACCCAGCATGAGTGGAGAAAACACACAAAATAATGCAAAGCTGTAATCAGTAATGCTGTGAATTTTGGAGAAAGATCAGGAAAAAACAAATTTTGTGGTCTCAAGTAATATTAAACCTAGAAATATCAAAGGGCTGATGGCCTCACAGGGGTGGGGCAATGCCTGAAAGGTATGACATTCCTATGCATTATTGAATACTGTGTATGTTTGCTCATCCCCTTAAAAGAGTAAGAGCCATGCAACACAGAACATCTGCCGCTAGTTGTGAAATTCCTGGAAATGCAAAGAAAAAAAAGTTTCTAAATAAAAAAAGCCACGGGAAGTTGCTTCTTTTTGCTAAGTCACTGCTTTCTGTGGCTTTTTGATCCATTTCTGAAGGGATTGGCAGCTCAGTTGGTAATTAATAGTCTCTGGAAGAACACAGGCCTTTTGGAGTGTTTCGAACAGCCTCTCCGTTTTCACCTCTTCTCAGGATTTCTTTGAAGAACCAAAGTCAAAGAAGCATTTTCAAAACATGTCTCAACTCTGTGAGTTGCAGACAGAAAGATCTAGATGGGTTCCATTGCACAGGGGATATTTCCTGCTATATGGTGCCCAGACAGGTACAAATGTAACTGAATATCCTTTAGGATTGGAATTATTTTGAATGTTCAGAGCTCAAGACATGTTGGATGCACCTCAAAATACTTTCTGTATCAGGGTTTTGGGTTTTTTTTAATTCTTAATGAAAAAGAGAGAAAATTATTCAGTACTTAAATATAATCATGTGAAATCTGAAATATAATTTCAGGGCATTGAATTGCTGATTACAATATATTTCGGAAAAGAAAATTCTTTGTTTGGCACATTATTTTCAGTTTAGCAGGAGCACTATATAATCTTATATATTAAAACAAAAGTAGTTAATTAGTTTTGCTTGACACTGTAGTAATTTAGGATTGAAATCTCTATTAGGATTGAAATCTCTGAAGTTGCAGGCACTGGTCTGTCCCTGCTCCCTGTGAGCTCTGGAATGAAGTCATTGACTCCAGTGGTGGCAGAGTTGTAATGCTGCAGCTTTTCAGGGGCTATTCAAGATTTGTCTTTTCTCAGATTTGGAATATGAATACTCTGGTGGGTATCCAGAATCCACAGCAAGTAACTTCTCAAGCAGATCAGAAATCACTGCAGGTACCACCCGGAGCCAGTGAAATTCCCTGTGGCTCATTTTGCTCAGCTGGGCCACACAAATCTCCACAAAGTCTGCATCAGCTCTTTAGGGAAGATCAGTGAGAAACAAAGGGGGAAAGGCCTTCTGATGAGCACTAGCCTAAGGGGAATTTCATTGGTAGCAAACTTAAAGTTGTTCCCAAGTTTTTGAAATGTAACCACAGCTTCGTGCAGTCATCAATTCAGCAAGTGGATATAAACAACCTGGAAATATATCTGTATATTGCAAAGAATTTTGAGTGTTCTGAAAAGACTCATTAGGAACATTCCCATTTATAACCCCCCATCTACTGTCCTATGATTTAATTGTACTTGCAGATATAACTGTACTTGCAAATAATTAAACAAATCCACAAAATGTTTGCATTACATTAATTTACTTCACTTGGCCCCGCAGTACTAGAACCATAATTACTTACATATTTCCCTTTACTATTTTCTAACCTCTTTTTGTAAATTGTCAATAAGCATTCTAGAGACAGTTGGATTAAAAAAAAATACTGAGCATGTGTCTGATTAATATTTTAAGACCAGGAGGATCAAATCTAAAAATGTGCCTTTTTTTTCAGCAAGTTCAAATTAACTGATAAAGCTGTCCAGTGTGTATTAAGAAGCTGTTTTTTAAATGTTGAATGATACAGTTTTTTATATTTCAAAGTGCAGCCATGGATTCAGGAACTATAAAAAAAGAGGTCAGGTTTCAGTTCTCACTGGTGGGGTGGCCATGGAAGAAGGTGAAGGGGTAAAGAGGAGAAGGTAAATCTCCTTCCCCTGCTGTCCTGTGGGGCAGAAAACAACCCCAGAGCCAGGCTGGCAGTGATGGCTGCAGGATCCCTCCTCTCCTCCAACCAGCACAACCCCTCCAGGGCAATTCCCCATGGTAAGAGAGCCCTTTTCCTGAAGGGCTAGGCAGGAAGGGTGACATGGAATCTCCTTTACTGCTTCCTGGAGATTTTCGGTAAGCGTTAGTAATCACATGGATTGTAATTCAGCCTTCTGCACAGGGACAGTGTTTGAATGTGTCACATTTTTTCACATTCTGTTTCAAAACCCAGAATTTAGTTCCACTTTTCAGGGCAGTATCTGCTCCCATCTCCCTATTGATGTTAATTGGTGGTACTAAAGTCTCCTTCTTAAGGAGGATCAGCAAAACTTCCTCCACTCTCCTACATTTCAGCTGTGCCATATCTTCCTGCAGCCACAGGGTCCCACAGGAGGCTTGGCAAAAACAGACCCATGTGGTAACCAGCTCCTGATAGCATCCATCTCATTGCTGTAGGACCAGTATTTCACTCACAGTAACTGGGTGGTTCTTCACTCCCCAAGGCCCAATTCCTCCATGTTGTAACACTTTAAGGGGATGTAGTGTTTCCCCCCAGATGAGAATGCATTGCAGTGAGGGGGGAACCCATTCTTATTTTTTCTGCTTCATTGATATAATGGGGCATTGTTAATCTTTGTCAGGTCTTTGGAGATTGTCATATGGGAGATAGTGCCCAAGTGACAAATATTAAATCAATTAGGCAAGTAACATTCTCTTAAAAAAAAAAAAAAATGGAAAAACAACCTGAGTCGCCTGTGTAGTGGTTGTTTATTGGGTTTGTGAGTGGCACTGAAGGATCTGTACAGAGCAAGATCATGTCAGAGAACACAGTGGTGATCAGAAAGGTAAAACTATCCTTTGCTGATAAACTTTTACTGCCATCAGTTGAGGAACAGTTCATTCTCTGCACTAAATTCAAAACCATAATCCCTTAGGGAAAAGGCTAGTGCATTAAGGACAGTGCATCCATCAAATGTACCACCCAGTCCCCTCAAGCTTTTTCTTTTTGGAATGGCAAGAATTATGGGATTTCTGCCACTTAGTACCTTACAAGAAAAGAAACCTCAGTGTTAAGAAAGGATACAAAACTGCCAAGTTTGGCAAGTGCCCTACCAGCTCTCCTGGCTTTTGACATAACCATGAACCAAGGAATCCAGAAAGAGTACTCCTAACTTTCTCCTCGTTAGACCAGTCCTGGAGTTTTTCCCCTGTCAAAAATCAACATTTGGTGTCAGACAGGATTTACCTGGGTGAAGCCCCCAGTGTTTCCTCAGGGAATTTTAGGTGTATTTGTGAGTGTCATGGTCACATTGCTAACAGAGGGACAGATAGAAAGGACAATGGCACTGGTAAATCTCTGCTTGTCATTCAGGCAGTTAGGCTGCTGCAAACATTTTGGGCTCTGGAGGACTGTGGGGCAGTTCCTGAACCTAAGGAGCCTTCAAAACAGATTTCGGTGCCACCCACAGCAACCCTCCTCATTACAGTCTTACAGGACTTAGAAGAAAGCTGCAATAATTGAAGGTATAGAGCTAGATCTTTTTCACAAAAAATATTTTTTGACATTTTTCTTGACTTTTTTTTTTTCGTGTGTGTGTGTCTCTGAAATTGCATTTCACATATCTTTAGGGAAATCTTTGGTTGTCCAATCAGAATAGAAAAATAAAAGCATGCCTTGAATTTAACTGTATTAGCCAGCATAGTATCAGGCAGTAACGCCTTCATTATAGCAATCTGGGTACTTCCTGAATAATTCAGAAGTGCCAAACAGAAGACTTGTTGCTTGGATGTGCTAATGAAAATATCAAGGGAATTAATTAATAGTCAATTATATCAATTTTAGATTTGGACATTGATTATGACGCTAAAAGCAAAATCTACTTTCTTTACTATACATAATTCCTTACTTCTGAATGTTATAGCTCAGTTTAGTAATTCCAGTTAAAAGTGGAAAAGAAATAGAAATTCAGATTATTTTTCACTATTTCTCCCTTCTTTACAGTATGCTCAACATAAATGAGACAAAAGATGTAGTGGAAACACATATGTACATCCTTTAAGTGTTGATGCAGATTTTGTTAGAATGAACTTCATAATAATATGTTTTTCAAGGGTTTTGAATTCAGAGGAGAATAAAAATGCGACATGGATGTGTATATTTATATTTTCAAGTTTATTTCTAAACTGGAAAAGGAATTATTTGGTATCAACTGATATTTAAATGGAGCCCATTTTTAACAGGAAGTTTTGACTTTTTTTAACACTGCATAAACAGAAAAGTTTATCTAGAAGTGTTTGATTAAACTCCACGTGTGTTAAAAAAAAAAAAAAAAAGAAAGAAAGAAAGAAAGAATGAGAACATTTTCTGGTCTTTAGTGCTAAAGGAAAGCATTTTATTGAGATCAGTTTTTGCATGATTTGGCACGAGTTGTCTAGACTGGTTTATGAAAAATGACAGCTAGTAGAAAAGTAATTAAAAATGTATTTTGCTGAAAGCAAAAATATTTTTGGAATCTATAACAACCATCTTTAATTCGCCAACAATTTCCACACCTATTTTATATTAGCTGGAGAATTTTGTATTCTAGAAAATATATATATTGATACCTGAGCATTGATAGCTTTCTGGTTTGATCTTCTTGCAAACTCTGCTCTTGTAACACACTGGAAAGAGCTGAAGAAGTGATCAAATGGTACAATCAAATCTGTGGCACCCTTTACAAATTATTATGATTGGCAGGAGATGGGGATAGGACTCCCTTCCATGGACGAGATGTTTCAGTATTTTGGCTGGAGTTGAAGGAAGCTTTGCTTTACTTGGAACTAATACAGTTTTTCAGGTTTGAATGCAGTAAAGAAGCGTTCCCATTTAAACAAAAACAAAACCAAAAAGGCCCAACAATGCAAAAGTCAAATAAATGTAAGAAAATCATAACATGAAATCAAAGCCAGGCATTATGATATGGGTTCTTCCTGAGTGATGAAGGAGCTGAATTCTCATTACTGCTATAGAGCCCTTGGCATATTGCTCAGGAAATTATTGGCAATATCGGAATAATTAGGTAACCTCTGCATTTCACTGAATCACTGTGCTCATGCAACCCAGCAGCCAGGCAAATGCAACCACAATCTAAAGTCACTTATTTCAGATAATGTTGAGGTGGGAGCAAGCACAGGGTATGGCTTTGTATTGGGAGGTCAATGAGTTAGAAACCAACATGGAAATGCCTGAGCATCACCCTGCTCAGGTGATGCTCAGACTTCAGGCCTGCTCCTTGGGGTTGTTTTTATCTGAATGCTCACTAACTGCATGGTAAGGTTTAGTCTCAAGAGGCCACTATTTACTTTTTCAGGTTACAGTGGGAGAGTGTAGAGGCTCAGGTGAGATGAGACCTTCCCCTGTGTTCAGCCAAGCCCAGTCCCTTCCCAAGAATGGCATAAGTAGTTCACTTCAAAGGGTTTTTGACATTGGTGAAAATTTGGCATTCTCGTGTTTTGTTTCTGATTCAATGTTTTAGAGACAAGAAATCAAATCTGAAAGACAGCAATGAATGCATTATCATTTATTTTAAAGCTGGAGATTAAGTTAAAGTATTAATAACAATAAACTGATGGTTGAAAACATGCTTGATAGTCCATTGATCAGTACCTGTCATTCCTTGCTCCCTGGTATTCTTGGTGAGCACTTTATTTATCAGGCTGTCACTCTCCTATCAAAGATCCATTCCATTCTGGATCCATGGTTAGCAGTCCAGAACTAGCTCTCTTATGAAGAAATTCAAGTACCTTTTCACCATGATCGGTAGCTCTAAAAATTAAGCATAAGTAACTCTGTAAATGGGGTTTTCTAACCCATGTTCCAGTTTTGAATACTGGAAACTCCATAAACATCTATGTTTTGATATAGGGAATTACAGTGAGTGTGCAGCCCTTGGTGCATTAATGCTCTCTCTTTCAGGCATAGGAAACTGTTGTTGGGATACCTGCAACAAACTCCTACGAAGTGCTTTGAAACTCCTCAGTGAAAAATGTCTCACTGTTGGATTGGCCAAGTGGGTGATACCTGCTCAGCTGTGCAGGGAAGGTTTTACCCATCCCTCATTCCACAGGGAATGTGGAATGCATGGGGTACAGGGACCTGGCTCTCCATTTATGTCAGTACAGAAAGTTGCTGTGCAGGATTACTAAAAAAATTGAAGTTCAAATTGGTATGTCTGCCTCTGACATTTCATACTGACTTTCACAGCCGTGTCTTTTCTTGCCTGTCCTCAGTTAGCTGGCCACTTTTTCCCTGCCATGGTGTGCCTAATCATATGCCAGTGTCAGAAACCTTCAGCCTCCTCTCCTCTGTGTTTCTGCCTGTCCTGCCTTGTGGGTTTGCACTGCTGCCTTATCTCAGAGCAGAATTTTCTCCTCAATTGATATGCATAGTCAGACATAGTTAATCCATGCTTATCTTATCCATACATCTAAATATCCCAGAGATTTAAGGAACACAACTAATCAGTTTTATAAGGGACAGCAGACAACTCCCAAACTTTTTGCAAAGGTTTGGGCTCAGATAATCTAGTAAATGCAGCTCACAATTTATTTTTGTGATGGGGCCCCAAACTATGACATCGGTGGCCTTGTATCTGCGCAGACATGAAGAGAAAGTCCTGAAATCAGTGAAATGATTGCAGGTTTTCATGCATTTAACTGAAAGATTGCTCCTTGATACTTGTGATTTTTCCTGTGGCTTTAACTAAATGTGCATAATAATTTATGCTGTCATTTAAATTTAAAGAGAGACTTTCTGGGCAGCAGTATTTTGCCCGTTAATTCTTATGAAGCATAATTCTAACAGCATTTTAATATGAATAGGTAGGTAATTCAGATCACAGTAAAAACAAGCAGTGTATGATATTTGAGGAACCAACCAAAAAAAGTCCTGGGTTTTACATGAGCTGAAGTTTGTGAATGATTTTCCAGTGCAAAGCATATTGTACTAATCCAGTTTTGTGTGAAATGTTCTTAGGATAAGCTTCTATCAACTGACCCACCGTTTGTGTATGATATACACAGACAGGATATTAGTTATGGATTACAGATATCTTTGTACAAAGCATTTTGTTAAGTCCTGCCAATTGCCAGACAACGGCTATTGTTCTATATTGGCCTCTTTGGCTAAGCCTGTCTCTGGATTAGTCTGTGCCTCTCTTGGAGTGTCAGTTGTGCAGTGCAGAAGCTCAGATGACTGCACAGGTGTCCTCAGCAGAGGTGGGACAGCAGCTCTCACCAAGGGCAGCAGACATCACCCCTGTGCACCCAGACCTCTCAGTCACGGACCACAGGCATTTGTCACAGCTGGGATTTCTATCTAATGCCAGAGGCAGTTGAAACACAGACACTTGGAAGTGTAGGGTTGCTGTTAATTTTCCAGTGGGGATGAATCTGCAGGGTACCAGCCTGCTACAGGTCCAGCGGGAGACACACCTCACCACTGGGCAGTGTAGTTTGGAAACCTGGTGTGGAAGGAGAGGCAGATTGCCACCTTTACCTTACCCCTTACCCACAGCAGGGATGGGGCAGCTGCAGACTGGCAATGTGCTGGTGGCTCTGCAGATTCTCCTGGGGCTGCTGGGCTCTGGTCACTGCAGAGCTGTGGGCAGAAAACAGATGTTCACAAGTAGAGTTTCTCCACCATCCCCAACCTTTGCATTTCTTATTTCCCTGCTCCAGCTCCTCCCCGCCTCCCTCTCCTGCCTTATTGGAGTCATTAATGAGGGTGTAAGCCATCCCCTTACTAGACAGGCGTACATTTTGGGCTTGATGACCCTGATCCTCCTCATGCTCAGCCTATCTCCTTTCAATTGTTTCATCAGCTGCGTGACTGCTGGCTCACACCTGACAAGTGACAAGTCTCAGGCTCCTGCTGACTAGATAATCAAAGTCTTGTCAGAGCTGTCAATACCCTGCAGATAGGAGAGGACAAAGAGAGGAAAGGTTTCTACAGAAACTACTGCCTTCAAAAAATACTGTCGATTCTTCTTACAGAAATCACCTGTTTGTTTCAAAACATTATTTATTACTGAAAATATGGTGTCTGCAGAACAAGCATGTAAGCAGAATAATGACAGCGGCTGTTAATGACACAGCCCTCCAAATTTGCCAGCCCCCTTGTTTTGTTGGGAATTGTTTTGAATCCCTGACTAAAGGGAAAATATTAATATTCAGCCATTTCATTCATTTAACCTTCCTGAAGAATTTAAGGGGGATCATTTCAAGCTCAACCATAATTATCATTTGATAAAAAACACATTTTTTTTTTTTAAAGCAGAGAAGGCACAAGTATGTTCTAGTATAATATTGCAGACCAAGGTTATTTACAATCTCTTCCAGTTTTGGCACATTTTCAAATGCAGATTTGATTTAAAATGTTAATTAAAGTGCAGGGCCAATTTTTTCCCTTATTTACAGAACTCTAAATCTGCAATCTACTGAAGTTGATGAATTTCATCTGGGTTTCACTAGCACAAGAAAGTGTCATATTTGACACACAGTTATTTGGATATTCTAACATATTTACAGTCAAAGAATGTGTTAATGTTTTGAGACTTTGGGACAGACAGATGTTCTGAATGTGACGATTCAAGAGACTTTTTTTAAAGCTTTGTGCTTCGAAAAAGTAAAACCTTTATTTTGAAAGATAGCTATGTCTAGAAAATCAAACGACATTGTTTTTTGCAGCTGAAACTCCTTTGAAATAATATTGGAGGTGAAGTTTCCGAAGACCTAGTGACTATTTAATATGTACCATTTACTTAGCACCAGAAATAAAGTAGTGGGTCTGGCTTGCTGCTGAGAGAAAGATATATAGCATTTCTTGCCTCAGAAAAAGAAGTCTTTAAAGCAGAGTTTTCATCAGCAGTTTTCATGTGCTTGCCTTCAGTGCCACTTCCAGATAACTCAGGGTATGAAAGAAGCACCACCGTTCAGTCAGTCCCCAAGCCCTGCGTGCAGCACAGTCCTTTTCTCTGCTTTTATGCCTATTTCTTTTATTAGGAATGGCTTTGTTAGACACAAGCCGTTATCCGTCTGAGCTGTGTTCAGCTGTCAAGCGCCGGCTGCCTTTTGCTGCTCGTGTCAGCAGACAGCAGAAGGTGGCAGGAAGGGCTGGAAGTTAAAGCTCGTCAGGTTCCTGGTGCGCTGCCACCGGAGCCGTGTTGGGATTGCTGGGGGCACGGCACAGCCCGAGGCACGGGCACCCCACCAGCAGCTCCCTGTGCCACCCCCAACTGCAGCACTGGGCGAGGAGCAGGAAGGCAGGTGTGCTGCTGGTACCAGGAGCATCCCTCCCCAGGGTACTGCCACCCTCCTGAGCATCCACACTGCGCTGGTGTAAGGAGGGAGGGCTTCTGAGAGACCCTGAAGTACTGCAGTGTTTGCTGCTGCCTGCTTGGTATGGAGCCAGTGTGTCTGAGTGCCAGTGCTGGGGGCGGCTGCTGTGGACCAGCTCCCACTGCTGTGGTGGATGGAGGAGAACAGCAGGACCCATCCTGGGACCTCAGTTGAGGTGGACAACCCTGGTCAGGGGGAAGGGATCAGGAGCTGGGAGGCTCTGGCACACTGTCCCCGATCTTGCCGTGTTGCTGTTGGCTCCTCCTGGCAGCAGCAGCTGCCGCCAGAGCTCAGAGAAAGTTTTTGGAAAGAAAGTTTGTTTTTATTTTTTTCCATCAGAAAATGCCGATTCGTCAAAAGCAAAACATTTCACAAAAACATCTGGCTTTCAATGAATCTTCCCAGAGAACCTAGCCTGCTAAGCAGATTTTCATTGTAAATCTGTCTGGTTCCCTGCCAGGTCACCTGTGTGGCTCCGTGGCTGCCTGCCAGCACTTGCAGCTCGAAGGTAGCCACAGCAGAAAGCCTGCCCCACAGCCCAGGCCCGGCTCTCTGGATTTACATCTGCACTGGAACATCCCAGCCCTGAACACAAGGAGAATTCCCAGACAGACCCTCAGGCTTCCAGCAGGTGTAGCCCTGGGCAGCTCTGATGGATTTCCATTCTGTAAAAAGTTCAGGAAGAGAGAAGGGAGAGGAAAAACAGGGGGGAGGGGGGATTAAATAAAATATTGATATGAATTTGAATGGAAAATTATTTCAAAATGCTCATGTTTTCTGCAGACCACAAGTTCACAAATTCCAGGAGAAATAAGACAGTGTGGCTCCGAGGTAGAGATGTGGGATATGGGAATCCAGCTGTATGATTCCAGGTTAAGTATGTTTGTGTATATCATATGGATGCAATCTTATTTTTGTCACATATGTATATTTACCAACAAAGCAAGTATCAGTTATATTACTGGGCTTAAGCATTTATTTCATTAGTGATATCTAAACTAAACGAAATTATCATATTTTCCAGCTTGTAAAAATTATTTTCTATATAATTCTCAAACCTAATAAATACCTTTTAAATAATCTAATTTTTGTGTTTAGTTAGCATACTATGCATGTCCTGTTAATCCTGATTAAATACATAATTAGGTGTATTTAAAGTACTTAATTTAAAGTATTAGTGCTTATTTAGACAATAGTTTTCTTGTTAAGGGTTAGTTTATTTGTTAATCAAATGTCACTTAAAATGCAGAGTGGGTGGGAAAGAGTAATTGTATGATTTACTTGAAAGAAAGCTGTAGACAAAGTAGGTGGCAGCGGGTAAACAAGGAACTGTTTGAATGAAGTTCACTATTATGTGCATGTTTCTAATTTTATCCATGTGCCTCAAGCGAAAAAATGGAAGGGAAGGGAGAAGATCAAAGTCTGGAGCCCAAGTTGGGTTGGACTGCTCAGCAGTGCTCAGCTGTGTGCTGGGAATTTTTAATTCCCTTAATTTTTCTGAAGCACAGTTTTCACTGTGTAACTGGTGGAAGCCTTTTGTTAAAGTTGCTGTCTCTGGAGATAAGGTGATGCATTCCCTGCTGGTGAGACACAGCCACTTCCACCACATTTGTCACTGTGCCCTCCCTAAATGTGGCTGGAGGGAACGTGGGTGAGAGAGCTGCTCAGGTTTGGGCTTCCTGGCTCTGTGACAGGCTGGTCACACTGTCTGCTCTTGGACAGGCAGTACTAGGGGTGCTTAGTAGATAACAAAGTTTGAAGAGGTCCTTTCCAGAATGTTTGAAGTTTTGAGGCTGAGCGGTGTTCCAGGTTTTGCAAATATTCTCATTTGTGTTCTGCTGATGGTTTTCAGGTTTAATAAGGTAAAATACCAGCTGCATTAAAAATTGTATCAGAATGGATTACACTGTCAGCAGTTTTTCTCAATGAAGAAATATTCCTGTTTAATATGGTCTGTCTCTGATGCCTTTGTTTAGGGTATGTGATTAGCAGCCCTTCACATGGCATGGTATTGCTGCTTTCCCTTTTTTTCTGCACTTCAGACGGTGAGAAAAGTCTCAGCTGACTGGCAGAAGCTGAAGCTGATGAAGTCTCAGCTCCTCTGAAAGGTGGGAGCTGCACACAGAATGGAGCTGCAGTCACATCCCCCAGCCCCACAGGCTGCCTCTGTGCTCTGGGGATGCTCGGCGCTCCTCTCGCTTCCGGTGGGATGGTGAAGAGAGGAGACGGGTATGTCTCCTGTCACTTGTTAATTAATGGAGTCTCTGCATCATCCGAGAGCTAAACAGCCCATTTCCAAATCCAGAACTCTCAAACTGCATTTGCAACATGCTGAGACATCTCTCTGGCAGCACATGGGGTCTTGACATCCAGGGGGTTTCAGGACTTCTGAAGCTTCCCCTCTCTTCAATTTGTCCTGCGTGGAAAAGGCATGGGGTAATGACAGATGTGAGGATGATATGGCACCGATTCACAGAATTATTCAGAGGTAAAGTTAGTAATTTATTTTGTCTTTAGGAATTCTCTTTGTGGACTGCTTGGTGATTGCGGAACTCTTACAAAATCAGAAATATTCGGCTAAGTTTTTATTTCCTTCTGGAAGAAGGTTATAACATTATCGAAATTTGATCTATAACAAGTACACTTACTGCTTGTAAATCTGGTAGTTAGCATGTCAAAACCCCTTTTATCGGTTATTTCAAGGTTATAGCCAGAACTGAGTGGGGCTCCAATAACATTCTGGGGAGGTTTGTATTGAAATCTCTTTCCAAGAAGTATCTGGGCTATCTGCAGGTTGTGTGAAGAATGCCAGGCACTGCACTGTGCCAAAACATGATAATGGACACGCTCCCATGGAGACTGCCGTGGCAGAGGCTTACTATTTCTTCCTCTGAGGGAAGATAAGCAATCTTAAAGCTCTGTGTTTTGACATGCAGGAGATATGTATTTTTGTGACACATGAAATGTTACTGGTCTGTAAAGGCAGATGTGGTAACTCTGAGGTTGCACATCAGTGCTGTCTTGTATTGTGCAGGTTATTGCCTTCTCTGGGTTGAGAAAAATAGGTATCCTCTAGGTGATAATGCTGGTGTTGTCCTGTGTGACTGCTTCAGCTCATCTGGGGTGGTACAGCCCCTAAATAAATAATGAGCTCTTCTTTGTTAACCGTGTTCAAAAGCTCATTTTATTGAAGAGATAAACAATTATTAAATAAGTATTTATTTCCCTTTCCCATGTCAAGAATCTGTCCTGATGCAGGACCAGAGGGAACAGTTCAGCTTGTTCTAGATAATTATGTTTTTTTTCTGGACTTCTGGTGGTATCTAATGCACTTCATGTCTTGGGGTGCTCCAGCCCCTGTGGTCCCCTTCCACTGCAGAAATCCTTCCTGCTGCTTTGAAGTGTTTGCCAGGTACTGTACAGAGATGAAAACTGGGGCAGTACTCACAAAGCTTTTGGCATTGATTCTATCGTAGGCCTTTGTACTGGTGATGTTCAAAAGTTTCTTAATTGTATAAATTCATGCTCCTGGACTGCTTTGCCTAATACTCTCAGGAAGAGTCCATCTTTCTTTCACTCTCTGTTTCTTTGGATTGTGCTTATATGTTAGTAGGATGAATTTATCCATGAAAAATGAGAATGAGTGAGAAATACTAAGGCTTCAATGTCTTGAAAGTTTTTTTTTAATATTCAAGATTAAAAACTGATATTGTTATGGTGGTGTGGTGTTGTGTGATGTGGAGGAATGGAGCGAGGAAAATCCAGAACAAGACTGTCTGGCAAGGAGGAGAACTAGCTTCAGGTTCTCATCCTCATCCTAATGAATTTAGGGCTTCCTATTTCTTACACTTATTGCTACCACAAGGCTGCAACCTCTCCTTCTCCCTCCCACATGTGAGCCCCCATCCCTAAGGACACTGACATGAGTGCATGAAACACTTCTCTTGTATTAGAATGAATTTTTCAATGGAGAAATTTCACTGAAGAGTTCTCACAATCACCTTTTAATTTACACCTTTTTTTTTAATTTTCATTTCTTTACCTATCCCAAAATATTATTTAGGCAGGACTTTGGGTCATGACTCCTTGCAGAATTCATATTTAATATTTCCTTAATATAGAATCTAAATGATTTTTGATAATCTATGTAAAGATTATGTATAATACAATTAATTGATATAAGTGGTTTCAATTCTCCTTAATATGACAAATCTCTAGTGTGAAATATTCTTAGTTAATGATCAACATAAAATAGATAGAGTTCATTTTTAATGCAAGTACAAGATTTGAATTAATTTGTAGTTACAGCAGAGTTATTAAACTGTATGATATACACACACATGCATTCCCTTTTGTTTTTAAAGCTTTTCACATAGAGCAGATACAATGATGGGGTTGGGAACTTCCTATCTAAATTCTTTTGGTTTTCCATCCTGTACTACTAACAGGCATTTATTTAGGGTTCCTCTTCAATACACTGATACTTCTTTGTGCTAATACTCTTATAACTGGCATGCATTTTGGTTTGCAGTGACTCATGTTTGCAGTTTGTCATGTTTTAACCCCAGACAGGATCTAAGCCCCACACAGGTGCTTGCTTGCTGCCCTTTTGATGTGATGGATTAGAGAATCAGAGAAAACTTGTGCACTGAGAACAGTTTAATAATAGAAATAAAATAATGATGATGATGATGACAACAATAATACTAAATTATAATTAGAAATACTAAATTATTATATATAATTAGAAATACTAAATTATAATGAAAAGGAAAATACTTTTTTTTTCTAAAAAAAGACAGAGAGAGAAATAAAACCCAAGAAAAACAAATGATGCAAATAAAAAGCACCTGCTCACCACCCACCAAGGGATGTCCAGCCTGCTCCTAAGCAGTCAAACCCAGCTTTCCCCCAGTTTTTCTGGTGAGCATGATGCCATATGCTATGGGATATCCTTTTGACCAGATGGGGTGTGCTCTCCTGGCTGCATCCCCTCCAGCTTCTCATGCCTCCATACCCGTGCTAGCAGGGCAGCATGAGCTTCTCTGCCCAGCTGAAACCTCCACGTGTAACTGTCATTGCTCTCGTCCCAAATCCAAACCAAAGGGCTGTAACAGCCCCTGGAAGGAAATGAACTCCTCTGCAGCTGGGACCAGGACAGAGTTAACACAGTGAGGAGTGCAGGTATGAACCAGGGGCCCAGATTCCAGCTGCCACTGAAGAAACCGGGCTTTAGGGCCCCAAGGTGCCCGTGGCAGCTCAGAGTGGCTCTGCTGGTCCACGGGCAGGGTGAGAGCTCGGGCAGAGTGCAGCAGGCATGGCAGGTTTGCACAGACTAATCTACTTTGAGCAGAGCACTAAAGCAAGCAAAAGAGAGCACACAAGAGTACTGGTAAGGGATTAGCATAAAACTATGTACATTATCATGGTCTCACTTTCTTAGATTTAATGTGAGTGATGTTCTTTAATATTGCTATTAAATTTATAGCAGTGAGATAAGCGTCAAATTATCCTACAATTGCGTTAAAGATGGGGAAAAATATTGGGAGAAATGCCAAATGGAATCTGAATGTTGCTTAAAAGACACGTGGGATGGAAGAAGCAAGTTGCAGGGAACATCTGTTTCTGCTGGACCTTGTCACTTTTCTGTCAGATGTAACACTGAGTTAATCAGATTCCTTTAAAAACTGTTGTGTTTAAAATGCAGCACAGATCAAAAATAACTATTCAATGTGCTGGAGTCTGTACATGTTATGGAATCAGTTAAAAAATGAGGACAGAACTTGATGTAAATGTATCCCCTTGTATTTTCTCCCAGTACAGTGTATCAGTGAGAGCTGGAGGGATTTAAAGTCATTTTAATCCTCACTGTTCTTTTATGCTCCCACTGTTTTACAGGTCAGTGAGCTGCAACATTTGTGTTGTGTTTAAAAATATATATTTTAAGGTATTGGCTAGATACCAACATTTGTCCAAAGAATACAATTGAAAACATTCTTTAGTCATAAATATCTTGTTTGGTTTATTTAGATCCCCAAAATATACCAACATAGGAGAGGAATGCCAGTCTGTGTTACTGCAGGGGCTCTTTGTTTTGGGGGAGCTGGCCCAGAGCCAAAGCAGCCCAAGGGTTTGGGTCAGTGTCTTCTACCCTGGGCATATCCTCTTGTTATCTTGTTGTTTTCTGAGACAAGTTACTCTAGAATGTACTGGGAGAGGAACAAGAACATAGCATATTTTGATTCTTCAACTTTCCAACTTTATTATTATTATTATTGTTATTATTATTATTTTATTCCTTAAGGAAAGGAAATACCTCCTTGAAACATTTTCCACAGCACAGATATGAATTTTTTTGAAAAGTCTTTGATGGGTAATGTTAGACCTGTAGTACCATGAAATCTTTTTAAATATGAAGGGAATCATAACAGTAAATTAAGATTGATTTTTTTTTTTCTGGGGCACAAATTTCAATGTAGATGTAATAAGGAATTTAATAGTTTGCTATACCTCTCTTCATACTCTCTCTACAAATTATTATCTGTGTTTATTACTGTAATGTTAAAAAGTACAATAAAATATGTCTGGTATTGTTGATGAAAAGCTTAAGTTAATATCTTAAGAAAGTATTTTGGGAAGTACAGGATGTTTGTGCTGCATTTGCAATTATCCCAATTAATGCTGTGATGTTGTTAAATCTCACAAGCTGCAAGGCATCATTATTTGAGTAAGGGATCTCCAAAGAGACTCATCTCACTTTGTGTAGTGGTGCTGGTAAATCAGTGGGCAATATTCTCCTCTTTGAGTCAACACAGACCAAATGTCCCAGTATGGTGCTGGGAGAGGACAGAATTGCTGGAAAAAACATGCTTAGATGTCTGTAAATCATAAATTTGAGGTCATGATTATTTGCAGTTCACACACCTCATTGCATTATTTTTGCAGGACAGGGGTGTGAATCCTGGTGTGCTGGCTCAACTCCAGTTGCAGCAATTACGTTCTACGCCTGAAATTCCCCTGTAGTTGCAGCACGATATGTTTCCCATCTTGGTTTGTACTGTTGCTGTGTAGTGTTAAGCAGCTGACATTTTTGACTCCACGAATTGCTTCATTCTCCATGTGAGCCTTGTCTGTGATCACAGGCCAGCACTTTTCAAAAGGCTCAGAGTGAAACCTTTTGTGCAAGAAAAAGTTGATACAGACATTGTGGAAAAACTCCACAAGTTTTGTGTAAGTGTGCAACGCTTAAGTTGTACAACTCTTGAACTCCTCTCTGCTGTCCCATTTGGATCTGCAGCCCTTATGGGGCATTCCCAGCCCCCCAGGGGTCATGGATCTGGCACAGAGGAAAGCTGGAGCCATGGGAATTTTGGCAGCAGCTTTTAAGAGACTCCTTTGGGAAAGTGCAATAGCCCAGGAGCAAGCAAGCAATGCCAAGCACTGCTCACCATCACACCTGGGCAATTCCTCTGGCCATGCCTTGCATGGGCTCCTGCACACCTTCCCAGGAGACAGGGCAGCGCCCTGGGGGATGTGGAGAGCTCAGGAGTGACCCTGGTGCAGATAAAGCTCTACACCACAGGGACAGTGCCACCCTGTGCCCTTTGCATCAGCTGCAGGAAACCACTGACAGGCAACCCCCATGGCCCAGCTGGGGGGTCTGTGTTGGGATGTGACTCCCATGGCCCAGCTGGGGGGTCTGTGTTGGGATGTGACCCCCATGGCCCAGCTGCGGGGTTTGTTTGGGATGTGACTCCCATGGCCCAGCTGGGGGGTCTGTTTGGGATGTTACCCCCATGGCCCAGCTGGGGGGTTTGTTTGGGATGTTACCCCCATGGCCCAGCTGGGGGGTCTGTTTGGGATGTGACTCCATGGCCCAGCTGGGGGTCTGTTTGGATGTGACCCCATGGCCCGCGGGGGTCTGTGTCAGGATGTGACCCCCATGGCCCAGCTGCGGGGTTTGTTTGGATGTGACTCCCATGGCCCAGCTGGGGGGTCTGTTTGGGATGTGACTCCCATGGCCCAGCTGGGGGGTCTGTTTGGGATGTGACCCCCATGGCCCAGCTGGGGGGTCTGTGTCAGGATGTGACCCCCATGGCCCAGCTGGGGGGTCTGTGTTGGGATGTGACCCCCATGGCCCAGCTGGGGGGTCTGTTTGGGATGTGACCCCATGGCCCAGCTGGGGGTCTGTTTGGGATGTTACCCCATGGCCCAGCTGGGGGGTCTGTTTGGGATGTGACCCCCATGGCCCAGCTGGGGGGTCTGTGTCAGGATGTGACCCCCATGGCCCAGCTGGGGGGGCTGTTTGGGATGTGACCCCCATGGCCCAGCTGGGGGGGGTCTGTGTTGGGATGTGACCCCCATGCAGGAAGCTGCAGGGCCAGGCGGGTTCCTTGCCTGGCAGGTGAGCTCATCGCTCCCCTGGAGCAGCTACAGTGGCACACACACTGCTGTAAATGGGATTGTCTAGGACTGATCTCTGTTTTCTTTCTTTTTCTTTCCAAAGAAGAGGGCAAGATCAAAAGCCTTTACCCAATCAGTCAGGCTTTAATCAAATGAAGCACTTGTGCACATGCCTTACGTTAAGCACATAAGGATTATTGCTGATTTCAAGGAGATAAACACATGCTAAAGCAGGGGCTCGGATCTGGCTCATGGCAATCTCATATCCCCATGTCTGCCTGTAACACAGGCTGCTTCACCCTTTTGTTTGCTTTAGAAATAGGTGTGCATGCTGTCTGATCCGAAATAAGCAGATGTAGGTATTAAAACACAAAAGACTTGTTGCTTTGAGTTTTAATTAAAACACAGGTAAAATTTAAACCAATAGAAAGGCTCTGTGTGACTTATGTGGGCTTTATAATAGGCATTGTAACATGGCATCTAAACAGATCCTTATCTCCTCAGAACTTCTGTGATGAGTCAGAATTTGTTTTTTCACTCAGTTCCATTTGGGAGGCACTCTCAAGGACCATATGCACAGAGGGCTGACACCATGCACGCAAAGAGTGTAACTTCCCCCCCTCCCCATCAATGATTAGTTTAAAAATTAAATGGTTTTGAGATCTTTTGCTTAACTCTAAGTTAGTGTATATCAGAATATAGTGTTTGAATATTATTTATATTGTATTCTATGATCAAAGGTTATTGCTGCATGCGAGACACATTCAGCAAACTATTTTCAAGTGAATTCTTGTTTCCACTTCTAAGTTTGTACATTATTTTCATGGTTGTTTTTCTGTTAATGACACACCCAGACAATGAATCCCAGCTTCTAAAAGCAGAAATAGTGAGTCTGGGAGAAGTCATAGGGTTAACATCCTAACTTAGAGTCTTGGTCTACCTTTAATTGAAGTGAGTGTCCTCAGCAAGTGGCTTCTCCCATTAGAAATTATTTTCTGCCAGAAATCTATATTCTGTCATACCCAATTATGCACCCTACTAATCAACAGAGAACTTGGTAGCACCCCAACATGGAGAAGTCGGCATCTGTTCTAAATCCTGCCCTTCTAAGCAGGATTATTGCCAAGCACTGTGAAGATTGCTTAGCTGGGTACAAAAGATGCTGTACCCTAGCCAAAAGAGGGAAGTAATTCTGATTTTATTTGAATGAGCTTATTTTATTGGATAGAAAGAAGTAATTGAATTATGTAAAATAAAATAAGGCTCTGTGTTTTTAAGAAAAACATCAGCAAATACTCTCTCATAAAAATCTCTTGAAAAAACAGGATGCAAGGGTCTTTGGCAGTTCAAACATCTCAGATGTTTTTATGTTTCTTTGAAAGTACTACTAGGTGTATTTTTGACTACAATAGTAGCCTCCTATCAGCTCATTTATCAAACCTCTCAGGTGTTAAAATGTTTAAGCATATGCTTACTGTTAAGCACTCAAGCATTAAAACCCATCCCAACCCACTGCTTAAAGTGTTCTGTGGGACAATTCTGCCTGGTGCCTGGTCCCCATGCCAGGAGCACAGGACTAAATTGTGATTTGTTTTTGGTTTTTTTTTGAGACATCCTCAATATTTCCATGTTTATAGGCCACCTTGCAGGCACCAGTTGTATCTCTGAACTGAAGAAGGTTCTGAGGAAGCCAAAAGACACCAAATAGCTTCTTAGGTGAAGAAAGATTAAACAGATCAGCACTTTTTGGCTTAGAAATGAGATAGTCATGAGAAGATGAGACAGAGGTGTGCAAAATAGAGCAGTGGGAAGGGCTGTTCAAGAGCTAGTAGGTGTTGTCTGAAAAAGGCAGCAGGTTTAAAATTTAACTTCCTTGTAGAAAAAAGCCCTTGGGTTTTTTGGGGGTTTTTTTTTGTTTGTTTGTTTGGGTTTTTTTTGTGCCTATCCTCACGGAACCTCAGCACACAGAACATTGTGGAAGCCAGAAGTACAAGTGAATTGACCAGGAATTCAGTAGTGTGAAGTGCATATGGTGCCCTGAGTGCACCCAGATATGCAGCTGCAGGTATGACTGCCACAGATCACGACGTGGCAGCACTGGGACCTGGCTGCTCTGCAGGTACTCCTCACATGGACTGTATCCTGTAGCCAGGCCCTGCTGCCTTTCTGGGATAACTGCAATGTGGTTTGTTGTGTTGGGGTGTTTTTGTTCTGTTTTGGTTTGGTATTTTGTTTTTCCTTTCAAGACCTGGGTAATCTTCAAGGCCATTCTGTGGTTCTGTGATTCTATGTTTATTTTTCCAAATTTTAGGCATTATTTTCCCATGAAAATAGCAAAGTGTGACTCCGTCATCCATTCCTCCTTTCTGACGTGGTCACAGGACAGTGTTGGAGAGACTGCTATAAGGTAAGGCTGGTGGAAAAAACTTAGAGCAATTCAGCTGAGCTGTTACTGTGCAGGCCAAGCTAACAGCACATTTACTGAAGGTGCCAATTGTCTCTCCCCACTGCACCGCTGCTAACTGCTCTACTTTGTTTACTGCAGGATGGGAAGCTCCTGAGATTTTTTTGAAAATTAGATGTGTTTTCCTAAACAGAGATCCTATAAATGTTGTACCTGCCTGAGACACTGCTCCTATCCCTGAAGGTGTCCTGTCAGTGTTTGAGCACTCCCTCTGTTCACGAGCCCTGTGTGTGGCGGGGGGATGATGCAGCCCACGATGGTTTGGGTTAAGCACTGAGACCATGTGTGACTCCTTTGTGGTTTTACACTACTACTGACAAGTAAGTGGCTCTCTAGGCTGGCACTGGGGCTGGGAACAGCTGTGCAGGCACAGGGGAATGGCTCTGCAGACAGAGTTCAGCAGGGGGATGCTACACGTGCAGCTGGGCAGCAGACCTTACCTGTGCCACAGTTATTCTAAGGCCCTGTTCTACTTTTCCCTTTACCATCCTACAAGGATTAAACTCAATGGAAATATTTCACATAGATGCACTTTCTCATTATTGGAACAATTTGCAAAAAAAAAAAAAAAAAAAAATTCAAAAAAGTCTCCTTCCTAAGGAATAAAAAGATCCAAGTTAGAAAAAGTATAAGTATGCCTCTGCTTGCAACAGAGTCCCTTCAATCTGCATTTAAATAAAGGTATTGACTATGTAAAACACAAGGCTGCCCAAGGAAGAACATAAATAGTGTTTGCCAGGCAGAGTGTTTGATGTGGGTTTCCACATAAGGTATTGAAGGCACACATCGGTAAATCCTGAACCTGCCAACTCTTTCCTGTGCAGTGTCACTCCAGTCTAGTTAGAGTGTATTTAGAAAGTAGCTAAACACACTTTTGTGGAAATCATTAAATAACACAGCGATTCATACATTTGCAGCAGACAACTTCTAATGCACATTATTAACTGAAAATAAAATCTCCGCATTTATCTTATTTGTTATTTTATCCTTAAAAAAATCAGATGCCCAGTATGACTGAGAATATAATACCCTAAAGTTTAAGACTGGTTTGTAAACACAGTCCCTAGTGTCTACTATTGATCTTTTGCTATTTTAATGCATTTTTACTGACCGACATGTCCTGTGGTAAAGAATATTGCCTAAATTAGTTATCTGATTGGTTCTTTTGATTAATGATGGGACTGTGCTTCATTACACATGACAACATGATCAGAATAATCACTGCAGCCACAGAAGTTGGGACTGGCATTTTTTATTCCTTCATTTTTAAAGTTCATTTATAAAATTATTTAATGTATACGTCCTAAGTTGTAATTTATTTACATGACACTTTTTTCGATGGGAACTGTTGTACTGTGTCACAAATGGCTAAGAAAACAAGGTAAACTAGATGTACAAATCAATGTCTTCTGGCTCAAGGGGAAAAAAACATAATCAAGATTCAAGAGCTGACCTTGTCCAAAGTCCAGCTTGTCACACAACAAACAGTGAGGTGCCCAACAAATCACTGGGATCAGCAGGATGTATTCAAAGGAATGTTTAAATGATGTTATTCCTTGCTGAAGTTCTTACCAAAACTTCAGAGACTGCATGTGTTGGGGTGGAATCAGCCCGGAGTGCAGGGTGGGCACACTGGAGTGGGGAACTGCCTGCCCAGCACCTGCTGAGATTGCCTCAGGTGCAGCACTGAGTTTCTGACTTCCCTTCCTGCATGGGGGCATCCCCAAGCAACTGGCCTGCAAAGCCACCCTGAAATGGGTCTGCAGGGCAAAAAGGCTTCTTCATTAAACCCCAGAGCCAACCTGAGCAAACAAATACTGACAACCTGCAATTGTCCACCCTTAAACTGTGCAAAATTAAACCATGCTTTGTGTAGAGAACACGACCAGATGTGCTGCTCAGCAGCATCTTATCCCTGTGCTATCTGCCATGGTTTATAGCACCTTCACATGCGTTGAGGTTCTTGATTGCTTTTTAGTAGGTCATTCTGGGATTGATCTGTTTGAATTTATAAGGACATGCATGCCACCTTATGTCATGTTGATGAATGATTCAAAATTTTAAATGGCAATTCAACATTTAATGTTTTGAAAAATGTTTAAATGGTGTCATGCACAGAATAAATGGCAGCTTTCATTTTCTTTCTTCAAAATTCCCTGCCAGCCTGTTTACACGATGTTGACAGACATTTTAGCGTTTGCCAGAGAAATAATGTGAAGGGTTGGATACTTGCCATAAAATGGTTTCCTCTCTATGGCAAGTATGGAAACAAATGTGTGCATGCACAGTACATACACACATATATATATTTAATGTATTTCCAAACAAAAAAAAAAAATGTTTGTTTGCTGTTACAACTACAGAAATGTATCTCCAAGCAGGACTAACTCCAAAAGAGGTAGGAAATCAGAGCTGGCAGGAGCCAGAGCATGGCTGACTCCTGACTGAGTCCAGCTCACTGTGTACAATGTGACACATTCTTTACAAAGCTCAGGAATGCCCTTGCTGGTCAGCAGCTCAACAACTTGAAATGCAATCCCAAATTTTGTTAAACTTTTATGCAACAACTAAAGAGTGCATTTGTAACCTGGATACTTCATATGCAGATATGCTCATCTTCTAACTGTCCCATCTTTTTTATGCTTTGTCTCACTCTAAGACTTCATTGTACTGGCTCCATATAGCACATTATCTGCATATAAAAGTAAATGTCTATCCAGATTTAGGGCCCAATCCTTTACCTAAAAATGATCTTTAAATGGATCTCAGCATTACTGCAATAGATTTTCCTTCTGAGATTGCAAGGGGAACGCTGATCTTTGTTGTGTGCAGTAAATCTGAAACTTTAATATGCCAATAATTCCATTTCCATGGAATAACTATGGATCTAGTGTATTGCACTGAATCCATTTCAGCTTGTGTTTAGATGTTCATTTTGTGACTAACATTTGATAATTGTGGTAGCATACCAAGTTTTTGTTTCCTGGGAAGGGACTGCTACTGTGTGAAATATGTTTAACCATGGTTAAACACCCTTTGACTTCTCATGTAACTGGTTCCAGCTGTATGAAGCCTGTTGGCTGCTACCCTCACATGTAGGTGACTGAAACATTAATGTTTCTTTTATGAAAGCAACTCTGAGTGGCGGATTGATACACAGAGTTTATGATTCTTGTATTCCAGGATTGTTTTGCTATCAGCACATTAGAAATTGTGACCAGTCAAAGAAATGTCAGCATTTTGGTGCCTTCAAATCAGGGCCTATCTCAAAAGCAGTGGCAAACTGCTGAATGGATCACTGAGTTTTACTGTTAGAGCTATATGGAATATTAGTGGACATTGAAGGTTTCACACTGTACTTGAAAAGCAAATTTTTAATTGGCAGATGGACAAACAGAAGAGAAAATATTTTCCCCCTTGGAATTAATGAATATGTTATATGTAGAGCATAGACCTTTATTTCCAGACAAAGAATTGATGCCTTCATATATTCAGAAGTTGTTGTCTATCAATACAAGCAGATAACTGGCTATCCTAGTCAAATCTCTGTGTGCGTATGTATGTGCTACTTAAAAGTTTACCAACAGACACAGTACTTATAGGAGCTTGTTGTATGGCAATGCAACTTTTTATGCATTATAGGATCAGAGCATGTGAAATTGATGTTGGATATGCAAGTTACAAGTTAATCTGATTAAATTAATGGTGAATTGCCCAATGCAATCAATTGAAATATTCAACAACTTCATGTTGAAGGAAATTATCACTTTGAGGCTGCCAAACCCATGAAACAACTTTGCATTTGCAATATTTGCCTATTTGTCATTAAAACTCATATATATAGTGTTTTTGTAATGAATCAATATTAGTCCATCAAGGAGAGTCTTGTTAGAACTGGAAACACAACAGTCTCCCCTACCTAGGTAGGCTAAATGTTGGATGAAGTGCGTTAGAGTGGTTTTACTCATATTGCATGTTTTCTTACAAAAAGAAATGCAAAGGCATCTATACTATTTTATCACTTTATTATTTGTTTATTTTCCCTAAAAATAAAATGACTTGATTTAAGTGCGTGATGCTATTTACTTGTATTTTAAAGCCTCGCATAAGATTATACAGCAGATTGAAATGCATACTTATGTCTGTTTCTTTCATTGGACAGCTATACTAAAGCAAATAAAATCAAACACATACATTCCCTCTCAGTGGTTTACAAACTGTAAGTGATGGGAGAAAAAACCTGCAGCCATTCCACTGAATTCTATTATTGACAACAGCAGAAGTAAAAAAATTAGAAAACAAATCCCTTTTTAAATAGAATGAAGTAAAAGACCTACATTGCTTGGAGGAAATGCTAATTGAAAATACCTTGCTAATGCTAGCTAGTCACAGGAAGGAAACATTAAGTTATTATTTTTAATAATGTTTACAAGTATATCCAGCCATTTCCAGCCAGTGAAAAATGTTAGCCTTGGTAAAATGTGGCAGTGCTACTTTTCACTGGTGATGCTGCTCATCTTCTCTCTGATAGCAATCATTAATTTTATTTTTTAACCCAGTCTTCAAATGAAGACAGATGAGCAGGAGAGTTTTAAATGCAAGCTGCTTATGTTCAGAAAAATGGCTGCGAGATTACAGATCACTGTGCCTGAGCTGAGTCCAGCGACTGTTTGGAAAGGGGGAGAAAAAAACAAACAAGCACTAGGTGAGAGACAAACAGGCACAGTGTGTCTGTGTGTCTGTGTGTGTATGGAGCGGTGTGTGCCCTGCCTGTGTTTTAAGATGAGAGGGCACCATGGGGAGGGAGAGGTAAAAGAGTTCTGCACAATGGTACAGCAATCAAATTCATTTCCTAATTGCTATGGAGACCCACAGATAGGCTTATTGCTAATTGCTCTTGATAATTTTAATGTTACGTTATAACATCTATTTTTCATCAGTACCAGCAGGATTGTTGGAGTCCAGAGTGTGTAATGTATCACATCACTGGTAGCATCATCCTACAGCCTTTTATTTGTCCTTTTAGCACCACCAGTCTTGTCTTTTTAGTCGTGTCAATGAGCACAGTGTAGTTTCTACATCTTTTAAGCTGTGATTTTTAGTATCTGACAGCTCGACTTCAGTTATTTCTTACCACAGACACACTGGATTTGTCCTCATGCTCTCAATGCTCACAAGACCAAAGATTTTGGTCCTGCCCGCAGTGACCTCAGGACTGGTTATTCAGGTACACATTTTGTACTTTTGGGCAGTGCATTAATAACAACAAAAGGTAGTTAAAGGTCTCCTAACTGAGTGTATTAGAGATTTGACTGCGGCTCTGCAGAGCCAGTCCCACACTGTCAATGCAGTGCACTGGACCAGCCCCCCACACACCCTCCTCTGTGTCCCACAGGTGCCAGACCCCACCAGCAGGAGCTGGGTTGCTCATGACAAAAGTCCTCTGTCTCATTGAAGGAAGATTCTTAAAATAAAAATCCAAAACTGTTTAGATCAAACCTGTGAAAGGATGGAAGGGCAGATCTGGGACTTTAACTCAGCTCAGGTACAGGAGTCTGGCACCAGCAGTCAGGGAGAGCAGTCCCTGTAGCTCCTGTAATGTGCAATTTTTGATCAGTTCTTGTAAGGAGCTCTGCTGGCTCAGAGTTTGAGTAAAGACAGTGTCGAACATGCCTCCCCTACACTTCAGGGTTTTCTGCCAGCCCAACTGCTCCTGGGGAGTGACCTTGTCTCTAGGAATTAGGCCTTTCGTTACAGTCCCTTGTAAGGAGTTGAGAGAGGATTAATTGGTTTGCTCACTGCAGTTTCTGGAAGTCTCTCACATTTTTCAGTGGAAGATGACTCTGGAAGTACTTTCCTACAGTGAAACAAATCCCTGCCAAAATAAAATGATGAATCCTGAATATTACTGGCAGCATTTCATGCCAATTTTTGACCAGTTCATTTCTAGCTGCACCTATGTTTGGTGAGTTTAATGCCCAGCTGTCAGTGTTTTCCTCCTGAGCTGACCATCAGTATGGGAAGCACAGGTGCAAGTGTCCTGAGCTCCCCCCAGCCTCACATGGGAGGCATGGGCTGGGCTCAGCACAAACTCACCCCCCTGTCATGGCAGATGTGAGTCTGCATCAGAGACTGACACTGGCTCCTGTGAGAAAATGCTTGTAGGGTGAAGAAACATTTCACAGCAGAGGTGAAATGTTAAGACTTTTTTTTCCTCTACAGTCACAGCACCTGTAACTGGAAGATCACTAAAAGATTCTTCAAGGGAAAAGATTTTTTCCAGAATTACCAGAATAGCCTCATGCTTGTGGTGGGATAACATCCCCATCCCCACCTGGCAGAGGGCGAGCAGACATCCCACTGACACAGGTGAGGTTTGGTTGTCCTGATACTCAAGGTGGGAGAGGTTTTGCCCTCAGCAGTGAGGAGGAAAGGGGTTTCTGCCCTTCCTGGGGCCAGAAGCAACCAGAGGAAGTGTTCTGGTGCTTGCCCTTGAAAGGCTGCAACACCTGAGAGATGCCTGGAAGCTTTTAGGATCTTTTCTGTGTCAGCTATGGGAGTGAATCAAATAACCCACAGATATTTACCTCCTGTTCTAACTCTCTTTCCACACTTAGCTGAAAGGGGGTGGTTTGGTGCAAACCAACCCTTGAAAGGTGAAAGCAGCTGCTGGATGATGGCAGGTCCTGGGTGGCAGTGGCGGCTCTTGCATTTCTCACAAGGTGAATGCAGAGGTAGAGAGAAAGTTGGAGAGTAGTGGGAGGTGTGCTGAGAGCTAACAAAGGCCTTCAAAGTAAGAGTGATGTTAGAGGGTGTCAGGAGGCAGAAGGTGCCAGCTGCCTGACAAAAGAAATATCATTACTCACTATTAAAGAACACTCCAGATGCTTGATATAGTCATGGGTGTTCTTCTGAAAATTTTTTTAGCAAAGCTCCTAGCCTGCCTACAATATTGTTTTCTGGAGTCCAGGCCAAAATCTGTGAGCTTTTGTTCAAGCAAATAGACCATGAATCTCATGAGTAAGAACCAGTCTCACTATCTAATGCTGCTGAGTGGTGGTTGCCTCTTCAAAAATACTAAAATCCTCTTCACACTGTCTTATTCCTCCGGGACATCATTACTAACAGGGACAGATTGTGCAGATCCTCTCTCAGCAGTCCAGGGTGGGATGAACATTTGCTCTAGGCACTCTCCAGTGTTTCTGCATCATAGATCTCTCTCCATCTCCCCTCTCTTCCGTGCCTTTACAACGAGCTAATGGACAACTGTTACTCATGCCTAGAGAAGCGTCTGTATCAAGAAAAATGAAAGCATGAAAAAATAAAAAAGTTCATCTGTTAACTTTCATTGGCAGAAATGTTATAGTGGATTGTACTCAAACTGCAGGACTCTTCCCAGACTTTACAAGCACAGGGGTGATTGAAACAGAATAGGAAAAAAATGGTGTTAAAACAGGATTGCTGAAATTAAACAGGTTGAAAGTTGTCTGGCAGCTCCAAATACAGCAGAGAAGTATAGCCCTAGAGAGCAGCAAATTTAATCTTTGAACAGGTTTATTGTTTTATCAGGTTTTTGTTTAAGAAGGGTTTCATTATATATAACATTGAGATAAATTTTTACATAGCAGATTTATTCAACAGGTTTATCCTTTTAACAGCCCTCATTGTATTTCAGCAGTTGGTATGTGGGGCCTTATACATCAAGCAAGTTTATTACTTTATCAAGTATGAATTCTAAGAAGTTTTCCTAATAATAGAAGATGTGTGGAGATTTATAGGCAGCACATTGTTCTATTCAGTGTTTGAGCTGTTTTACCTAATGTAAGCTACATCGTAGCTACATGACAATGCTGCTCCAAATGGTGGTAATTGTGCTGTAACTCATACTATCTTCCCACCACTGCAATAGATCTCACTTTGTTGTCCCAGTGTTTTAAAAACCCTTAAAAGTCCAAGTACAACTACCCTGACTAAATTGTCTCTGTAAATTAGAAGAACAAAGTGAGGTAAAAAGCAATATTGACATTAGTAAGTAAAAGGATTGTGCTGAGCTGTTTTGATAAAAATTCAGTACTTCTGGGCTGCAGGAATTATAAACTCTCCAAAATGGGATGGACAACTTGCTTTGACATCTGCAATAGGGAACTAACAGTGTTTGGTGTCATCATAAATTTTTGATCCAAGGGTTTTCTTCCAAAAATATCCATTACTGATTATTCAATCCGGAAATCAGTTTTGGAAGTTATATCTTCCAGAGGGAATGGCATGAAAATTCAGGCAGCTGTCCCTGATTTGTGTCTCCTGCTAAGGAAAGTAATTAAAGAATACTTGGGGTTTATGGCTTTTTTTAGGATTGTTTTAATTTTTCTGCTTCTGCTTGGAAAGAGAAAAGTAATATTGAAAAAATCCTTTGAGATGCAAAGTCAGTTCCCTATCAATGTTATTATTTTTGTACTTTTACAGCATGCAATTCAAATCAAGCTGTATCTCACTGATTTGTTCTAATGACAAAAGAAAGATCTATCGAAAATTTCTTCATGTTGTGAAGTAGCAATTAATTTGTAGAGCTGGTTCAGTGTTTGCTGATGAAATGTTTTCTTCTCGGAAAAAAAATGCTGATTCAGCAAAACTAGCCTGTTTAAAGATAAAAGTTAATTTAAATTTATTTGTATCAGAAATATTGGAGAAAATCTGAAATTTGGTTGAATGACAACCTGCATATCTGTAGTTTGGGTTAAAAATATTTTTTTGTTTTAGAAACCTAAAATAATTTAAACAGAAATTAAGTGTTTCAAAAGGAATAGATGTTTTGTTTTGTACTGGGTAATTTTTCTTTTTATTTTACACTTTGATTCATTAACACATTTGAGAGTTCAGGTTTTCATCATGGCTTTGGACAAGATATTTCTTATACCACACATTTTTAGAGATGAGAGGAGTTTTGCTCCTAGCACTTCGGGAACAACAGTATAAAAAGAGTATTCCACTGCAAAATACACTGCACATTTATATTATGATGCAAATAATCTGCAAATTTAATCCTTGCCTCCAACAGGTCCTGTTTTCCTGACACCTTTGCTCACATGAGGAGCTCTGGCCCAAGGAAAGCCATTTGTGGTTATGGGATACATCCAGTAACTTGTGCTCCATTGGCATGTTCACTTCTGAATACATTGTCTTGCTGCTCTCATATTAAAACTTTTCTGATCAGTGGGATGCTGCCATCTAAAATGTGAAAATTACTGGACTTGTTTATTTGAGAAGGGAACATTAGCCATGTCCTAGTTTAGGCATGGCTATATTTGTACTTACAAAACCCTTCTTGTGAACACAGGAATTAGCACAATGTGATAGCTCTAATAAAATAAGTGCACTTCGATGCAGCAATCACATAGCTCTTTTCAGTGGTTCTAGTATAGAAGTTCTTACTTTTAAAGACTAATTTGATTGACATCTACTTGATATTCTGTGATGACTTTGACATATAGTATATCTGGTTGACAGGTGCGTTGGGTGTACTCTACAGATATAGATAGACTTAAAAAATGTATTTTCTAGAGGTAATTGTATGGCTTAGATAAAATCTGCAGTTCCTCCCAACATGACTGTTATAACTGGCAGCTCTCAGCTCATGAAATATTCTCCTTTAAGACCACTTAAAAAAAGAGACTGACACCTTGGATGAACAGATAAATTCAGCGAGAGTTTCGCCACTGCCTTTAGTGTGGCCAGGAGCTATGGCAGATCTCCTGCCTCGACAGGACTTGGGTAGACAGGGAATTGGCACTTTACCTGCTCCTGCTTCCCAAACATTGCTGGGCTGTGCCCTGGGCTTTCCTTCTTCCCCTCCCAGCTGTGTGGGGCTTGTTTTTGTACTACTCCCAGTGGGACAAAACCACCTTTTGTTTATGTTACCTTGATTCCACTGGCATCAGTGGGGTTATTTTTCACTTCAAACACATAAGTTGGCACAATAGATAGGGCAAGTATTTCCCTGATAAGTATTGTTTCTAAATGATGAGGATCTTGTAGCCAGGAGTTTGATATTTGTTATGAACATTTGTTTCACACTTCCAGAAAGGCCTGGGTATGTTCATGTTAAATTTGTTTGTTTTTTTTTCCTGAATCTCATGCTTTTAATTTAACAGGCAGGTTTGAGGATGACAAGCACTGTCCTTCATTTATAAGACTGCTGACAATCCAGCTCTGCTGAGCTCCAGTGTGGTGTTGATGGTGCCTTTCTGCTTGCATTGTTTCCTATTAATTGGTGTTCTTCCTCTTCCTGAGTTGTCATAACTACTGGTGCCTTCCTTGAAAGTTTTGATGTATTTAACATAGTGAGGGTCTGGTACAGTGGTTCTGTTGTGGTGCAAAGTTACAGCAGCACTGGCAGCAGCCAGGCACTGGCTCTCCTCTATTCCTGCATAACCTTCCTTCTCCCACACTTCTAAATTGCTCTATGGAGATGATCCATTAAGAATCACAATAAAGCTTGAACGTTTGAATAACCTTTGAAATTATTGACAAATCGGCCCCAATGGACTGCCTAGGAGCCTAATGCAGAAGAAAGAGATCGATGACAATGCTGCAGGGACAGGATCCAGGCTGCACAAGCAAGGGGATATGTTATATGATTTTTGAATGCTGCCACTGGAGCAGGACAAACATAGCAGGAATGATACACTCTTTGAGTGGACCTGCTTTTCCTCTTGTGTCCTTTTGGCACACTGACTTCATAGGTGCCTTCTCACAGCAGGGGCTGGGTTCATCAGGACCTTTGGAAGAAGTGACAAGCTGAAGCCACCAAAGTCTATAACCCAGTGAGGACTCAACATAAGCTTTAAGCTTACATTGTGTGAACCTGGAAACTCCAAGGCACCTTCTCATCTCTGCAATTTCAACCACCACATAAGGAATCCACTCCGAATCCTTGTGGGATCCCTGCTGCCATCACAAAGAAGCATCTAAAATCTAAAACATCAAGTCAACCACAAACTAGCCTCAAATTACTTCCAGTTTTCAACTGGGGAAGAAGTAGTTTGCTCAGAATCTCAAAAGAAATCTGTTTTAAAACCCAAGTCACCACTATTTGAGTCAAGTTCATGTTACTTTCCTCCTTTCCTTCCACTCTCATGAGAACTGAGGTCCTTGAGTTCAACCATTTCCACAGGAGTCCTGGCTGTTGGCAGGAGATGGCACAAGGGCCAGGTTCACATTTTTCACTCTGATTTTTCTGGTACAGCCAGGAGGTTTGAAGTCAACATGCACACACTTGACAGGTAGGCAACAAAGTTAATTTATTAGTGGCAATTACACCCTATTCTATAGGAAAAGTGCTATTTAACAGAGTTTATTCATAAAGCTTAGCTGTTTGGTAGCCTAATGCTCCTTTACTCCACTATTTTCTTTTACCAGATAAAGGCCTCCCACCCATGCCTGTTTGGCACAACAGTGACCTCTAAAGGCTTCTTAAATTAATGGTGTCTCCAGAGTTACCTGGCTTTAATTCTTATTTAAAGGTAGATGTGTGGCTCTGTATCAGGTATTACCCCCTTCATGCTGAGCACATCTTCAGAAAGGTCAGCTCTTGGTAGGATCTGAAAGCCTGCTCCTTTTCCCTTGTGCTGTATAAAGGCACCTGACCTTTCAGTGATCCTAATTTCTCTTTCTTTCCTCTTCCCTCCACCCTTCCTCCAACCTATTATTTATTGAAATGGAAAGGACTTCCCACACACACTTTTTTTTTTTTTTTTTCCCTCCAAATTTTTTCTAAAATAAGTGACCAAAACCAGTGATGACACAAGTTGAAATCCAGGCTACCTTGACATTTCACCAGGAACCTCTTCTTTTCAGGGCAATCCCATTGTGCAAAATTTGGATCTGTGGATATGGTTGTGCTCTGTCTTGCACTGGGAGACCCTATGTTACTTTTAGTACATGAATGCATTTAAATGCAAGATACATATTTTTGGGGAGGTTCCACTTTAAAATGTCTTTTCCACTAATACAAAGAAACTGGTATTTGACTGGGCTAGTTAAAGATGGAAAAAAGAAGAAGGACTAAAGCCCAGGGGAAGAGGCAGGAGAGGATAATGGGTTAGTGAGGGTTGAAATAAAGCAGAGGAAGCAGAGTGTAAATATGAGCAAAGGGGCAAAGTGAGAAAGGGGACAGTGAAGACCTGGGGGAAATAGGAAAGCCTTGAGTAATTGCAGGATTTTAAAGACAGCTGCAATGGGCAGGAGCAAAAGTTGAAGCAAAACCTGTGATCCTACCTAGACACCTTAATTATCACTGCAGCTTTGCGGCTGTGGGTTGTGCATGTCTCCTGTTCAATTGACTTGCTGTCCCTTTCCCCAAACCACTTTACTTCTGTTTCTAAAGGGGCAGTTTTCTAGTTTAACTGTTGTATTTTTTTTTAATTGAAAAGTGACATGGTTTTGGCAAACTTGTTTTCTGTCAGCAAGAAGCTGGTTAGCTCTCTGGTTGTTTCCACTTCCCTGGGAATTATCACTAATTGATTTTTTTTGTTCAAATCACTGCACTCCAGGGGCTTGTCTGTCTTGCTAAAATAAGACTAAAACCAACTCCAGTTGGAGGTGGTATCCCTGCCTGGGCTGTTCAATTCTTAGACTTTTATCATGAACATCTCTGCCCTTTTTGTATGGTCCTGATGGCATTCTTTGCTTGAGAGTTTTTCTCCCAAAGGGTTGATCTCTCCCACTCATCTTAGCTGGGGATCTGCTGCTTGTTTTTCTATGGAGCTGGGTTCATCTGGGATTAATAAAAAGGTCTTTTAATTCAGTTTGGCCAACTCCAGTGTAGAATGAGAGAAGCACATAATAGATAAAATTATTTTGTTTTGGACCTCACAAGAGCACCCTTTTGCCCAGGTTTGGGACTCAGAACAATGAGATTCTGCTGGAGATTTATCACGTGCCTGGTGACAAGGAGCTGGAAAATTATCTAATATTACTCAGAAAGAGTGCACAATGCATGCAAAGCTGTTCAGAAACAATATTATCCAGACTCATTATTAAAAACCTTCTAGAATTCAAAGTGTGACTGTAGACAAAAACTTAGCTTGAGGGATGGAAGGAAATGAAACACCCTGTGCTTTAAAGGACTCATACGAAAATGTTGTGAAGGAGAACTAGCTCCACTTTACAGGAATGAAACCAACAGCTGAGAGATCTGAGGAAGACAATGCTGGTCAAATTGCTGAGCCAAGTATGTCTGGGTCTGAGGAGTGGGCAGGTTCCCCTCCTGGCCATCCCAGAGAGGGGCACAAGCCCCCAGGAGCACCGAGGGTCCCCCTCTGTGGTGGCAGCCGTGTGTGCAGCCAAGTGCAGAGCGAAGCTGGCACAGGGCAGCCTGCAGGGAGGCTGGGGGGATGTCCCTGCCTGAGGTGGGGGCTTTGCCTCGCTTGATTAGCACTCCCTGTGACCAGGGGCACGTCGGATGTATCTCACTCTGTTTATGTTTTTGGTTCTTATAATGAAAATGAGATCCCTCGTGTAGCCCTCTGCCATTTTGCACGTCAAACTGAAAGTATATATGCTCGTTGTGGGTATTAGTGTCTCAGCCTAATGACAGAAGCCTCGGACAAATAAATCCGTGTGCCATGGAGGATTTTCCTAATGAAACTGAAGTACAATACTGTTTACATAATGTCCTTTAGACTCTATTCAAAACAGCAAATGCTGGACGTTGCCTTTATCCACTGACACCAGCTAATACAGGCAGAAATGAAAATGTAATGCAAAGTGGCAGCTCCTTTTAACTTTTCTTCAAGTCTCTCTGTAGTGGCTCTGAGCATCCCCTCTGAACTTTTCCCCTCCTGGGTACTGGGGTTTTTTATATGTTGGTTTTTGGTTGGCTTTTTTTTTTTTTTTTTTTTTTTTTTTTCCTTTAATATATTGACATTCCAGCCCTTGGAACAAGGTCTTCACTCCTTTTCTCATTTCAAGATCTTGTTTTGGGAGAGCTCTAACACCTGTCCACTGATCGCCTGCCAGTCTGCATCTGTGCTCAGCTGACAGAGCTGTCTGCTTTGACTAATGATGTGATTGATGGACAAAATAAGGAAGAACACACAAAAAAACATTTCTGTCTGGTCTGGTGTGTCAGCAAGCCTTCATCAAGTGGCTGCTGAAGGTATATTTTGCTGCATGCCTCATTACACAGTAATGGCATTCCCAGGCAAAGCTGTTTCTTTTCATGACACAAGACAGCAGGCAGCTTTATGGACTCTGGGCCTATCGAGCCTGGAGGAGAGAAGCACTAAAGAGTGGTCATTTCCAAAAGTGCCTCAAGTTGCTTTTTTGTTGTCATGAATTTAATATGAATCAACACAATATGAAATGAGCATGAGGAATTTTAGTGACTAGTCATTTTTTAAGACTGCTGTCTAAACAGCCATCAAGGAAAAAAACCCAAACATTTTCTTCTACCAAACCTGTTGCAAAAAGAAGTCATCTGTCAATTTTATTACATTAAAAAAGTACACAGAGGTGTACAGTAGAAACAAATGCGTGCTTCAGTGCTAAACATGTGGAAAACACCACACATGTAAAGTAAAAACAAAAAAAAAAGGTAAGTGACTGGCAGAGTGAAGTGAGTATTTAATACCTAAGGTATAAATGGCTCTGTGTTCGAAGAAGGCTCTTGTGCAGTTCATATATCACATGAGGGACTGCTTGCTTCAGGAAACACAACAATTAAGTGATAGTCATTAGGCAGCAGGGCATGGGGCTGGGGAATGGGGCCACAGAAGCCCCAGCACACCTTTTGCAGCAGCAAGGGTGGAGCAGGACTGATCCAAGGAGAGAGGGAAGGAGGTGGGAGGTTCCTCCCCTGCACACAGCATCAGCCTCCATTTTCCTCCTCTGCTCCAAGTTGTGCCATTCACATCTATCCTCCATCCTTCCCACAGCTGCTTTTCACTCGGTGTCTCCCCTCCTCTTACTTCCCATGGAGATTTTGCATTTTGAAATACTTAATTTCATCCATGAAAAGAACCAGAAGATTAGTTATGCTTGTTCACAAAAAAAATTTGGATTGTTTTCCTGTTGCTAATACAAGAGGTCTTTTACCATGGGCTATTTGGGATAATTTGTGAATTTAATGAGTTGTGATTAGTTAAGAAATTGTTCTTTGTGTAATAAATACTACACTCTAAATTAAAAAATGTACATGAGTTCTTTATACCCACTTAAAGAGAGAAAAACATCGATGTAAATTCTTGTTATGACAAATGTAAAAGATAATCTTTTAAAGTGCATTTAATTTACTGTAATAGTAAGAACCACTTTATCGATGCCTAAGAGTACAGAAAAAATGAATACAGGATAATTCAAAGCAAATAAATAGCATGATTAAATTCAGTGTGGCACTTACTTACAGACACAATCACGTTACCCTTACATACCAGTTGAAAGAATAATAACAGAATACCATTTTTGATTCAAGAATAAAAGGCTTCTGCAGAGATGCGCATAACTAGGCAGGCTGTTAACCTGCTTTCTCTAGTCTTGGTACTAAATAAGGCAAATCCAGGCTCAAGGGAAGAAGAAATTCTGTTGATTGAAAAGTTTAAACAAAGCAATTATTCTATCAAGTGCAGTAGGGGAGCTAAGTACCACGAAATATCAAACACCTGCAGGTTTCCAAGAAGTTCTCTGCTGAAAACCAGAAGCAGCTGGGTGGAGGAGAGGCCATTTTACAGTAACCAATGGGTTTCTGTGCTCCACTGACCTTGAAGTCAATACCAGTGCCAAGAGCTCACTGTCTGCTGTTTCTTCTTGCATTATTGGTTTGAGAACCATAAAAATGTCAGAGATTTACTATAAATCACAATTCAGTGGGGTTTTGTTGTCTTGGTTCATTTTTTTTTGCTTTAGCTGAGCCTGACCATATTCATTTGTGAATTGAGGGAGGGCAAGTAGTTAGCAGAATGCATCTCGTTGCCTTTTCCAGGGAGCTTTGCTGTATCTAATGGGGAGTTTTGTGTTTCTGAGCTGCTTTGGCAGCGCTGGTGGGTGGGGCTGGGTGGGGGCAGCTAGTAGGAGGGGTGGTGTGAGCCCAGACAGGACAAATGGCTATTTTCTTATCTCCCTCGCTGCTTTTTTTTTTTTAATCTCTTGGATCCAGTTTCTGCTTTGGTAGGGTAGACATTCCATTTTTTTGGCCTGTTTTCCCTAAGTTGTTGTGTATGTCAAATTTGTCATGGTTTAATGGCTTACTGTATTTCCCTGCACTGGAACCACTAAACACATTTTCATTTAAGTTGGGATCTTTAAAGAATGATCATCTTATCCATCTGTTCAGAAAGCACGAAGACACAAATCTGGGTCAGAAAAGAGACTTGGAAAAATCCCCTGTACTCAATCAGTTTCTGGCAAGTGAATTTGTCTCATGACTTCAGGAGCTGGTGGAAAAAGAGAGAATTTAGCTGCAAAAATATTGTTATCAGCTCTTTGCTTGGAGCCATGGCAAACAGGTTTCCAGTTTTGTAGATGGTAGCAGAGAAACTCAAAAGGATATTTAACCTTAGGTTATTTTCTTTAA
The DNA here is from genome assembly GCA_032173965.1 of Sitta carolinensis. Classification (NCBI taxonomy): domain Eukaryota; kingdom Metazoa; phylum Chordata; class Aves; order Passeriformes; family Sittidae; genus Sitta; species Sitta carolinensis. Next base: position 13,534,628 of record CM063292.1, on the reverse strand, counting down.
TCTTAGAAGAACCAGCCACCCGTTAACATGCCTATATATATATTTATATATAGGAACATACAATCTTTTCTTTCCTAATCAGGTTTGTGTATCTCCCTTGATTGATTTTTCTTTTTTCTAAATCTTTAATAATTTTTCTTCATGGTTTCTGCATCCTGTCCAGGCTTTTCTTTCTGTTTTCTGTACATGATGCAGTAGTTAAAGCCTATGTCTCTAGAAGAAATCTGCTTATTTCTTCATTGTTTCTGACAGGGGGGAAAAAACCCTCTGAAGATCAGATGGCTTAATTAAGCGTCATTTGGACTGGAGGGTGGGGGGAGCAGGGAGCACATTTGAGGTATTGGAACTATTTTATGAGAACGTATTTATAAAGGGATTATTGTACACAAAGAAAAGCAGGCTTTGTCCTTGCCTGCTTTTTGAACCCAGGTCCTGGGAGCGGAATCCATAGCTCATTGAACGTTTGAACTGCAAATTAAATTTTTTTTTAGGATGAGCACTTTACTCCGGTGGAGTTCCTAGTGGGTGAAATGGGGATTTGATATGTACGAGGCTTTTGAGCAGTGTTGTTGGCCTTGCTGCTGAGGTTGAGCTGTGTTCCTTGCTCCTACCAGGATCACCAGGAACCTCCCAGAACACCTGGCCCCCTTGGGAAAAGCTTTTGGCTCTGCAAAGTTGGCGTTGATTGCAATATTTGGTTCTGTTGAAGGCATTGTGAGGTCCTCTCAGTTGTTATTTATTAATGCTGGGTGTTGTTGATGTCCATGTAAACTAGCTCAAAGGGGCAGGATTGAAAGGACAAAGGCAGGATGCAATTCCTGCTGGGGAGGGGACTGAGATGGTCCTGCACAACCAGGATGGAATTGTTCTTTGGTGGTACTGAGGACCTTTCCTTTGAAGAGATAACACACAAGATCCTGGGGAAGCATTTGACCCTGGCCGCCCTTTCCCTGCCCTTTCCCCCTGCTCATGTTGGGTGTGGCCCTGCAGTCTCCTCTCTAAAACACAGAGCAAGCATTTCCTGGAGCCCCCACCCCTGACTTTGCATGGCACACAATAGTGGCAGCAAGGCTGGCACACACAGCAGTGGTGATGGTCCTGTTCTGGGAAAAAGCCACCAGAAAACCTCCAATAAACCATGGATTGCAGTACTAGAATGCTGCAGACATGTCGAAGCCTGGAAAGTTTAATGGAAAATCTTACATTCTTGTTGATTATTAACATGAGGACATTTTTCCACTTAAAAAGGAGAAAAACTAATTATTAGTTCTTGAGTGCTCTGTGACCACTGATCTTTATAGAGTGCTATGATGACTGGAGCTGTGTGAATAACTGATGTTTCCATTCCTTGGCAATACTAAATGTGGATAAATAGTTCAGTCAAATGAATTTTTTTTTCTTCTGCTTCTTGACTGTTGACTTTTATTTCTTTTTGTAGCTTTCAAACAGAATGGAAAAAAATGTCAAGGAAAGCTTCAGTTAAAAATGCTTCAGTGTTCTCAAGTTTTTATTTTTTAGTGTTGCTGTGCTCTTAGCAGTGCAAATGGTGCAGTGAAGTGGAGGTAAATTTCTAGCTGTTTTCCTGTTTTCATATTTGGTTTTGTTTGGTTTTGTTGGATTGTTTTTTTAATTCGAGAGGAGGATTTTCATAGAATAATTTTGCTTATATTTAGTGTCAGTATCTTGCATATGGAAATCCTTAAGATGTGAGATTAAGAACCTATGAGCTAAAGGGAATAAAATCAATTTTAAGCTTCTGATGTCCACAAGAGGGGAAGAATCCTGCTCCTTGTTAGCATTTCCCTCCGATTGTAAGGCTGATAGGGAGTTTAAGAGTCCCCCAGACCAAGCTGCTGAAGGCTGTTGTGTGTATTGGTGAGTGAGGAGAGACCCTCAGCCACCACAGAAGTTTTTTTCTCACTTATGCTGCATTTTTTGGTCCCTGCAGAGTTTTGGGTGTGGGTCCATACATCTGAGGCAGAGCTCCAGTGCATTTTGACCACACCTTTGCCCCTTAAGCGTGTCCAGCAAGGGGCAGAGTTCAGGAGCTGTGCTGCCCATCAGTTAATAATCTGCTGGTGTGAAATGCACAGTGAATATACACACGACTGCATTAAATGTTATATGCATACGCAATACATTAGGAGAATGCCGTGTATAATCCAGCCACCATATGTCATATAAAATAAAAATGAAGAGGGTATATGAGCAAATACTGTACAGCATATGGCAATATGAATATTAACCTCAATCTATAAATAGCTTCTGAAGTATCTGCTTTAAAAGCAGGAAAGAAACTTAACATAATAGCAATTGAGAAGAAATTGGGCGTCTTTTAAAGTTCTTGATGTCAAGGAGGCAAAATACCATTTCAATACTTAGATTTAATATGTACTTCACACAAAAATAAATCATGTAATATTTTCATGGTAGGCATAGAATTTTATGATTTTTATGACGATCATGGAATTGGGATTCATATTTTATAGATAGCACTAATAACAAAGAAAATGCATGTGAGAGAAGGTCTTAAGGAGAGAGAAATGGCAGTGAAGTCACAGAAAGGAATGGGAAACAGAGTAATTAGGCATTTTTTATAGGTTTGGGGTCCATATTCAGAAAAGCTTTTGTTACATTCACAAGACAGGCACGTTGATTTTAAATGTTTAAAATGGAGAACAATAAATTGCCCAGTTTCCAATGGCAGTTGCAGTAAGACTGAACTAATTGCTTTGGAGGTAATTTAACATGTGCTCGTTCTTAAGGCTGGTTTTGTTCGTATAAGGGGTTTGTGCATGCTGACCATTAAACAGTGTCCAATTCTCTTGCCACCTGATCTCCTGAAAGACAGGACAGTGGAACACACTTGGGTCACTACTGTTTGCTCATTGCATTCCCTATCAGTGAATGTACCAAAACCTCATCTCATGTGGAGAGACTCTTGTTAACGAGGCCTTGTCAGCCAGCATTACCCCAAGGCAAACAGTAGTTCCTTCTGTGTGGGATGCTTTGAAGGGAGGGCAGAGAGCACTATGAATTTATGCCCTAAGCAAAATTAAAAGATGAACCTTGATTATCTTGAGCTTCCCTGGCATATGGGGCAGCCTTAGAACAGGGACAACAGACAACAATTTTACCAAGCAGCTTAATTGGGATATTCTGCCAGGACAATGTGGGGACTTGGATTCGATGCCCACCTTTGTTTATCAAGGGGCTTTTAACTTGGGTTTCTTGGTTCCCTAGATATGTGATTTGGTTACACTGGGGTACCACAAGGGAAATATTCTACATCTCTCCTATGGAAAGTGCTTCAGTTTTCACCTAGGCTTAGGTTCCATTCTGTTTCCCATATTTTCCTTTCTTTGCGAGTGGTGCTGCCATGTGAATATGAGTCTGGATGGACCTGGCTTCCCAAAGGGTGACTCCAGTCCTCAAGGTTAATTTTCAACTTAATTACTTCTCATTTGAGTGGAGGGTCCCAGATAGCTGGAGGAAAAGCAGGCTGTAAGGAGAAGGGAAACTGTTTAGGGAAGAAAGGGAACAGTGCAGTAGGAAGAGAGGGAAATCTGTTTCTGTTATAGAAGACATGAGGTGCTCAGGAAGAAAGGCCCTGGCTGTGGGAGTATTCAGCTTCTGCCTTAAAGCAGCCAAGCTGCAGTGCCTGCCAAGGAAATGAAAAAGGATATTTTCTTTTACCAGGAATTAGCCCAGTCCATGTTTTCGTTGCTGAGAGGGCACAGGAAAATGCTGCTATCAGCTTCATTATTTACTTCATCTCTGGCTCACTCAGCAGCTGCTTTCTTGAATCAACATGTCCCCACCAAGTTATGGTAAGGGTTTTTTACTTAATTTCTGAAACAAGCCAAAAATCTTTTAAGGAATGGATTGCTAGGGTAGACTGATTTGGGGACAGTTTTAACAGCATTTCATAGAGTAGAAACCTTGAGGAGATGACCCTTTGAGCTGGCATGGATTTTCTAAAGACCAGGCTGTATGTGAAGGGCTCAGTCCATGCCCTTGTCCTGGGACACAGCACTAGGAAATGGAGTGGTATTATTGACGTGTTACTTTCTCACAGAATTCATAAGAATTTATCTTGGGAGACTTTCCAGGTGATGCCTAACTGGAACAATTTTAAAAGCAGCAGCTCCTTCCCTTCATCTTGATGGCAGACCAGCAAAGGCAAATACTGGGAGCACTGGTAGCAGTGGGGAACTTCTGCTGTAAGTGCTTCAATTTCTACCACCTTATCTCAGGTGTCTGGACTGGTGCTGGCCTTAGGCATGGAAAATGTGCTCAGTGAGGGTGAATGACAGCATCACCTGTACACAAACCATATTACAGATGCAGAGGGGCAGGTGCCAAGGTGCAGCTTGTGCTGTATCATGTAGTCTGTGGCTGAGCTTCCACTGTGCTGTCCGTGCCTGGGACTTTGTTGTGTGTGCACTAAAGACCTGTGGGTTGGGAATCAGGTTGGCCTAACTCTAGATTTTCCTGGGAATTTGAACTGTGGTTTGTAGAACATGGAAGGTCAAAGGTAGATTCACATTGTTGTTTTTTTTTAAGAGATTAGTGACAGCCCTGCACTAACCTGAGCCACCCACTGCCACAGGTCAAGCTCTTGGAGGAGAAACCGTCTTGCTGTGGGCCATGGCAGAGTGACCCTGCAGCTGGCTGCTCACCTGGCAGGAGTTACTCCTAAAAACCTTGTGGTACTCTAGCATTGCTAATTTTCCATATTATTAGGACATGATGGTTCCAAAAGGCTTGTAATGTGTATTGGTTTTACTTCTCTAGGAGCATATTCATCTGGCTGAGCTGGCAGCATGCTCTGACAGTGTGCCTGTCACACTTCCCCGCAGCTACTCAATTCACTGGGGTCTGCTGCTGGGGCATTTCATATCATATGCTGTAATATCTACCAGGAAGATAAGGAAAGAAGGACTCCACAAAATATCTGAATTTTACCTTTACCTGCTAAATTATCAAGATTTTTTAGCTCTAAGTGGGATGCTTTGGTCCATCCATGTTTTGCTTTCCACCAGGTTAATAACAGTTAGCAGAAATAATACAGCAGAGCAGCCTTCTCAGAGCAGTTGTCATTACTAGCAAGCATAGTAAAGAAAAATAATTGACTAGCAAAAGGTTTGATAACTCAGAGTTTTATGTTTCTCAGAAATGACTCATTCCCATATGCATCCTCCAAACTGCATTCTGCACGCTGAACTCACCATAACCTGCTCTTAGAGAGGCTCTTCTCTCACATTCCCATTTTGGCATTAGAAGCAATAAAAGTAACAGCAGCTTTGAAGAGTATGTAAATGTGTAATGGCTTTCCAAAGCGGATTGATAATTACTTATTGCACTAAATAATCCTAGAAGTGTGTTAGAGGAGGAATGTGAGAAGAACGAATGAACTTACATAAGTAGAGAAATCTATGCATCCCTTCTGCTGTCTGATTCATTTAAACAGTCTTATTACAGTATCAGTGTGGAGGGGAGATAATGAAGGCTGTCTTATGTTGTTATATCTTTTTTCCAGCTTGTTTTATTTTAAGAAATGCAATGGTAGCTCTGGGTGGAGTTAGCAGTCACCACTGCCACTAGAATGTAGCATTTACTTCACTTTGCATGGCATGGGGCACACAGCAAACATGTTAAATGTAAAAAGTTTAATTCTTGTGCTGTAATTATTTAGCATCTTGATGGTGATGGAGTTTTGTTATTTTGAAAAATATTTCCTTTTGTAGGTTTTTAAAAAATAAGCTTTCAGCTGGCACCAAGTAGATTAATTTGACCTTTTTAAAGCTAATTTCCAAGAATTACCTCCTCTTTTAAGCTAAATTATTTTGTAAATAAAAAGGTGTGACACAGGAGCATAGGAAGAAATTGAGCTTTATTCATCAATGCCTGTCTCTTGAAATCAGTCAGCACAGCAGAGCTCGATACTTCTGTTAGAGGACAGGTAGTAACATTGCTGGCTACTTTTTCCTTTCCTTCTTTTTTTTTTTTTTTTTTTTTTTATTTTTTTAATGCTTTTTGGAGGTGGACTTTTATGCAGGTAGCTTTTAATTTAGTGGGTAAGAAATAGCACTTGTTCTTTATCCATTCAGAGTGAATATGAGAATGAATATCTGTTCTTATGGTACGAAGGACTTGTTTTGATACCCACTGCAGGGATGGGTAAGTGGAATTTTCAGAGGTGCTGAATGACACATGAAAAGAGGTAGCTCAGGTTGCACCCAGCTGAAATCCAAGAATTCAAACTGATGCAGCTGCAAACATCCGTTTAAACCTTCAACTGAGTAGTGAGTAATTTAAAACTAATTGTTACTTGAGAGGTACACTGAGTGGCACTAAGAATGTGTGTCATTCTCCCTTCTGATGGTTGGGTTTGAGCTGAATTTTTGTGGGCTGAGTTTTCCCTGTGCTCGGCCACCAGGCCCCCCTGGCTGCCAGCAGTGGGGGCACCGAGGGCTTGAGCAGCAGCTATTTCTGAAGCAGTGCTGTGGAGGAGAACAAGGCCTGGATATTGCAGGGTGGGGAAAGTGCACGTCTCTTCTTCAATGTAATTTATTTTTATTTCTATCTGTGATCACAGTTTTTGCCCTCAATGAAATCTTAGGACCAGGAACCTTATCCCTGGTATAGGTGAAAGATGATGCAATGCTGACACAGTTTGTGCCTCCTCGTGTTCCCGTGTCCCACCTTCAACTCTGGCAGAGGGGTTACTGTGCCAGGCTTGTGCAGGAATATTCACTTCATTTAACCAGTTAAGGGAGCAATGATTTTGCAGCTGATGTTTCAAATCTCATCTATCTGTCTGCTCTCACTGAGGAGACTTAAAAGAACTACTTACTTCTCACAGAATCCATGACAAATTCATTGATATTGAATATATTTCAATTAGCAAAATTAACTGGAAACATTTAGCATTAATTGGTCAGTGTTTTGGGTTCGTTTTTTTTTTTTTTTTTTTTTTTTTTTTTTTTGGTTGTTTTTTTTTAATGCCTATCTCTCCCTTCTGGAGAAGAATGTTTTTTTGCTTGTTTTCCTAACAAAAACCCTATGGAAAATGTTTGGAAATATTTTAAGGCTAAAATCCATGGAAGAAATCAGCTAGAATTACACCTTCTCTGTGAAATAGCAGCAATTAGGACAGACGCTCTCCTCTAACTCTGAGCCAGGCAGCTTGGGTGACAAATATGTCAAATTAATACATCACCAGGTATGAAAGCACAGTTAGAATTTGACTGAGGTACTTCCAGCCTGAAAAAGAGAACGATTTATCAATGCAAACTTAATAACATCTATTTGAATCTAACTAAAAATCAATATTTCATTACCAAATTGTTAGTGAGAATGAAGAAAAATTGCGGAAGTCGGGCAGTTTGGTGGAAGAGAAGCATCAGGAGTTCAATGTGAAGACGGGATGATTCATGAGGCCAAGCTGGTGGAAGGGTGAAGGAGGACGAATGCAGAAAACTTGGAGGGCCCTCTCTCTGGTGACCTTGGCAGCAAAAGGGAAAAAAAATACCAGAAAATGAAAGTGACTGTCAACTCCCAACAGGGATGGATCACACCATAAATCAAGCATAGCCCTGAGAGAAGAGAGAGGGGCTCAGGGTGGGGGGCGAGCGGAAACCATTGGATAATTTAACTCTTTGAACCTTGGATGCCTTTTAGTCGTAGTTTAGTGGAGTTGGTAAAACATATGTGAATCCCTTCCCTTGCAGTGGTTTACATAAAAGCGTGTCAGGGGCAGATAGATGGTGAAACATTGCTTTCCATTGGCTGGGATTTAGAGTACAGTACCAATAAGTATTTCCTTCAGCCCAGGAAAAGAGAAAAATGAGAGACGGAGGCTCCTGTGACACATAACTAAATCAGTTGGTTGGGAGGCCTAATCTGGGAGAGACTTTTTGGCGATTTGCAGGGGGAAAAAAATATAGATTTAAGGACATTAGTATTTCTATTACTGAAATAATCTATTGATCCAAACAGCAAGCAAAAAAATCACTCCTTTAAGCCTGAAATACAAAGGAAATGGAAGGTCTCTTGGCTTTTTTTAACTTTTAATATTTGTTTAGTTCTTGAAATCTGTTCTCTGACAGAAGTGAAGGAGGTGACTACCACAGAGAGGGAGGTGACTGCCACAGAGGGGCTTGTAACTGTCATCTGACAGGGGTGGAAGGGGATTTGTAGGAAATGTGAATATTACCTCTCTCAATCAGAATTAAAACAGTGTCTGAACACTTTATTTGCTGAAGAAAGGCACAGAGTATTCCTTCCTGCTTTCCACAGAGACTATTTTTTACCCTTTGTCTGGATACATTGTTTTGCATTTTGAGGCTTTTTTCCCCCTTTTTTATCCATCACAATAAGAGAACTATGTTTTCTTTGAGATCCAAATGGACGTGTATTCATACCATCCATGAACAGTGAGCACCTTGCACTTCCAGCTGTAAAAAAAGACTGACAGCAGAGCATCTGTAACTCTGTTGTGGTGGGAGGCAAGCCCTGTGTTCATCCACAGGTTTCCCTGAAGGCACGGTGCAGCATGTTCTGATCCATACTGCCAGGAAACCACTATGGTTGTTGTATTTGACTTCTGCCTTTCTGAATATTGAGGGGTGGCAGAAATAACACTACTAGAGGCATTAGAAATACACCTTTGGAATTCCATGCTGGAATGCTCCAGTGTTGGGGCTCCTGCTGTGGTCCATAGACTGCAGCCACATCTCTGGAAGCAGCATCAGGGGGTAGTTGTTGTGTTTCCATACACCTTAGAGTGGCTTTCACCAGGGTTATGGCACAGTTTTCCACCCCCGGGGAGAAGGCAGAGGAAGGATCTGGCTCCCAAGCTCTTGAAGGCTTGAAGGGGGTGGGAAGATGCAATGAAATGTGAATGGTGGATGGAGGGAGAGAGACTGGTGTGCTGTATGCTGTGCTAAATAGCTCCCGTTTCCAAAGAGGAGGAGAGTCCAGGAACTGTGGCACTATTAGGCCAAAGTCAGCCTTGCTTGTACCTGGGGCATCCTTTGGCTCTCCTTTCTGTGGAGTGAGCCTGAAAATCAACACGTTTGTTCTTTCCTGTCTTAGTTTTGAACCAACTTGCAGCTGTGTCCTGAGGCATTTTGCCTCAGGAGAGTGGATGGTGGCTGTCCCTGTGCAGTTTTGGGGCACCAGGCCTGGGCTGTCACCTGCCCCAGCGCTCCCAAGGTGACCTGTGCACAGGAGGCCATCACAGACTGGTGCATAGCTCTGAACTAGTAGGTAAGAAGCTGCTTGCTGCAATTTCCCAGCCCAGAGGTCATGCTGACAAGGTTCGTGGCATCCAAGGACGTGGGTGCCAGAAACTGTCCAAGGAGCTCACAGAGCTCCTGGGGTTTTGTTAGCAGGTTGCTCCTGAGAGGTAAATCAGCTACCAGGAGGAGAGCAGATAAGAGGCAGTGGTGGGGCTCAGAAAATATGGCACAGTATGTAGAGATCCTTACATGCCTGGCAGTTCACTTCTGGTACTGCTTTTTTATCTAAATATAGGACTCATCTCAAAGCCTCACATGAGAAGTTGCAGATCTAATCAAGGTCAGAAGAACATTAAAAAAAATTGGAACAGGAAAAGGCCATCAGGACCAATGTTTCTGTTCCTTTTTTCCTCCTGTCTTAGCTCTGGATCTTGGCTCTAATTGCCATTTATTTTTTATTGCTCTCACTATACTTCTCATATAATGTTTATATTAATGGGCAGGGGGAGGGGGGAAGTGAAGAAACACCAGGAAATGGAGTGCAATTGGAGTATGTGAGATGTGGCTTTTGTCTTCTTTATCACTGTTTTCTTGTAGTACTTCCAGCTCAGATATTAATTTATCATTGAGAGTGCTGCAGAAGTGTGGTCCCTTGTATTTTATTGAAGGCTTGATCTAAATTCCAGATGGTCACCATGTGATCAAACCAGCCCTGGGCAAATAGGATATTTCTTTGTGTCTATATTTGATTTCTTTGCCAAAGTCATACCTATCTAATCTTCTGCCCATGAGCCTGCATTCATTCATTCTTTAAAGAAGTGTGCAACAGCTCCACCTCCTCATGGGTTAGAGACAATGAGGGTGATTGCAAATATTCCCCATCTAAACGTGGTTAAAATGTGATGCTGTTGCAGGCAAATAATAGCTTTTCACGTCACAGAAATGTCTGGGTAAAGTTTACAACAGAAAAATAATTCATCTCCTCAAAAAATGAAGGGTTCTCAAAAAATATGCAGTGGGGGACGTGGGTGTATTGACACGACGCTGCTGCAAGGAACTGCTTTGATTTTGGAGATGCAAAATGCTCTGAAATATTACTCAGGAAAATCCACAGAGCCTTCTGCTTGTGGAGTCCCTGCTTTAGTGTAGGAGTTTAATAGATGTGAATGAGAGACTGTATCAAGTAGGTTCTTTCTTTAAAAAAAGGCAAATTTCAGATTATAACAAAATATACTTCAGAACACAGAAGTAACAATATAAAAACCTTCTTAATCATGATATGATTAAAGGATTTTTAAAATCTGCCTTGTAGTCACATTTCCATTTCCTGATAAATTCCATACTTTCTTTCAAATCACTTCTCATCATAATAATACGAACTGTAAAAAATCCTTCCATTTCTGCAGCGTGCTATGAAAAACATGGGGGTGGAAAGGAGAGAATTAAGAAGGTTCCAAGTTTTATCATTCTGTTCATAAAGCAGCGCAGCAACCATAACTGCAGCTCAGAAAAGAAACAGATACTGTAATGTCTGAGGTATTCTGTGCCATAAACTCCCATAATAGAAACAGATGGCAAAAACGCGTTGGAAGTAAGGGAAGTACTGTACATGCAGCTCTACCCTAACATATGAAGAGATTCAGGCCTGACACGTAAAGGAATACGTCTGGAGCTCTGCCAGCGCTACTGTGTAATGCAGCAGTTGGTGCTGGAGAGGCGAGAACCCGCGATTTTGGGGTTGGGGCTCCCTGGCAGCTCAGCAGCAGGACTTTTTCCTGTGCTTCAGTGGGTGTGGTGTTCTGGCTGGGGCAGCAGAGAAGGATGGGAACCCCCGTGGGGTGTCACTGGGAGCTCCCCCAAGGGCCCCTGGTGCTGTGGCAGCTTGGCCGTGCTGCAAGGAGCTGCGTGCCAGGTAGTGCTCTGATGCCTCTCTCTCTCTGCCTCATCTTTCTCTCCCTGCCTCTGGTAAGCCGAGATCTTAATATCTAATGTGAGCCAAGCAAAGTTGTGTGGTGAATATCATACGTGCAGTGAAAATGGCAAAACTATTTTATTAATTCCTGGCATCTCGCTAAGGAAACATCACTTGTTTCATCCAGTGTGGTTTCACTGGTCCTGCTAAGAGTGAAAGGAAATATAATGTGTGCATTGCACTAGAGGGGGAGCTGAAGGTCAGGAGTGAAATATGGCTTTCTGCTGCACTTGGTCTCAGTCTGAATGTTACCTACATTATCATCAGAGCTCACTGTCATAATGGGGAGACCTTGTCACAGGAGGGAGGTCACCTAGAAATGGGAAGAAAAATTGGGGGGAAAATACTAAATAAGATAAAATAAAAAGAAGACCAGTAGGGTACCCAAACTTCCTTTGTGTATTTTTGAGAGCAGTAAATTATCTGCAAAAGACATGCTTGTCCTCCAGCACCTGAAATCCCACTGTTGTCCTGGGCTTGAAGTGCCATTCTCCTAACTTCCTGGAGTTTTGTTATCAGCATCTTTCCACCAGGGAGTTCATCTTTGGCTTCTGTGCTTTTGTGATGGGTTGGATTTAAAAACTCCAATTACATTTCAGGGCAGTCACCTTTAAAATACTCTTGCAAGAGGGGCATAAATCATGTTATTTTCATTAGAAAACAGGTCATGATAAAGAAAGTTCACTATTCTCTGTGCCCTAAGACTGCAAGTCAGACCCCTGGGATGGACACCATGCTGCAGATGGCCTGAGAGCATGGCTGGGCATGAGCTCTTCTTCAGCACTATGGGTAAATTTTGCTGAAAGGTTTTTGGAGGTGAGACCTGTCCTCCCCCTGTGTGGCTGAAGTATCTGCCTAATAGCAGGGCAGGAGAGATTTAAACATCAGTGCAAAGGGCTAAGTGTTGTGTGGGTCCTCACTGTTTGCATACCCTCCGGCCACCCAATTAGCAGCCTAATCTATGTGCATCTCCACTTTCATCTAAAGACGTCAAAGAGCTTTGCAAACATTAATTCATATTAGTATGTTGCTAAAAACAAACAAACAAACAAACGTTTCCTTGTTGCTTCCAGGCCTCTCTTCCCCCTGACATGAGGTGAAACCAGTGATCTCCAGGGTGGTGCTGGTCACCTGCTCTGACAAGGGGGCACCAAGTGCTGTGTTTTGTTGGCAGCAAAGTTTGGGTCTCCCAAGACCATGAGCAGCTACCCTGACTACAGTTCAGCAAGGCACAGAGGTCACCTTCCCCCTTGTGTGCCACCTTAAAGGCTGATGTGGTTTCTCCCTGGTGCTGTTGGAATAATCTGGAGCAGCAGCTGCTGTTACTAGCAGCAGTGGGAGTTACTCCAGGCTGCAGTGGCAGTGCAAGGGGGGAAACCTCCGGGGCTGCAGCACTGTGGAGGGGGAGCACAGCTGAGCCTTGGGGCTGCCACCCTTGGGGCTCAGCCTTGGTTCAGGGGGTGCTGGGCTTGGGCACATCTGCCCCACAGTGCCTTGGCTGGAGGGACAGCTCTCTGTCTGTCTGTCTGTCTGCAAATGAGATTTGGTAGCACTTAAAAGCTATTGCAGTAAATATCCTAAATTCAAATCACTAGTCTTGTGTAGATTCCTCTCTGGTTTGCAATAAATCCTTTGGAGGCTCACCAGAATCTAAAGTTTATCAGCTAATGTTTAGACAAAAAGATTTTACTTTTCAGTTTACTGGAAGGAAGTCCAGGGAAATAAGCCTAATTTTATCTTTGTCTGAAGAAAAAAAAAACCCAGCCAGCAAACCTACAACCAGGACAAACTTGAGTCTCAATATTTAGAGTGGTGGTTTGTACAGCTCTAAACCATTCTGCTGGTTTTCCTTCTTATGTCAGATGTTGTGGTGTCACTAACAGGTATTTGGAGATGGGAGTGCAGCTGTGTCAGCACAGTCAGCAGGAGCTGACTGAAGGGGATCTTTGTGGGTATTTCCTTTGGAAGGTATTCAGCCACTGAAATACAAAGCCAGGTACCAACATGAGTGTTAGTTCACATAAAATGCACCCTTTCATCTCAGTATAGGTGTTGCTCTGACAGTTTAAGCTTCTCAAATACCATATCTCTTTTTAATTAAGAAATTGCACACTCATATACAGAAATCATGTATTTCCGGCCTAGAGCTCCTATTGATACATTTTGGTCATTTTAACTGAATTTGGAAGTCTTCATAAAGTGAGAAATACAATGTTTCATTGCACAATTATAGCTAATTATTTTAGAAATACAGTTTAAATGCAAGTTATCTTAAATTTATTGCTTATCTGACTGGAAAGATCTAAGCAAAACCTGAAAATCATAAACTCTTCCAGAACATTATATTTTATGCAGTCCAAAATGTGACACATGGGGTCTTTAATAATTCACTGCTTGTTAACATTAAACAACTGTTAACATGCTCAAATAATTAGTTATGCTTGCTTGACATGTTTGCATCTTTAATAATTGATGCATTTATCTTAATTACTAACAGTATTATGGTCGTAATATGCATCTTTTTTCTATCTTAAAATTTTAACAAAAACTGACTTTTCGCCAAAAATGATTATCCTCTAAATTTTAATTACTCATTGTAATTAAATTGCAAGCTGCAGTATTTTATTAAAAATATCTTTCACAAAAAATATTTAATGGAAAAGAAGTGATTTGTTGTTTATGCATCACACTTAGTAAATATTTCATAAGTTTCATATTACCCTTTCAGAGCAAATATAAAAAACATAACATTCTTAATATAAGAGTCAATTTAAAAGCTGCTATAGTAGTCTTCATTTCTCCTCCCAAAGGTTCGCAGAAGTCAGTGAATAAAGGAAGACAAAAAACAAACAAAAAATGTAGTGGTGTTTGCAAATTGGGTGCCCACATTGACAGGAACCAAGATTGTTGAAGATTTGTTGGTGAGTATATCACAGGTTCTCCAGTGGAATTAGTCTGACTTGAAATAGAGCTGAGCATTAAAAGTTTTTTCATTCTTCAGTGTTCTTCTGATTCAACTTTCGCTTGCAGGCTGCTAATAACAATAGTGGCAGTAGTTTGACTGTAATCATTTATTTATTGCAATGCTGATAGAGATGGGGGTGAGCTTTGTGTCAGCCAATTTAAAAAGACTGTTTTCAAGGCCTTCCCATTGCTAAGACAGGCTGGTTTAGATTAAGATGGTTGTTTCTGGTCCCTTAATGTTGTGGAGGCAATTACCACTCCTGTGGAATGACAAAACTTGTTAATGATGTCAAAGAATTCAGTCACATCCGTGTTCTGGTGTGTGGTTGTGTTCCTTCCCAAATGACACATGAAGATGCTTGAAAAGGCGTCAGCATATTGGCAGGAAAAAGTCCATTTGTGAGACAAAAACCTTGTCCAAAGTTTTAGATTCAAACCCCAAAGAGCTGTGATGCTGTCTCTCAGGGCTACATTTAGCAAGTGACTAATGAGAGCCCAGCTCCTCTCTGAGGTAGGTGGTTTCTGAGGAGCTAATACTTGAGCTGTGGGCCAAAGTCAGCCCAAACACTGCATTTTTAATGACAGTGTGCCTGGGAACAGATCTGGTATAACATTTTTTTAAGACTAGTCAGTAGACCTAAGGGGCAGAAATGTCCCGTGTGTCAGGCAGTTTGGGCAGGGAGATTGTGGCCAGATCCAGAAGTGTCTCCTCTAAGCCATCAACTTAGAAGTGTTCTTTCAGCAGGATTTCCTCCAGATATGACCCTTTGCCAGAAAAGCAGCGTGAGATCGGGGGAAGAAAAATGCTGAGCTCAGATGTTGAGTCTGTGCTCTCTCCTATCTTTGGGGCTTTCCTGCCTGCACTGAATAAAACCCACACACGTGTCCTCAGCTGCCAGCAGAGCCTCTGGTGCTTCAGCTTCTGCAACAGTGTCCACACTGTGGTGAGATTTGAGCTGACTGAGAGAACTGGACACAGAGCAGGAGCAGCATGAAGTTTAGGAATCACTCAGACCAAACTGCTGGAGTGTCACAGGCAGGGCTGGGCTCCCTCCTGCCATGGTGGCCAGAACCCACTGGCGCATCCACTGTGTGCAGGTGGGAATGGCAAAGCCAAGGCCAAGGCCACCCTTCCCACTGCAGCTTCCAGATTCACTGTGTGCCTTTAATCTCTCCTGTCTCTTCTGACAGATTTAGAAGATTCTCTCTATCGCAAAATCCTCATGTCCTTGACATGGTGTTCTTCAAAAAGCGATTTCTAGTCTGATTTTAGAGTTAAATAAAAATTTACACATCACAGATCTATTAATCATTTTTTCCCTTCTGTGGGTGTATCTTCAGATTTCAGTGATTGATTTATGTGGCCAGATGGGTGCATTTGTTTCCTGCTGTCTTTCAGTCCAGCAGAATCTATGCGTGCTGTGCAGTACAGTGGGCTTGAACTTTCACTTGAAATGCACTACTATACATAAATCCTGAATACTATTCTTTCTTTGGAACAAATGGGATTCAGATGTGACTCTTTTGGATGTGGCACAAGCTGAGGTTTTCCTCTCAGTTAGTAAAGAAGCCATTCCTTTCAGCTTTAAGAGGAAAACTTCATTATCGCAGGAGGTCTCTTCATGTCCTCCAGGTTTTTGCCCCAAAAGCCTTTGCCTTTTCTGTCACCACAGAATGTGTGGTGGCTCATTAGCTGTTGCCAGAGAGGGGAAAGCAGTCTGTGGTATACATGAGCATCTATGCTGACATGTGCTAACATTGCAAAATAGTATTTGCATATTGCCAGGTCACTGTTCCCACGTCCTGAACTGTGAGAACAGGGACCATGAGGATCTGAGAGGGGGTTCTGTGGGAAGAGCCAGAACTGGAATAGAGTGGGAATAATATTTTGATCCTTAGCAATATTTTATCCATGGGCACATGTGGGTACATGAGGCTGTCCTGGGCTCCAGCAGCTGAATGTAAACTTTGACCCAGATGATGCCAACGTTTGTGATGACAATTCCATTTCTGACAGGGCATGGGAAGTCTCAGAAGCAGCAAATTCCCAAAGGCCATGTGAAGGCAAGCAGGTGGTAGGAGAGGGAAATCCAAATGAATGCTCCTGCTGAGGGACCAACTTCAGAGAATCCACATGTGAGAGAGGTCTCCCAACAGCACAGGCAGGAGCTCACACTTCATTAGGCCAGGAAGTCTCATTATGACATGCAAAGTCACAAGAAATTAGCTTCAGAAGTTTTCCCACTCGGGAAGTGAGTTATTTTGCATGTAAGGTGTGTGTATTTCTGTATGAAATGGAATTTTTTGCTTCTTTACACAATTAAAAGATAACTACTTCTGCTTTATAATTCATGGCCACTTTTCCAGCCCTGGTGGTGCACGAGGGAGGGGCTGATAAAGCTGCACTGGTGAAAAGGCTCTGGCCGAGCAACAGCAGGTGTTTGGGTGGGAGTATCACTGTGGTGTGACAATGTTTTACACTTCCAGTGAAAAAAGATGCAGTGCAAAAGCAGTGTTTTGAGTGGTTTGCCTTGCTTCTGACATCCATTTTTCTCAAACGTCTGTCTAATGGGGTGGTAATTTCTAGTTTACTCTACTTCTAAGTCTCCACATTGACTGAAACCCTCACCCAGATTTGCTAAAACACAAATAAGGCTGTCCTGGGTGCTGCTGCCAAAGCAGGAGTCCCGTTTGCAGGGTGCCTTTCTGCAGCACCCAATTCTGAGCAAGATCTTTCATCAGAAGCCAAGCAGCAGAGCTGGGAGGTAACCTCTGCTGCTGGGACTGCTGGGCCCTGTTGAGCTGGCACCTCCAGAACTTCATTGCCTTTTTTTTTTAATTAATCTGAATATTAGGAAAAGAGTTTGTCTACAGCTGTAACAAACCAAATGATCTGTTTTGTTCCCAAGCCTTGTGAGTGGCTTCTAAGGAGCTGCAGGAGCTGACAGGGGACGCTGCCTTCCCCAGAGCATGCTCCCCGGGCACCAGCCACCCACTGCTTGCTGCTGGAAAAGGTTTGGCAAAACTTGGGATGATTCCTGAGTCCACTGCTGCTGGTGGAGGAGGGAATGAGCTCCTGACAAGTTTCATGTGGACTTTAAAAGTGTGAGTGCAGAGAACAGAGGGTGGCCAGTGGCTGGAAGCGGCGGCAAGCACTGATGTGCCGGGAGGTGAATTCCCAGGAGGGGACTTTCAGAAAGTACTGCCCACTGAAATACAGATGCTTCCCTGTGAACTCTGTGATTGCAAAATATGCATAAGAGTTTTACAGTATTTTCAGTGGGAACATGTTTATGACCCAGAATATTTCAGGTGTGAGCTAAATTCTTTGTGGCTCACTCAGGGTTTTGACATTTCTAAGTCTTTGCTCACTCTAGGAGTATTTTTAACAGCTTGTATTAATTCAAGGTGTCCCTTTATGAACTTAAAAAAAACCCCTAAACCCACTACCTTTTAATGACATTTTCATTTATTCAGAATTATTATTTAAAATCCCAAATTAACATTCTGGTCTTCGATTCTGACAGAGCCATTATATTTTATACTACAAGAGTTTAGTTAATTTTAAATTATTAAACCCCATTGGCTGCATGAAGTGAGCATCTTTAAGCAAGTTTCTGTAGTTCGAGTGCTTTCCAATCAACTGTGACTGCAAACTTAATTCGATTTTTTTGCCTATTTTGCTTTTTATCCTTATATGTGACAGTTATTCTGAGTTCCACTTTCTGGCTTAAGAAATTAAACAGCAGCTGAACACAGTAACAGCATTATGGGGAGCAGCCTGTACTGGGCAACACAGCTCTTCAAACTGAAGGCAGAGAAAAATTACAGAAATAACAGTAAGTCTTTTTTTTTTTTTTTTTTTTTTTTTTTTTTTTTTTTTCTGAAAGAGAAATTTAAAACTTCATGATATGAACTTTTCCTGTATAGAAATCGAATTCATTCCAGCAGCAATATGTATTTACTTTGCATGTAAAATAAAAATAATTTTATTTTGATTTTCAAAGATATTTGTTCCTTTCAGTTGACATCTGGCATGACTTAGGTAACATTCTGATTTTTTCATGAATTAAGGATGATCATTTCTTCAGACATTTAAGTAGGGAAACAATTTCAAAGGTACTTATCTTACCGGGTGACATCTAGTAGGTGGGAATGGCTTTGTATAGGTGGGGTCTATCAGTCCTGTTTCACTGCGAAGGAGCACAGTGGGGATTAAAATAATGTATGCAAAATGGGTCAGAATATAATGGGAACTATGGACACTTTTCTCTTAAAACTGAAATTACACTTCAAGGGCAGTATGGATATCTAGCAATAAGCATCATTTTAGAGCCCTTCAGCTGCTGTGACTTCAGGTGAAATTTGCTGCAAGCCATATAGATCTGCTTTAATTATTTTTGAATCTGCAAACTATGATCATTTGCATGCATTGCTAATACACTTGTCTCCTGAAACCTGAGCTGTGCAGTTTGGGCTCTACAGATTTATCAAGTGAAACAATTCAGCTAATATCACATTAATTTAATTAACTTTAATTTTAAATGACTTGCTGGAGCACCTAACAAATGTAACATCTCCCAGACATTTTAGCAGATAGCTGTGGCTTTGTTGTATGCTCTTGTCTTCATAGTGAGAAAACATCTTGTTAGCATGAAAGGCCCCTCGCTACTTTAGAAGAGAATATTTTGTTTATACTCTAACGTTTGCCTTGATTGCATGGCTGTCATTTCAGAGGGGAAAGAAAACAGCAGAAGTGCAGATTGGTGGGGGGCTGATACCATTTAACATCTGCACTGTTCTGCAACGATCTCTTTCAATTTCGAGCAGTATCGATAATTTATTGTCTGTTTGGGATACCCACAGGGAGCTGGGATTGTGAGTGCACGCCCAGCTCCTGAATTGCAGTGGGTTCAGGAGAGATGGACCTGCTGAACAAAGCACCAGGCTATGTGCAAGACTGGTCCCAGAAAGGAGGGCGAATGTGGTACTTACTCTTCCATCACTTTTTTTCTTTTTTTTTTTTTTTTAAAGATAAAAATAGTCCAAGGAAAATTCAAACTATCTAAAATCAGTCATCAGGTTTTCAGCTGTCTCATTGTTGATTCAAACTTTAATGTCAACTACTAAATATAGAGCAAAATATTTTTATATTTATGTGAACATATATATCTAAAATATATCATATGGCTAAGGAGGCATATTGTCCTGTCTGACAGCAAGGTAGGCATGCTAAATATTTTCAGAAATATAAATATAGCCCATTCCAAACATTCAGTTTACAGTTGCAAAGTGGAAAAAATAACAGAGATAAGGCCATAATCCATGTGTGGACACAGTCAGGAAGATAAAGGCAGGAAGCTTGTATAGGAACAGCAGTTTATTCGCATTCACTTTTCATCATACATATACATTAAATATTAATAACACTCTATGAATATTCATCTCTGTTTAATATTCATTTATACACAGAAGTTTACAGCCGATCCCTTTAACTTTTGGTGCCAAAACCAGTGTTCAAAGGGTTGTGCTGCCATTGTTTCTGCAAAACGTTTACATTTATCTGCTGTAAAAGAGGCTGAATGGCACCAAAGAGTGTCGTGTTTAGTTTTAAAATGCCACAAATAACAGATTTATAGATTTTTCTAAATACATTATTTTACCTTGACAGCATTAATCATTCATGCTTCCTTCTTTCATTTTTCTACCTGCAATGGATTATTGAAACAGAAAATAACAACGGGAAAGGCTACAAGCAGTATCAAAATGTCAAGTTTGTACTTACAGTTGTATGTGCGTAGACAGGGTCAAGAGCCTCAATTATTTGTATATGTACACAGTGGTACTACATGAAAGGTTATGTCACCTGCAGCTATTTTCTTGCAGATTTAAATAGGACTGATATTCAGCTCCACAGTCAGCCACTGACATGGAACATAGAATTGTAAAATACTATGAACTCTTATGTCAGGACCTAAAATATGAACTGGGTGATTGCAAGGTGTAGCTGTGGGCAATCCTGTGTATTGCAGTGTAAGTCCTTTAAATTACTTTGTGTTATCCCTGACCTGTTCTTTTCATTTAAGCATAAGCCAGACCATCATGGAAGTACTTTCCAGGGAGAAGAAAAACACTTGATATTGCCCATTTTTCCAGTAACACTTTCTTGGGTTTTGTGATTTTTTTTTTTTTTTTTTTTCTTTTGCTTATTCTTGGCTTGTTTTGGTTTTGTCTCTCTTGGTTCTTTTATGCTTTATATTTTCATGAATCTATGTATGAAAATTATATGTTAAAAAGGTTATTTTGCATATTACTTTAAAAGTTATTTTCTGTAACCCAGGTATGATAATTTTAAGAAATCTAAGATCATTGCTTGCATGTTAATGAAATGCAAGTCTTATATCAAAACTGGCAGCAGCCTTATTTGGAGTGGGATTGTGTGGTGGAGCTAATCAGTATATTTTCATGGTGGAGGGAGGAGGAGAGAAGCTAATCAGTAGATTTTTTTTTTTTTTTTTGCTGGTGATTTGCTTATTTAAGATATAGTAAAAAAAAAAAAAAAAAGGAAACAATGACATGGAGTTTTCTTGACCAAGCTCCTTGTGGGTAATAGTCACTCTTTTGAAAGGTCAACGTGAGACCTCCAACTCAGAAAGTCTTATTTTTTGAAGAAGATTGATATAAAAGTGCTTTATATCTTTAAAGCAATCTACTAAACCAGCAGTAATAATCATATAAATCAATAGACTTGTACATCACTGAGGTATGACAGCATGAGGGACACAGTTAAAATTGTATATTCAGCTTTGGCATTGACATTTGTGAATTCTTGAGAGTAACTTATTACTACCATATCTCTAGCCTTAGAAAAAATAAAGCTTTACTGAAGGCCTAGCTGTTCAACATTTATGTACTGTTATGTTTGCTTTGGTTTAAATTATTTATAGATATTGATATAATTAGCACTGGGAAGTAACCATCTTAACAGACAAAAACATTTCAAAGAATAAATAAGTAAATTATTAGTTATTAACATCAACCTCTCTATCTCTAGTCAGGTAATACAAACCAGATACATATGCTGAATTAATAGAATTGTTATTGCAGATTTATTTTGAGATATACCATGCACTCAGTAATTGTGCTATTCATCTTGCCAGTTTTTACGCTTCTGCCACTAGAAAATTCTGTTCATTTTTGGTTTTTATCAGATCTTAAAATACAGATTTCACTGTCTCAGAGTACATTAGAAGTAAATTAAGGCATTAAGTATTGCTGAATGAATATGATTTTTAGAACTTACTACTAAATTCTGTTACACATCCAAAAGTTTGATCCCTTCTTTCTGCAAGGATGAAATTGGTCATTATTTCCTCTTGAGCAAGGCATTGGCATTAGATATTATACTCACCTCCGTGTAGTTTGGGTTTTCACCATTTTACTTTTTTCTCCCGTTATCTAATCTCTAAGGTTATCTCATTCAATTATAAGAGATAATTGATTTTAATAAGTGCTAATTGTTCTGCAGAAATTCTTCATATACATACACATCCTTGTATCCACACACAGATACATTCATGCTACAGAATTTAATATCAGTCCCAGGGAAATTACTTTGAGCTGCTTAACTGAAATACCAATGATACAAAAAATCCTGAGGGCTCCTGCTTACAAGTACAGTAGGGGAAAGAACATGGATCAATGGGGACCACTAATATACAGGTGGTACCTTTAGGTTTCAGGAGCAAAATTGGATGTATCTGAGGAGTGGAATACCAGGGCAGGAGGGTGGGTGGTCAGATGGGATACCAGGGCAGGAGGATGGGTGGTCAGAGTGCAATACCAGGGCAGGGAGGGGTATGGATGGGGGTGTGGTCAGATGGGATACCAGGGCAGGAGGATGGGTGGTCAGATGGGATACCAGGGCAGGAGGATGGGTGGTCAGATGGGATACCAGGGCAGGAGGATGGGTCGTCAGATGGGATACCAGGGCAGAAGGATGGGTGGTCAGAGGGAGCCCTGGGTGCTTGTCCTTCCTCTTCCCAAGGGAGCTGCCTTCAAAATGGGAGGTGCCTCTGGCAAAGGTGACTTCTAGGGAAGGGTTTGTGCTTGGAGCACCAGAGCAAGCCCTGGGACCCATGGGGCCAGGGCTGAGAGCACTCCTGCCTGGTACTCATGCAGGGGTCCTGCAGCCCCTGGGTGGGTTGTTTGGCTCCATGCTGGCTGTCTGGGGAGAGATTACTGCGGGATATTTTTTCCCATGCTTTCTTTCCTTTTCTTCCCTGTTTTCTGCAAGAGCAGGTTTCATGAGTCACGTTAGAAATATTTTAATACTGGGGCACTATTGATTGACCATGAAGAAACCTCCTCGTGCTAGTCAGTGTACTCCAAGTAATAATGTAAGTGAATAATGTTTTACAGTCACTTTGCATCAGTCTCTTCTTCCAGGTCCAATCCATCTGTATCCAGTTAGGAAAGACTCCTCCAAGGCAAGTTATTCATGGGTTCTTCCCAATTCCCCTCTCTAGATCCTGTAAACAAATCCAATCACTGGCTGTTTAACATTTTTATTACATAAATTCTAACATGCAGCAGAACATTACTGGGTATTGCTAATAATGGTGTGCATTTTAGACGTATTCTCTTTTTGTCACAAACCCCCTTAAACCATATTCTAATAACTGTGTATAAGATATAATTGGAAAGAAGCATCACGTTCAACCACCAAAAGAAATATCTCTGTAGTGCTTTTTGTTGTTTCTGTTTTCATCTAAAGTAACCACCAGACATTTCAGTTCCTTCAAGGAAAAACAACCCATGTCTCCTGTGATAACCCAAATGTGCAGACATGCTGATAAATAAGATACATTTACAGTTCTTTTATTACTGTATTCCATGACAAGATCAAATAAACAGTATTTTGTGGAGTATTACAACTTCCAAAAAAGCTGAACTACTGTCCAAACATGCTGAAAAATTCCAGTATAAATACACTTTATTTTCAGCTGGATCATGGGTGATTAGGGCATCCCAACACTTTGACAATTTTCATATAATACTATGAAGAATTTTGTGATTTCCCTTCATCTTACTGCTGCTGCCAGCTCAATACATCTTTTTCTAGTAAAAATTATACAAATCTGTGGTTTTTACTTCTCTCATATGCCATAAATACTCCAGATAGTTTCATATATGTTAACTACAATCTTTTTTTTCCCCCACCTCCCCTCCCTGGCGTTCAACCAGCGAGGTCTCAGATATATTGCACAGAAGAGCAGCAGAACACAAGGAAACATCACTTTGGTGAGATTTGAGGAATTTCTATTTATAAATATCTACCTGTGTTTCTTTCACATAAACAATAGTGAAAGACCAGGAAGAGGTTGGGTCATCAACTGGCATCTGTTTCTCTGCATGAGATGTCCCAAGAGAATAATATTTACTGAGCAAACATGAGTTACATGATGGACCATAATGTGGAGTTTTTCAAATTGTCTTGGCAGCTGTTCACCTGTTGAATAGCTCTATGACTTTTTGAAGAATTATTTGCTTGATCCTGTCAAGGCAAAAAAAAGAATT
This sequence comes from Sitta carolinensis, assembly GCA_032173965.1. Taxonomy (NCBI): domain Eukaryota; kingdom Metazoa; phylum Chordata; class Aves; order Passeriformes; family Sittidae; genus Sitta; species Sitta carolinensis. Next base: position 13,510,865 of record CM063292.1, on the reverse strand, counting down.
TTGATATATACAAAAAGCCATCTATGCTTTTCTCTTCAATAATCTCCCTTCACAATATACTCATTTATGAAGCCTGACTTTACTGATGAGAAGGGACAGGCAGATCTTTGGCCTTAAGAGTTTGTCTCTGCCTTTGTTTTAGAGGACTTTCTTTGGGTTAGATCTCTGATTTTTCCTGCTTTGCTTGTCCTCAAGATATTCCCATTGCTCCCTGGGCCTCCTGGCAGCCCTGCTGCTGAGTCTGTCGATTCCCCAGTTGGGAGGAAGGGGTTTCTCCCAACAGCCCAGCCCTGTGTACTCTCCAGCCCTTGCCATGGATGCCCCTGACCAGCTCCCCACGACCCATCTCGGGGGCCTGTCCAAACCCTCCAGCTTCCATCCAGACTGGTGGGGATGGTGGCAGGATGAGCTGGGGTCCCTGCCTGGCCCCTTCATACACTGGGAAAGAAAATCAAAATACAATTTAAATGTTTTAAAAACAGAAATCCCAACAAAACTGGTCTCCCTGATGTTCTGTTCTGCTCTTCTCCTTTTTAATTTTATCACCCGTAGTGCAAATTTTTTTGAGAGTAGGCTAGCAAAAGAGGATAATACATTTTTCAGTGTGCCACTGCCTGCCACTTCCCCTGTTTTTCTATTACACATAGAAATGTTTGTTCTCATTAAAATATTCTACTTACTGTCCACTTATGCTTCTTTTCTCTCTGAATTTAATTTTTAAGTGCTTTGATTATTTGAAAAATAAAATTTTCTTTGTGTGGGTTAGGGTTTTTTTTTTGGCATAAAGTTCCTTGTAGCTTATCCCACAAAGAAGTTTTTGCATGCAAAGAATAGTTACTATGTTTTGGAAAACAATAGAATACATGAAAAATACCTTCCAGTTAAGAGTGCAATCCCTCAACTGTCTGTTCTGGGGCTGAGGGCTAGCTGTGTTATCAACTCAACTACCACAACTTCAAAAGGCATTCAGAATGCAGAATATATTTTACTCTTTTGTTCTTAAAAAATGTAATCCAGATTGAATCTAGATTAAATGCCAAAGAGGGAAACAAATCTCTCACTAGGGAGAGATTTGCACTTTCAATCCATAGCTCGAAGCTGATCTGTGTGAAGTCCTCAGAGATGAAAGTGAGAGTCCCAAAAGCTTAAAGATGTCATTGTACAGGACCACGACCCTGAGACTGAGACTCTGCAAAGAACTTTTTGAATTACACCATAAAGCTTTTCTTCTGTCCCTGAATCGTGTTGTGGGTCCAAACTGGCTCCTAAATTAGATATGCACATCTGTTGACTTAAAACATACAATCTGCACATGGAGGAGACTAAAAAAATTATGTTTCTAATTTTGACAAATAGTTAATGTTTTGTTCTCTCTGCCACGAGTTAGGGCACACTATCGTTCTTTGTTTCTAGCAAGTAACTGAAGTATTATTAAGATTTTCTTTCCATTTCTTAGAACTCCCCAGGGTCTATAGTTTTCTTTGCAGAAACAGTTGCCATTAAATATGCTGTATGTCAATGCAGCAGTGAGGTGGTTAATTTTGACTGAATATTATGCTATATAACCACTTGGCATTTAACTTGAAAAATGACTTTCTGCTTCACCTGTCAGCAGCCCAGTTCTCATCAAATAAGTGAGTGAGAAAAATTTTTAAATTTCAATTTCCTGATGCTATTAGACACTACTTCTTCCATACTTAAACAGTTTAGCAGTGCATGTACATGTTTTGGTATTCATGCCATGCATCACACTACATGCTATTACAATAGCTTTTTTGTTTAAAGGGTAAAGAGATGCATGGATCTTTATCTTGGGGTTAGGAAAATGTATTGCAGGAACATGGCCAATCAGGTTTCTGAATAACTTTGTAACATAGTACCATAACCCTGGTGCAGTGCAAGGAATTTAAAATACGAGGTGCCTCCAGTACACGGAAAGAAAGTGTTCTAGATGGAGACACCAGCACAGCAATCCTGCACTGCACTTCCTCAGAAATCCAGGGCCTCCTGCACCATTCATCCATTTTATCCTTTCAGCTGACAGACACATAATTCTGATAAATCATGCAAAATATTTTTTTTTCAGTTTCAGTATATTTTAGAGGTTTAAACAATTGTAGTTTAATGTTAGTGGTAGGCTTCCTTTGTTTCCATTTCAAATACAAGACCAGTTTTCTCTGATGGCTAATACATCCCCAAACAGAAAGTACAGTGCATTGAGAGAGGGAAGGCATTGAGAGAAGGAATTAAATAAGATTTCCCCATTTCATTTTAATTTCTTCTGCTTCTTCACACAGTTTTCACTTTACCATTACCAAGGCTGGAGACATTTTACTCAGGTGGAAAAATGCATCACCTCTGCAGTATTTCCCTTTAATTTTTGCATTCGTTTTTATAAAATGCATAAATCTATACTTTTAAAGTAACAAACATCAAACATAATTTGAAATAATAAATACAGACATCACTAAAATTATTATTTGTTTATTCATTTTGTTAGTCTGGACAATTGAGTCAGTCCAGTGGGTTACAGAAGAGGGTGGACAGTTTGGTTCAGCAGCATTTGCTGTCTTAAAAATAGAAATATAGCAGACAGGTGGTACTTAGGGACCCAGGGGTAAAAGCACACACTGGCTTTCTAAGGCATTCCTACAGTAAAAAAAAAAAAAAAAAAAAAAAAAAAAAAAAAAAGCCCTTTCAGGGTAAATTTTTCTACTTTTTAAGAAATACCAAGTTATAGAATGTAATATAATCTGTCTAGTATTTTCATTTTATTGTGGTGTAACTTGGCTAAAATAAAGAAAAGTTCGTCAGCATGAACATATAAAGCCTGATCATGAACAAGGCCCAACATTAAAAGAACTGCAGAACTGCCAGGTGTTTTTTAAGTGCCTCTATTCCTGGTAACACTCTTCAGGGGCTGTAGCCTTTCCAAAACTGAGTGTTTTCCCAGCTTGCAGCTGATCTCCTGAAGCTGTGGAGGAGAGCAGCTCCAGCACATGACTCTGCTTGGAACACCACAGGGATCTTCTGTCTTGGTGCAGGTTTGTAGGCACAAAACCACATCTAGGAGGGAGCACAGCCTCCTCAACTTTGATGTAAATTTGTGAGAAGGTAAGGTTGTGTGAGAATGTTAAATATACCTTGTACCATGTGGAAAAAAGTATGGTGGATTAGTGACAGTGACAATAGGATCACCATGCCCTTAGAGACAATTATAGTTATGCTTTCAAATTTACAGGAATTATTATTTAATGAAACAGCAGCAGACACTTCTAACCTGTGGGTAAATTAGTATACTGCTTGCAACTGAATGTTGACTTTATTCATTGCCTTGGATTTACCCTGTGGTCATTGGGCAGGCTTTGCCCTTCTCCATCCCTGGCAGCAGAGGTGGAATACAAGATGTCCCCTGATCTGGGGGGCTGATTTTTCCCCACAGAAATGTCTGCTCTGCTTTCCTAGGCTGAGAAATGTGGAAACTCGTTATTAGGTGCAGCACTCTCTGTGTAAAGAAGAAATTAGGTGGGTTTTTTTTCTTTTTTTCTGCATATGGATATACACACATTTAGGATTATGTTCTATAGGGTCTGCACATGAGCATAGCAGGACTTCACATCCCATGGGCAGTTACTTCTGCTGCTGTGATCAAGTATCCTTGTGGTTTGTTCTCCTAAATCCTCAAGGGAAGAGTACAAGCTCAACAAACAGCCCCTTCAGAAGACTCTCTGCACTAAATCAGTGAGTGGGTTGAAAATTGCATCTTCCAGTGTCAGCCGGGTGCTCCAAGGCTGACAGAAGTACTGGGATTGTGATGCCAGGGATGGTGGCTTGTGGAGTGCCTGTTCAGCCCCTGCACAGGTGAGAGTCTGTGACAGCTGGACATTGCTCCTTTCCCAAGAGTTTATAGGAGTCCATTTGGACAGGGGACATCAAAAGTAACAAGGAGAGATTAATTGGTTGTCTTCAACTCAGTCCCAGGGACTGGTGTAGCCAGAACAGTGAGAGCAAAAACTTAAGGCAGCAAGGTGCAAAAATCGTTGAGCTGTCCCAGGAGGAACCTCTGGCCATGGAAAATGTCAGTGTGGCGTTGCACCCATGCCAAGCAGCTCTTCTGGGAGGTGGCTTCATTAGCACTGGCACTGCACTGCTCAGAGCACACACAGACACTTCCCTTCCCTCCCAGGGGCTCTGGAGCCCACCAAAACACTGTTCCGTGTGCCAGCATGTCCTGCAGAGGCCTGTGGAGGGATGGTAATGGCTCTAAGACTTGTCAAAGTCTAATTAGTTACTCACAGAAGAGAGATTTCCATTTTTTTGGCCGAATCTTTTTTGTTTGGAAAGATCCCAAAGCCCTGTTTCCTGGGAGCTTGCCTTCGCTGTTAAATCGTCAAAGGGCTGCTCCATGGGATGACAGATTTTATTTATAATTTTTTTCAATAATATTCTGCTTTACAACGGGATTTTTTTTCAAGGTTAAATAAATGATAATTAGAGTTGAGTGTGTTCTAACCCAATGGGTTGTATGGGATGTTTCCTCAGTGACCTCCTCTCTGGCAGCATCAAGGGGAGTGAGTTCATGTGTCACTGCAGAAAGCTTATGAGTCCCCTCAAAGCATTATGAAAATTGCTGTGCACAGCTATTTTGGTTCTGAAAGACAAATTCTGTGCTAAAGGTAAGAGACAACAGGTAAACAGACGTGCTGCTGCTGTGGCAGCACAGGTCTGTGCTTCAGCTCCTGTGCACTTGGTGAGAGCATCCAGCGAGTGTCAGCCCAGCCTGTCTCCTCCTGCCCTCCATATAAAGAAATTCAGACAGAGAAATGCACACATACCCCTATGCAAAATCCCAGGCAGTTGAGCCTTGCATTCAGAGTCAGTCCCACCTGCTCAGATTCCTTGCAGCCACAAGAGTTGTGCTTTCCACCCCAAATCCTGTTGGTGGATGTTGATGAAGCCCCAGAGCTCATGGGGTGAATGAGACCCCCCACCTGGGCCAAGGCTGCCCTGCAGGGTTCAGGGTCAAAATCTAGGTGGTCTGGCTTCACAAACTATCAGCTGGAAGGAAAAATGGTTACAAGTGCTCTGATTCCCTCTCAGTGCAATAACAGGGAGAAAGACCATTTCTCCTAATTCTGCTGTCATCCATTAACATCTCATCCGCCACAAATTTCTTTAATCATTGGAGGGTATTTGCAAATATTTAAAAATGTTTTCTCTTCCTTCAGGAATTTTTATATTGGGTTTTATAGAAGGTTTATAATAGAGCAAATAACAGTTTGGATGAAATTCTGGGAATTCTTCTGTAGTGTGCTTCTGCATGATAATCATTATGAGATTGCTTCCCCACTGCTTGCTTAATGCAGCTGTCCAAGTTTTGTATTTACTGGGAATCCAATTTGTTTTAAGAAATTAACAAAACAAATACTTAAGTACTGTGCTGAACCTATCGTAAAGTTTTTATTCATTTTGGTGAGAAGGAAAAAGCATTATAGTGCTTATGGAACAGCATTTGAGGCCACATTTATGAAATTGAATCCCTACCAAAATAATTTGCTCATGTTAATACAGATGTCGTATGGCATTGAAACAATTCTTCTGTTGGTTTTGTCTCCAAATTATGTTGAACTTTGCTGTGGCAGTGGGCAAATATCTGCTCAGAGAGGCAGGCTGGCTGCTTAGCTAATGCAACAACGCCCTGGTCTGCAGAGATGCTGCTGGGACTGTGTGGTCCTCAGATCCAGTGACAATATTTATGGTCCTCAGAGGAAGGAGTGCCCTGGCACTCGCAGGCAGGGCTGCCAAGTCCTCCTGTAGCTCAGCACATGAGATAATTTCTGTGCTCTTCAGGGCAGGCATTGTTACTCCTCGTGATCTTGGTCACTGTGGCATCACTCCTCTGAATGTCCTTTGCTTAAAAGCACTGAGGAAAAAACAGGTCTTTCTGGAGACAGGAGCACTGTGCATCTCATGCTGGGCTTTCCAGTTCACTTCTCTCCCAGTGTGGCCTCTGGAAATCTCCTTCCAGCCCAGTGCAGCAGGTCCTGGAGACCTGCTGTGCTGGAAGTCATCGCAATCCCCGCTGTCAGCCCCAGGACCTGCTGCACCAGGGTCTGGCTCTGCTCTCTACCTCCCTCCTCTCAAAATTGTGCAGGTTTGGGTCTCTTTGCTCATGTGCACTTGTAGAATCAGTTTCTCTTGAGAACAGTCTGTCTTTTGCTACCAAGTTCTAAGCTCTCTCAGAAGGATAACCAGAATGGTGAGCCACCCCTGTTTTTCCCAGATATCTACTGGTATTTTTAGAAACAGTGTGTGTAATTGTGCTCCTCACAGTGTGGGTAAAGAGTATCAGAGATTATTAGTTGTTATTTTTTTTTTAATGAGAAAATACTTGCTAATTACAAAAAAAATCAGGTTGAAAGGTAATACTTCATGCCAACTTTTTTTAGGGTAGAAAGAAGGTCCTGGGTCTTGCAGACCCCCAAGCTGTTGGATGAGCTTGGTCCCAGCTCATACCCAGTAGTTACATTTGTCTGTGCTTGGCAGCCCATGCTTTTTATTTCAATTTTTTTTTTTCCTAAAAAAATCCAACACCCTAACTTCTAGATCTCTCCTAGTACATGTTCTTAAACCTTGTGTACTTGCTGCCTATGGATATCTCTGATCTGGCAACCAGAGCAGTACCATACACTGAACTTTGTTTTTATGAGGGTAAAGAATGAGCTGTGATGCAGCAAGGAGCTACAGGCCCTCCAGAAGAAGACTTTAATTCTACCCAAATTTCTCTCAGGCAGTAGCCAGTCTGTGGCTTCAGAATATGAGCCCTGTGCCAGGGAAATCAGCAGGGCATGTCCATGGAGCCCTTATCACACCCTGCAGTCAGGGCAGGCACAGGAGAGGCTGTGGAAGAGCACAGTGCTGAGCACTGGTTGTTTGCATCTGTGCTGGCAACAGGTGATATTTTCTTATGGGAAAGAATGGGGCCAAAGGAAGGATGTGCAACTTTTTATTTGGCTTTGCCTTTTGGGGAGGATGGGAGTTTGAAGGGCTTTTTTCTTCTGTATAGGGCAGGGGAGCATGGCCTGGGCTGAGCCACTCCCTGGGCCTCCCAGAAATGCAGCAGGGCTGCACTTCTGGCAGGAGGGGTTTTGTTTGTTAGTTAGTTTGTTTTTTTGTTTTTTTTTCCTTTTCCCCCCTTAGTCACACAAATGGCATTAGGCTGTCCAGCTGCTTGTTCTTTCACATCTAGAAAAACTTCACTGGGTAGTGAAGGGGAGAAAAAAGATGTTCTGGCAATGAGATTGCTCACTGGTTTCTGAAACTGGGACTTTAAAACCTTTCTTAATCTGCTGGCTGAGTGCCTGAATCAGAATAAGCAAGTTTCAGATAATTTTGCTGCCTGTCCATTAACGACTCAGACTGCAACAGCAAAAGACACTTTGGATTGAAATCAATCCACAGTGCAACTTGCTCCAAACTGATTTCACTCCTGCATTTGTAGCATTGCTGGGTCTACAAATACCTGTGACTTCAGGATCCAATCTGTTTGTACATGGATTTACCCCAAATTGCTCACACAGCTACGTCAGCACTGACAGTTTGCTCTCTCTCCTTGGAAGAAGGTGCAGTGCAAAAGTTTCCTCCCTGCAATGCTGACAGGGATGTGATCCCGCCCTCCACAGGGCTGCTGAATAACTCCATTGCTACGCTGTATGTTGGGTACTAACAGCAGGAAGCATTATTTTAGAAGATTTAAATTAGCAGATTTTATTTACCACACCAGTATTCTCATGAGGCATCTCACTTCTATCTAAAAGGGTTTTAAATTATCAGCTTTTATTAATCACAATGGTATGTTCCTGATTTATCACACTTTCCTGTGTCTTATTTACTCAGACCAATATGGCATAAAAATAGCTGTGTAATATAGAGAACTCAGAAACACCATGTGAATTTTCTGAAAGCAGGGAGGAATTGCAAACAGTTGAAAATATCACAGTAACATTAATTGATACAACTTTAGAGTCTACTTTTTACTGTATATGCTATTGAAAGCAGAGAGGACTTAATTTAACAGCTTTGCCAGCACTTAGGAAATCAGGGTTTGAATTAAAGCCTAAAATTTAAGGGTACTGCACCTGTCTTTAAGACTCTGAATTAAAGCTGTTCCAGTTGCAAGACAAACTGATAGGAGCTTTTGGGCTTTGTGTCATTCAGGGGGCTGATGTCTAGTTTCAAATGTCATTTCAGTTAGATCCCTGTGTAAAAATAACATTTAAGAGTATCTCATTTTACTTTTTTTATCTCTGGAACTGCTTTGCTTTTTTTCTACTTGCAGAAACATCAAAAGGAATTCAGGCTCACTTGGTCATAGTCTGGACATCAGGTTTTTATAGGAACAAAGAAAGATGTGGTGTGCCCTTCATACATGCTCATATTAAAAATTTATTAGGGAAGTTTCAACATCTTTCAATTATTAGGCAGATTTTAAGGCTCTTGTAAGTGGTACAACAGTAGCAAATGCCAGCTGATATTTTACAGAAATATTGCAAATAAAAATAACGTTTGATTGCAAGGGGGAGCAGAACCTCCAGGAACATATCTTCATTTTTGGTAGTTTAGTCCACAGTAACAAAAACCACATTGTACCAATCAGATATTTAATGAGCCTCTAACTCCATTTCTACCTTATCCCAAAGGTATAGCAAATAGTGCTGCTTTTTTAAAATATCAAGAAAACATCATTTGCTCTAAAATGTCCCTAAAAGCAGGTCTAAATTGCCAATAAAGGCTAGGTAATTGTATCAGCATGGATCAGAAAGCATTTCTCAGAACTGATGAAATAGTTTGCGGTATTGCAGAACCTGAATGATGCTCTCTGTACATTACACTGGAAATATCAAAGACTGGTCTCAGTTTAATTTGCTCACTACTGTGTATTTTGGATTTTCAGGAAATATTTCTCGCTAATGTCATTCTGCTTTGCTTCAAATGTAATTTGTTTGGGGAAAGTCAGGCGACTTCTGAAATCAAGGGTTCACTTGGAAGAACTTTTTGTTTGGTTTTGGATTATAGAATACTGTTTTTCCAAGAAAATGTCGTGGTTTAAAATTCTCAAATCCTGTATTTTTTATTGTATTCAAGATTTTAGACATTTCAAATTTGAAAAATAATAATTTGCAAGATTGTTGCCCAGATTATCAGCTCTTTCTCACTAGTTATACAATCATTTGACAACCAAACACACATACAGTATAAATATTTAAGAAAAAGTAAATTCCATTAAGCTGCAGTGTGATAGATGCAGTAGTAGGTACTTATCTTTGAAATATTAAACTCTAGACATTTATATCTGTACAAAAAAGAGTTTCCTGCCATTTGATGAGAATTATGTGGCTGGCACTAATAAAATATTAAACTCCAATTTAAAAGATAAGTATCTTACCCACTTTTTTCATAATAAAACATTTTACAGTGCATATGAGAGCTAATATACATCAGAATTTCCATACAATACTGTATTTACAAACTTTTATGAAAGTTTTGTGTCTGCATTTATTAGTTGCTGTCTCTATTTAAGCACTTATTATTTCATATAATGACATTATGTGCTTCAATAATGCATGATAGAAGGTATACAAACGGGCTTTATTTTTTGCAGTGGAGTTTTCTTTTGTTACAGGCGACTGCTGCTAGTTAATTAAATGTAGATAGCCCTTGAAAATTGCATTATCCTTTTCTGTCCCTATTATATAAATTAATGTCAAATTGATGCAATGTTTCATGTTTAAAATAATAGATACATGTGTTAAAAATTATAGCCTGCAGTTTTCTTGTTTGACAATGCATTATTTTCAACTGCAAATGTCAGTTTCTAACTTTCTGTCCAGAATACTTTGCAAGGGGCAGTAAGCAAGTGTTAGTTATCAAATACAGTGTCTTTTGAAACTTCAACAATATCATTTGTAGAGGAAAAAACATAGTATAGGGACTTTCTGGTTTGAAAATAATCTAATAAAATTAAATGTTCAACAGATGGTTGTCAATAAAAGGAGAAGTTCCTTTGAATGAAGAAAAGTCACCTTTTCTGGCAGATGGGTTTCAGTGTCACGTGCTCCATTTTCAGCAAGTGGCTCATTTGCCTTTTCTTTCCCATCTCCTTATATATAAAGGTGAGAAATAAATTGTGCTTTTTTTTTTTTTTTTTTTAAATCTCAGGTGTCATCCCATGAAGTCACCTGAAAGCTGCAAAAGCATAAATATCTTTGTCATTGTCCTGTCAAACTTCACAAGCTCCCAGCTTTGCTTTACTGCCTTAATTGAGCAATGTCATATCAATGTCATTAAAAGAAGCTGTACAGTTAGGGTGCTGTTTCCTGTTCTCATAATTATCCTTTTTTACAGTTTACAAAAATATTTCATTAGACTCTTTGTACTACAGCTTTTTTGTATTGTGATCAATGTCAGTCGACAACTCTGCCTTTTTTTAATTACTGAACTGGGTGATTAGAGTTAATAAGCTATGAGATGTAAATACTGCCATTTCAAATAAACAAGAAAGCACTTAGAAACCAAAACAAAGCCTTTCACTGAACTCAGGCACAACATCCTCCGAGATATGTGGCACAAGTGATTCAGTATATTACTTGCTGTAAAGAAGGATGCACCTTGTTACTTTAAACAGCAAAATCCAGCAGCAGGTTCTCAGGGTCTGAGATATTCTTTTAAAAGGTGCAGCTTAAAATCTCCCATATTTTCAGATCACAAAGGTCTTTTATTTATATTTTCTGCTTTCCAACTGAAGAGAAAGTCATTCTCTCATAAAAATACTTTATAAAAACAGCATTGGTTTTCACTTTTCTTCTGTAAAGGACACCCTCCCCTCTCTCAGAGGCAGCAGGTTCCACAGAGCCAACCACTGCTGCTGTTCCAAAGCAGAAAACCTTTCTGTGTGTCTGTAACGTTTAAGATATGGTATATATAAACTTGGGGTTTGGGTTGAAAGCTAAGTAATACTGGGTTTTAAAACAGCAGGTACATGTTGGTATAATGAGGAAATTTCCTTCCACATTATGGATCCTTGTGTTTCTTCCTGCAAATTCTGCAAATACTGATGGTAAGGTCCATATATGTGTATCCTTGGGCATCACTGAAAACTTTACTGGCGTGCTTTTAAATCAGTTATATGTATTGAGTAAGAGTTAGTTACTTGTAAGATGGATGCATTTTTGTAGTTTCTGATGAACTCTCCATTAATGTCCTTAATACAAATTTTTACTCTTTTCAGCAGGTATCCATTAACAGTGCCTTATTGTGGTCAGGATAAACTGCACTTAGTATCTGTTATCAACAAAGCAATTTGCCAGACAATATCTTTAAATCCTTTCCCTGAATTGTTTCTAGCACAAATTATTGTGGGTGGCCATGTTCAAGAGCCCATTCCAAAAAACTTCCTGAAATAATAAAAAAAAAATTAATAATATGGCAAGCCCCCCGACAATTAGCTGAGTCCATGTGAGCAGGATGAGCTTTATGTCTGTTTGTCCAGGGAGGGCTCTGTGCTCCCTTTGGCCAGCCTGCAGCAGCACAATGTGCTGAGAGCCGCGTGCGCTGCTGCTGCGTGATCCCATTAGTGCTCCTCAAGGTGACAGGGCTGCTGCCCCAGCCCCTGCAGAGCCTGGGACAAGGACCTGCTCCTGGCCCACTGCACGGGGAGCAGGGCCCCCAGGAGCTGGGGTCACCCCAGTGCTGAGCTGGGGTCACCCCCAGTGCTGAGCTGGGCACCCCGGGTTCCTCGACTGCAGCTCCGCATCTCGAGGGCTGCAGCTCCGCTCTTGCAGTTGGGGATTTTTCATCTCTACCCTTAAATCTTTTTGCAGTGAGATTTCAAGTCAAATGTGTTTCAGCACACTTTTCCTGAGAAGGCAGATTTACATATGCATTAGGTTCATTTTATCGGAGTACACACACAGCAATGACACATCTCATTGACAATGTGCTGTCTGATGGATAACTCCATACAAAACACATATTTGAAAGGAAAATTGGAGGAGGAATAGGATTAAGAGTCTGTACATAAGTGACATCATGTTTTGTGAAGATGAACTGCAGGAATGTCTTGCCCTACTTCACAGTTTTGGATTATTCAAAGATCCAACAAGTGTTTTGCAAGTGTATTGAAACTTGCTGCACACCGTTATCAGGCAGAAACTGCTGGGACCAAGTCTGTCCATACCTGAAATCACTATATGCTTTATTTAATAATGCAAATACCAAAAAAGCTCCTACAAACTTTGATTTTCAGTGCCTCATTGCCACATGGGGTTAATTCCTTGTCCAGGCAATGCAGCATTGTGGCTTTTTCTCTCAAAGGTGAGCAGCAGTGCTTAAATATTGTGATTTAATTGTGTCTTGAGTCATGGGTAACAACAGCCCTGCATTTCCAGCTGGGTGGCTGCTGTGGTCCTCTCTTGCCAGGACAGTGTTGGGCACTTTGCTTGGCTGAAGGGAAGGGGGATGGAGGCTGGCAGTTGTTACTTGTCAGCTTTATAGGGTGTCAGTGTCCCAGAGGTGTGAAGATTTTAAAAAATCTAAAGTGCGTATTCTACCATTCCTTTGAGCAGAAAGTCCATATACTGCCAGCCATCCTTCTTACTGCACTGCACAGGCTGCTTCCTACTTTCCTTTTCTCCCTTCCTGTTTCTTGATTGCAAGGATTTTTAATAATTTAAAATATATGCAGCTCTGACTCAAGGTAGACAGTTTCTTCTCTTCCATGTCCATGGAAGAAATAGAATATTTAATTAGAAAGGAAAAATATAAATAAAATGCAGTGGCGTTTCTAGGGGAAGATGCATTGCTTCCAGTATTTATCACTATTTCCAAGGATGAGTGGGACAGCAACACCTCCAAAGCCCAGAGCTGTAACCCTGAAAATTCTTGTCATTGAGCTCAGCAACCTTTTCAGGCTCTTCTTGGACTAGTCACCCAGGATGTTCTCTTGTTCATTTTTCTGCTGAAGGAAGATGTTACCCATCATGTACCAAACCTAGAAAATAAAAACATCTGAATAATTTCATGTTGACCCTGATCTCTGCTTTGTGGTAATGTTGTTTTCTGTGGGGATGCCATTGGTCACACTCTGCACTGTGACTGCACCCACTGCAGCTCCACCCTTGCTGCTGGGTCCTGCTGGTTGTAAGTGAAATTTTGCACAGAAGTGAATTCCAATACACTTTTACCTTGAGAGTGAAAAATGATTGGATTCCATCTTGGCTTGTTCATTTAATGTCTCGGTGAGCTACTACATATCTTTGAATTCCTACCTCGGGTTTCCCCTCTATAAAATGGCACAATAATACTGTCTCAGTGCCTTTCAAGGAGAGTCTTCTAAGGATCTGTTAATAAATGTCAGTGATGCACTTTAGAATCCTCTAAGGAGTATCCTGTAGAAGTATACTATGAATTATTGACTCTCTCTTTCTGACCCACTCTCTAGCACACATTCACACTCCTGAAATCCCTTAGAAATAATGTGTTGGCACCATAACTTTAAATTACATTGGTTTATGCAAAAGTAAGCACTTAGGCACCCAGCTACCTATATATATACCCCAACCCTAACCCTGTCTTGATGAGAAAGTTGGCTAGTTGTGTACTAAGTAGGCAGATTTTTTTCAATTATAAACCAAACTTTTACAGAAATAAAAATCTTCACCCACCCCAAAAGAAAAAAAAAAAAAAAATCAATGTCTAAAATGAGACTGAAGTATTGGCTGTGTTTTAAAATACATCTAATTCTTGGATGCTGCACAAAGGCCCATCAGCCCACTAGGGATCTGGGGGACTTCAGGACTAGGAAGGACCACATGAGAAAAATGCTCCAACTTCTTCATCCCATGGGGAGGTGGGGGAGAAGAAACAGAGATGGCAGATATTGTTCATGTGATCCTGTTCATCCTGGTGAGCTCTACAGTTCAAATGCGCCTAAAAACTACAGAGCTTTGCTCAGGGTTTCCAGCCTGGGGGGCTGTGCCAGAGCACAGCAGATACCTCAGCCTGGCTTCAGGATGGGGCTCAGCATTATCCTCAGCCCATCTCCAAAGATGAGCTCTAATTTCAGATTTGTAATTAATGATTGGTTGAGGGTGATTAGCACCTCTCCAGATCAGCTGGGTAAGTACTTATATGTTTGTTTATGTGAACAACAGAGCAAAAATATTCACTTGAATCCTTTTTTATGTGCTTTTGTGTGAAAAAAAGAGAATCAGCAATACTAAAATATTGTTAAATTCTTCTTGGCTATGCTAGATTGTTCACATAAATAAAGGTAACATAAACATCCAAAAAATTTTTCACTGTTTCACCCCTGTGTTTTCCAGCTATGTCATTTCACTGTCTTCATTTAGTGTTTCATCCAGACATTTTCAAAACAGATAATGTTGTTTTATTTCACTTGACTTTGTTCTGAATTTTCCTTCTATTATTTTTTATTTATTTTTTAAATTTGCTTTTAATCTAAATGAAAAAAATAGTTTGAGATAAATGCAGCACCTTTATCCTCTAAGAACCACTTTTCTTCTCTTCCAGTTTACAACAAATTGAGGAAAAAAGATTATCCTCATTCAACTAAAGTTTATTTTATTGTTCTGATGTGGAGTAAGAAACCTCATCTACAAGCAGGTTGTGTATAGACCACCCTGTGACCTTGCCTGGGTCAAACTGATCCCGTGGAAGGGAATAGGGAAGAGATGAAGAAGGGATGGAGTGGTAGGAGAGATCCCTGAGGAGGTCAGCCAGCAGCAAGGGCTGTCCTCCCAGCATTTGGGGAGGGGAGGGGAAAGGCTGATGGTGAGACCACAAAACCTGGGCTGCAGTCACCAGCACTAGCATTCACTGACATCTGTACGTTTTTGTGCGAAATTTTGGAGGAGGAGAAAAAGAAATGACCTCTGTGCCTCTCAGCCTTGATTTAAAGGTGGAGTAATTATCTTCATTTGGTGCAGGTTGTTAAGAGCCTGCCCATGACCCCCCCGGGTCTCTGTGCAGCTCCAGGCACTGCTGCAGGGAGAGCCCCCTCCTCACTGTTGTGCAAGGTGATTCTGGAAAACAGAGGTGGCTCCTAGGAGGAATCTCATTCTCTTCAGCTACAGGGTGCATATTTGACTGTTGCTTGTTTGAGATATTTGCACGTGACAGGTTGGCCTTGCTGGCCTGGCTTGTGTGGGAAATCAGTCCGGCATTTATGGGTACTCCTGCCTTGGAGAAGATGTCAAAATGATTGTAGACCCTTAAAGGCAGTCTAATATACCTTGAGGTTAACTCAATGCTGGTGATGAGTATCAGGATTTCCATAATTTTTTGGCAAGCATCCTTTCTATTTATGTAGCCAACTATTGATATTCATAGCATAAAAACTGGTTATTCAGCTAAAACCCCTGTGCAATCAATCAGTGATAGAGTCTATCAAGTGTCTCAGTCAGCCTGTATGTTGGGATTTTTTTTTTCATTCGGAGACATTTGGGATGACTCAATTTCTCTGATCTTGTAGCATTCCCTGTGTCTTTAGAGGGGAATTTGTAATTGTTGAATTATTCTTGGCCATCCTTCATTCGGAATTTATGTTGTAATTTCAGCAAAAGCCAGACCTTGTACGGCAGTTTTCATCTTTTTCAAGGCTGCTTCTATTTCTTGAAATGCTGGAGGGTTTCCAATTATTCCTTCTGGTCGCTTTGGATGTGAATTGTAACAGATCATCCCAGAGTCGTGGTTCAACATTGTTAAGCTTATCAATATAAATATAATGTTAAACCCTTTTTAGATAATTGGGGGCTAGGTGTGAAAATGTGACCAATTTATGCATAAATTGGTCCTACACTTCTCTTTTTTCCCTTATCAGAAAGAATCTCATCATGAACAGGTTTCAGGCTGTTCCTTGTCAGGCTTCTTCTATACCTGTTAACGGTTGATTAGGTTGTTATATCACATTTCAATACCTGCTTAACCTGATGCCAGTCAACTATGCAAACAAAATTCATTAAGGCAAACAGAAGTCTCTGAGCTGGAATTGTAAGGCAAAAAAACAGAAAAAAAAAAAGAGTTGATATATCATCTTTTACTGCATGAAACAATGAAGCCTTGTAAATCCATACATTCGGAGAGCACTGGATCACAAGTAAAACTGAAAATGAGGAATGAGATGACACAGGAGACTTTATATCTGTATCCACCCTCTGGTGCCTCCTGGTGTGAGCCTCTCTGCCAGGCACAGGGACGTGGTGGGGAGCAGTTCCAGGGGGCAGCTGAGTAGGTGGCCTTACTGGTTTAGGTCCTGGTTCCAGTTGGTGTTTGCCATGGTGCATCTTACAGTAGTTTGTCTTCTCCACCCTGTTTATTGTGTTCACAGGAGGCTCATTTGTGGCCTGTCATTATGATGAAGTTTAAATTTTCACTGGGAGCCTGCTTATGGACCATCATGCAGGCCCAGGCTTATCCAGGCTGCTCACACCCAGCTCAGCCCAGGAGCTCCTTTATCCATGCTGGCCAGAGCAGCTCCTCAGGACAACTTGCAGGGGCAGCACTGCTTGGCCAGGGATACAAAATGCACCAGAGGGGATGCTCATAGAGGGATTTGCCTGGTAAATTATTCTTTCAGAAATGTTGTGGATAACAGAGTTGAAGCCAGAGAAGTTTTGCATTTCAATTTGTTTCTGGATTTCTTTAGTGAGCGTACACTTAGAACAAGCCAAGCACATTGGCAAACTTTTCATGCTCATCCAGTGTGTGCTTAAGATGTGTGAATGCCTGTAAAAGAAAAAGTGTGGTTTATTTTGGTAATGTCTAGTAATTTGATTTAATATATAAAAAGAATGCCATCTTAGTGTTAACTATAACAAATAGAAACTGAATTGTGAAAGAGAGGATGTCCCTACTTACTAAATATGCATGAAAAGACTAGAATTGCTACCTCTTACAACAGAATCATGACAGTAATTTGTCCCTTGTTGGAATACATCAATTTTACCCCCTCCCTTTCTACCTTTGGAGAAGAGGGAACTGGGATTAAATGTGTCTCGATTCTAAAACATCTATAGAAAAATATCAAATAAGCCATATTCTCAAACAGTTCCTGTTCTTCCAGAATTTTTCTGTTAAGAGCTTAGTATGTTTTAATGAATTGTGCTGAAGGGCATCATTACCTGCTCCCTAATACTAGTCCTTTTGGGTCAAGAAAGAGGATTGTTTGGAAATATGATTTCTACCAAGTATGCTTTGGTGGTTACAGTAAAATTCAAGAGCATTAAGTTTGTTTGCATAGCTTTATTTGTATAAATTATCCCATGCCTAAGCAAATTCAGCATCACCATTGTGCATGTTGTATCCATGCCTGAGCCCAGGGGCACAGTTTCAAAGTCAGGATTTCATACTGGGCTGGATATTTGGCCCACATAGTTTAAGAAAACAGGAAATCTGGTGATATGCATTTAATAGCAATATAAAAATAAAACCCAATAAAAATAATGAGAATTATATTTCTATTGGGAGAACATTAAAGTCATAATGGTACAAATGGGCTTTGGATAATTGATAATACTGATGCAGAAAATTATTTTTCAGTTCCCCTCCTTTGCAGTAAAATACAGCTGCATTTAAAGAGAAGAAAAAATAACTTTCTTTTCTTTTCTGTTGGCAAACAATACCAGTGCTATGACCAGCACTGCTCAGTAAACCTCAGAGCCATGCTGGAAATGAAC
This sequence comes from Sitta carolinensis, assembly GCA_032173965.1. NCBI lineage: Eukaryota > Metazoa > Chordata > Aves > Passeriformes > Sittidae > Sitta > Sitta carolinensis. The sequence continues at coordinate 13,493,112 of CM063292.1, read as the reverse complement.
CTGTGAGTTTGCTGCCTTGGCATCCAGAGCAGCAGCAAGTCCCACCTTGGGAACCACGGAATGGTGCGAGGATGTCACCCCTTGGCTACAGCCTTGCTGATCACTACAAACCCAAGGAAAGGTTAATCATGCTTAATCTGGGGTTTTACTGAGCCAGAGTCTTCCTGCTGCTGCTGCACTCCTGCTGCAGCTGTGGAGAGGAGGTGGCTCCCTCAGCTGATTTGCATCCAGCCTTACTGCAGGTATTTACCTTTGGAAACACGGGCCTGGGACCATAGGAGGAGGAGGTAACACTTCTGGTGCTCTGCAGGAGAGTGGAGTAAAGGGTGTTCTTGTCCTCTGAGCTCTTGGAAGCCACTGGTATTGCTCCATGGCTTGCTGAGCTTGTCAGCCTGTCCACATTCAGTCACTGCCCCAAATCCAAGAGGATTTGCTGTTCATGCCATCCTGAGGCATCTTTAGTGACAAGGCAAGAATCTTCTACTTGGGCTCATGGATGGTGGGGTGGATGTCCCTGATTCTGTCCCAGTTAGACTCATGTGAGACCCTCCCATTACACAGCTTCCCTGTGGTCTGTCTGCCTTCATCTTAAAGCATAAAAATGCAAATTACCAAATTTGACTAAATTCGGGAAAGAAGGCTTTGAGGTCTATTTTATGGAAAGGGAATATTTTTGCACTGTCAGGGTAAGTGTAGACTGAAGTGAGCAAGTGCTTATACAGCCATGGAGTAATGGAAAACAAGAGCAGGTGGCAGAAGTGCCAAAGCAAAATATATTCTATAAACAAAATGATCAAGAAAGAGATTTCATCCAGGCCAGCTGGACCGGCCAGCCAGTCAGTCTGTAAGGGACAATGCTCTTCTGTTCAAGAGCCTGCCAGACTATATTTAATGCAGTGGGTTTGCACATGAAGGCTCTAAATAATCTGTTTTCTCCAGCAAAGCAAAGGGAAGAAATAAGTTGGAATAGCTGAAAGTTAAAATGGACTTGGACTAAAAAAATTCCCCAAGTATTTTTGTTTGTAGTACTGGGACAGAAATCTTGTAATTTCTTTTAACACTTGTTTAGTATTTCTGTGCTTTAGAATCCCCAACTTGCAAAAGAAATACCTCTATTTAGTTGCCTGGATTGTTGCATGAATGATTGTTGCACTGAAACTTAGATAATGTAATATTTATAAAGTCATTGAGTAGTAGACAATTTGGAAACCTTTTCTATTCTACTGAATCTTAACTAAATCTCTAGTTTTTGTCAAAAGATGTCTCTTCACATTTTAAACAAGTTAGTATTTGTGGGTTCGTTTTTTATAAATCAGTCTATATGAGGTTGATTTTATAATTGAACAAGTTAAAGAAGAGATTAGAAATGTTACTGAGCTACAGCCACCAACCTTTAAAGCAGGATAACCAGTGGTGTCCCTAGAAGTGTCACTGCCATGGAGACCAGAGACATTTTGCTGGGATTTTGTCGTTGATATTGACAATGTAGATTGGTGTAGGTTAAATTCTAATTTTTTATTTTATTTTATTTTTATTTTTTTAGCTTTAATATGCCTGTTGTGCTAATAATTTCAGCCATTCTCTGATGAATTGACATTGTAGTTAAAAAGTTGCAAGAGTGACCAAGAAGCATTACAGCTTGAAAACTCCTCAGTGCTAGGACCCCTTCCTGGGGTTTAATTGGTGTTTGTAAAGGAACACCAGTAGATAAGGTGAAGTGCCTGTGGTTTTTAGATGCACATCCTTTCAGAGCAAGCTTCCCACTGGCCATACTGCAGGAAGGTGGGGGCTTCTCTGCAATGTCCTGCTGTCACCTCTGTTATTGCTGCAAATATTCCTTGTGTGGCTGGAGTGGAAAAACATACAGAATGAAAATAGCTGTACACACTTGGTGGCTCTTCATCCTGCAGTGCATTTGAGGTAATGGTTCAAACCAAGCAGTGAGGGATAAAACTCAGAGAGAAAAAAGAGAGAAAAACCAGAAAGAAGAACAGGTACCTTGTGCAAGCACCCTGCTGTTCACTGTCGTGGAAGGCAAGGTCTGGTTTCCCCTTTCAGCTCCTGGTGGAGCTGCCCGAGGCTCACGTTGTGCTGCTGGAATGGCCACGAGTGCTCCCAGGAAAGGAGGCCTGAGCTGCACAGGCACTCTGGAAGGTGAGGGCTGTGAGCTCCACCAGTCTCTGCTGTGCCCAGCACCACTGCTGCAGGCTCTGGCGCCCAGTTCTGGGCTCACAACTGATGGCAAGTGTGGGCTGACAGATAAAGCATGGAATTTAGCACAAGGAGAAATCTATGCTTGAATCTTATTGCAGTGTGTTATCTGACTCCTCTGACTACAACATGTGACTGAATTAAAGTGAATGATGAAATTATGTACAGTCATTTTCATAAGCAGAAGTCAGTTACAAAGTGCTTCCAGATGTATGTTTAATGCATTTCTGTTTTATTATGGTGTCTATTTGATGTACGTGGTACTGACTAAATGGTTAAAAACACTGCAATGTGTACAGAAGTATATTGTACTCAATTTTTTCCCAAAGTGTCAGTGTTGATAACTAAAAACTGAAATACTGCAATCTAATCAACAGTGCTTTTATGGGCCTATGAGCATAGGCTTTTAACATTTGGGTAACTCTACTGTTGGTAGACATAAAAATAAATGGCCCTAAAATTATTTTAGGATTGTAGGTTTAATATAGGGAACTAGATAAAGCTACAAATAATAAATCAGAGTAGAATTATTTCTGGCATCATATCTGCCAGGCCCATCAAGGAACAGATATTTTACATGTCTGTTTCCTGGGGTTCAGGAAGCCAGAACTCTGCTCAGTTGGATTGATCAGGTGGACTTACAGAATTTATCGCCTTGGCTCTCTATTTTCTGATATCTTATTTTATGACCTACAGCCATTCCGTTCTGGTTTCAGATCCTATCAGGTGTCACAAACCACACCATACCCAGAGTGGTCAATATTACACCTGTCAAGTCCGAGTGCAGCAGATATTGTTAGTGAATGGGTCGGTATCACTGCTCTTAGAGTTTGTAATGGGCAGGAGCTCCATCACCCTGGTATCACAGACTGTATGTTGAAGGCTAATACATAAAACTGGCATTTGGACTCCTAAAGATATATGACCAGTTTTAGAAAGGAAGATGGTTCATCTAAAAACCTTAGCTTCATCTGAATGTCAGGTTTGTTTGGGGTTTTTTTTCCTCCCTGCCTAATATTTCCCCATGTAGCATCACTGTGCTGGAGTTAGTTACATTGTCCTAGGGTGAGTACTCTCTGTTCAATGCTGGGACATCGAGTCATGCTGAGAGTTCCTTGGCTGGATGTCAGCGTCCTCTGGGGGTGACAGAGGGCTCTGTGCTTGTCAGAGCAGCCACACTGGTCCTGTTCAGAGCCAGCCCCACTGGCCACAGTGCAGCCCATGACTCACCCACTGCAGAACTGCCCGAGGGGTCAGGGCTAAGCTGGGCAGCAGCACGACTTACTGCTGGAGCACCAGAGCATTGCATTTCTTATCGTTTTCTGGGACAATATTGCACGTTGTTCATCTTTTGTTTTCTTCTCTAGTCATCTTTTTTTTTTTTTTTTTTTTTTTCTTTTTTTTCTGGTTCCTTTTTTGTCTTTTTTCCCTTCTACATTTCCCTCGGGGAGCAAATTTTGCTTTCTCTCAGGAGAACCAACATTTCACTTCTCCTTCTTATCTGCTAAGATTATTAGCAATTAAGTAGGTAGCATTAACACGTACAGAGTGATAATTGACCCAAATTAGATGAAAGAGGCTACAGCAAGGGTGACAAGTTCAGTTTCTCACAGGTGGTGTTCTAAATATTTGGATTTGCAGGCAAAAAAGCCCTGTAAAATTTATAGCAAAACAATATATAGATGTTTCTGTGCCACATGGGTGAGGACTTAGACCTGTTAAAATAAAAATTCGATTTCTATAGAGTCTAAAATGTGAAGATATTGGATGGGCTTAATTTGGTCCAATGGCATAATGCTTTAGATCGTTACCATATATATATATATATTAGTGTATATTCAAAATACATCTCTTTTAAGTTACACGCATAAATAACAATTTCTGAGTTCAGGTGTGGTCACCATGAAAAGGACAGCTGGGATATTTACTTTGATGTAACAACACCTGGAGTGATTGGGACCTAATTAGTCAATTTGTAGGAAGACCCCAATGCTGCAATGCTGTGTGAAGCCATAGGCAGCAGAATGTTTGAGGAGCACACACAGTGGTGTGCACAATAATCCTGTTTCTCACAGGAATAAGAAGTCACCTGATTCTCATAATTATTTTTTTTTCCAGAGGAGCTCACAAGTTCTGTGTCTGTTAATTTGCTTGGGAAATTTAATTCTTTTTTGCCAGTACGTTATCCTTGGTATATTTGCTTCTCCTGTACTTTACAAATTACTGGATATTCTATCTTTTCATCCCTGACTTTTGAGGATGGGAAGCAGGGAAGGAGACAAGTTAGAGATGGTAATTCTCTTTGGAATTCACAGCTGGAGATGGGACACCAGAGTGACAGACCCAACCTCTGAGCTGGGCAGAGAATCTGCTTTCTGTGAGCCCTGCTTGGTCCCTAAAACCTCCAGAGCTGATGGCTTGAGAGGGAGGAGGGAAACTCTGGGCCAGGGGAGACCAGCTGGGTCAGGTTTGTTGTCCCACTCTGGTGCAGAAAGGCTGCAGGTGCTCCTGGGTGAGTTGGATGAGGGTAACTGGGGAGCTCAGCCTGGGAGATTTGCGCTCCTAAACCTCTCTGCCTTGCCAGAGGCTTTCCTCCCTTCCCTGAGAGGGTCAAAGCCTACCTGCCCTGAATGCAGTGGACTACCAGGGTGAGCAAAGGGAATCAATACACAGTGCAGTATGAATTTAATGTATGTAAGCCAGGCTGCATTTTTAATCAGCTCTATATTTATTATAGAGAAGAGTAACAAATTACAGTACCACTAGCACACAAAAGCTTATGGCATTCCATTATTCTTAATTAATAGGTAAGTGCAAGGCTTTTTTATTTATACTGGAGGAGATCTTGTTGCTAATTTGGTTGCAAATGTATCTGTAAAAAGGAAAAAATGTATATCTATTTATTTTGCTATTTTAATAATAGAGCATTCATTCTTTCCTTTTAGTTTTTTTGATCGTTCCTTGGTTTGCAATCAAATATTAGCATGTTGATTTTGCATATATTTCACAGGCGTCCACTCTTTTTTATAAGGAAAACAAATTTGTTTGTAACCAACAAACTAATAAAATGCCTCTGGAATCTAAAATGAACACTGGAAATGACACAGGTTCCCTGGGTTCTTTTACCTGGAATCTGGTCAAAAAATCTGCCACTGGAATTATCAATAGTAGACCATTATCAGAAAAGCCTAAGAGCATTCACTGGTCTCCTTTTCCTTCCCTGTAGGCAAGAACACAGAAGTCTCAACAAAACCTATGGGCCTTCGTTTGGAGCTTCATTGTTAATTCTGGGGAGGTGAAACCAACTGTGTCAAGTAATTTTTATCTTTTAACAGAATTTAACTATTCCATAATTAGTAATTAGAGTCTTTGCATACTTTCCATATTAAGATCAAAAAGCTCTTGGGAAAATTTAAAGTGAGTCTTAAAAAATAGAAATTTATATCCTAAATCTTCAAGCTTCCTAAACAGAGCTATTCCTATGTGGTATCCATTGGAATTTGGGATGCTGACTTCTGAATATTAACCTTTTCTACTAGATGAGGTATGATTTGGAAGACGATCTTTAAGATGCTATTAAAAATAATAATAAAAAAAAATGAAATATTTAAGGTATTTAATAAGAAATAAATAGAAATCTCATAAAATTGAATTGTAGTTTGATTTGTTACAGGTTACAGATTTTTATGAATGCCATGAGAATGTGCTGTTGGAGATCTGATGTTCTATCAGAAGGGCAGGAGATACATGAGCAGTGGAATCGTTTCAATTCTCAGAGCAACAAAATAAGAAGTTTTTTTCAGAGGAAGTTTTGTGTACAGTTTTTCTGAATCTCTCTTAAAATGGGTGCACAAGTGGGAGGCAACTAAGGTTCACTCAGAGGCCAGAATTTGTGCTCATTATATGTCTTGGAAATTGTTTTTTAACACCAATGACAACAATTTAGATTTAGACCTTGAAATTTTTAGAGTCTCCAAATTTGGAAATATTTGAATTTTTATGCACTGATCTATAATGGTTTTCTGCAGGATGCTGTTGCTGGAGTCCTCTGTTGTGATAGATACCTGAAACTGCCCATTTTCTTCTGATCATTCTCAAAATCTGATGTGACAGTTTTTTTCAGGCTTCCTAGGCTGTTTTTTTGGTTTTTTTTTTTTGTTTTTTTTTTTTGTTTGTTTTTTTTTTTTTTTGTTTGTTTGTTTTTTTTTTTTTTACAGAAGTTCATTTTTTTGAGAGGAAAAATGTTCTGTCAGAGATGCTCAGAGAAGGTAATATTTTTAATGGATAAATGGGGGACACTCACTAATTTCAAAAGTAATCCTTACATGTGCTAATCCGCCTCTCCTCCTCTGAGAGGAATAGATGCATTGCAGCCCCAACAGGCCAGAGCATCACTGTTTGGTTCAGAGAGGCCTGTCAAGCCACTTCCATCTGTGTGGTGATGGTGAAACTTTGCTTAAAGTAACATCACATACAGCAAAAAATATAAGCAGCCCTCTCCTGCTGAGCTTTCCAGGACTTACTGCTTGCAGTAAATATTCAAAAACACTGCAGAACTTGATCAAGAACTGATAATTGAAAAGATGACACGACCTAATTTGAGGAGGGTTATATCTTCACGTGCCCCACACTTGTGTAGTTCAAAATAGTACACATCTTGTCCCTTTAACTTCAGGTGTATGTGTCTTGTCTGGTTCTTGGAAGTGACTGTGTACAGGCAGAGCATAATTGGCAGCCTGTGACATCCCTGTCTGCAAGTGTCTCTCTAAATGCAGCGTATTTCAGCCTTTATCTAGTGATGGCTGTTACCTGAGAGGAGCCCAGGGCCATCTCAAAGGGCTTGTAGCGGCTAATTGTGCCTGTTAGGACTAGCAATTAGCTGGGGATCTCTGCAGCAGGCAGCTCCGACACCCACTGGCTTTCAGCTCCTCTCACGTCCTTCCAGCTAACTAGCTGTGCCAGGCTCAGGAGACAGGCACAGGGAGGCAGGCACGGCGTGCTGGGAGAGCGGGGTGTGTGCAGGGGCTGCAGTGGCACCAAAATCCCACCTGGTTGCTGCAGAAACAGCCACCCGGCCCTCGCTCCTGGGGTGGGGAGCCGGGCCACCTGCACAGGCAGCACTTCAGCTTTAAGGAAATAATAAAATCTAATTACGCAGAGGTCATAAAAGGGATCACGTACATATGGTGGTTACTGGTTACCATGGTGCAAACAATGGTTTCAATGGAAACATGAAGTAGAACGTCGGAGAATTAAGATAATAAATCAGTTTCATTGAATAATAAAGCTTTGCACTTACCCATTAATTAAGGATAATCGTATGCCGTAAGCTTTTGTGTGCTAGAAGTAATGTGTTACTCTTTACCATAAATATATAGATGATTAAAAATTCAATACACCTTACAGGTAGCAAATTCATACCATGCTCCATATATATTACGAATGAAAGATGAAAGTGTTCTTTTTACACTTATTTTTTTGATTGGGATAGAGTGTTTCAATTACCCACCAGAATTTGAGGTTTTGATAGTGATTGGAAGACTTGAGAAAATCTACTCCTTAAAATCTTTGTGGAAATCTTTAAACACTGATGACATAATTCAAAGATGTCTACAAATGCTCAAAAAATAGGCTGGGCTTGTCTGCCACATCTGGTTTCCAACAGCGAATTGAGACGTACCACATAATGCAACACGCTGTAACACAATACAGCCTGATCTTGTATTGACCCTTCCACTTTATACGTCTTTAGGTGCTTTATAATCCCTAACAAATGTACCTTAAAATCCTATTGAACTGTGTAGGCAATTGAGAACAAATGTCTTCAGACCAGAAATAGCATCTGATTCTCGGACCAAACGAGAGGGACCATGCCAGATCCACAGGGTGTGCAGACCAAAGGACATGAAGGCTTCTGCCTACTTCTGTGAATCAAGGGCAGAGAAAACCTTGGGAGCCAGCACAGAGCACCAGACAACTGAGGTTTATTGCCTTTCTCAAATGAGCAGAAATGAAACATACGAAACACTTTTAAAATGACATCATTAAATCCCTACCCATCTCAGGATATTTTTTCCCTTTACCTCTAAAGTGGCATTTGCCAGAAAAATTTTCAGACAGAAAAGACAGTCTCAGGCTGAAGGTGTGATAGACACAGGCGTTGTGAACCCCAAATCCTCTTCTCTGGCTCTTGCCCTGTGCTCTGTGGAGTAGCCCAGTTCCTTGGCACAGAAATAAATGTTTGGTAATGTGCATGGACCATTTTCTTAATTTTAGAAAGGAAACTATGGAGATCTTGGCTTTTTTTTTTTCTTTCTGTCGATGTGGAAAGTTATATATTTGCCTTTGATTCCCTGCCTGTCTCTCTAAAATATTGCCTCAGAATCTGTTAGGCTAACAAAGATGCACTTTTAAAAATTATATTTTAGGGAAATACTGAATAAACCAGGGCCTACAATACATCAATAATCAAACCAGCTGAGCCTCCCTCCTGTAAAATGCATAAAGCCAGTTTTCTCACTGGCATTTCAGCTCTAAAATCCCAGTTTGAGTCCAACTTGAATGAATAAGAAAAAATATTAGGTGATCTGGGTTCAGCCACTCTTGCAGAAAACCATGATATGTAACTCAGTAGAATTTTGGCTATTCACTCTAAGAACCTCTGCTTAGAAATGTGGCTTTGTTTACATTCAGCTTGAATTTTTTGTAGACTTGACAGAGGGAATTCCTATATACTGCAGAGTGATCATGCAGTGAAAGCTGTGTGAGAGGAGCTTGTGCTGCTAACAGCACTCTGAACCCTGGCAGAAGGCATGGAAAGAGCAATCCTTTAATGCTTATCAATACATGAGTGGATATTTTGCAGAGTATTAACCCAAAATGCAGAGATGTATGCTGGAGTGTGTAAAACACACAATGCAAAGAGGGGGTGAAAGCCTTTTGTCTACTCTCAAAAGAGAGCAGGGGAAAAAAATTATGAGAAACAAATCCAAATTCTTCCAAACTGAACTTAAGTGTTAAACATGACCTTTGGATTTAAGAACCACAAATTTTCACAGGAAGTTGAAAACACGCTGGATGGGGGAACTAAAGAACAGCAGGAACAGATGCCATTATTTGGCACACAGTGGGGAGAGCAGTGCAGAAAAGGCAGTCTCTGCAGAAGACATTTGCCTTTAACTCTCTTTGTTTTCTCTTGGGGAGATAAGGGTAGGCACTGTGTGAGATTTTCTCCTTACATCAAAAGGCTTGGGGCAGGGGGGAAGGACAAGTTTAAAAATATTTTAAGAACCTGGCCATAAAAATTTTCTGTTATCTGTTTTACAGCACAAGAGGGTTTGTGAGCAAAGAGAGCCTAGGAGGGATCTCCTTAGATTAACTACAACAACCACTTGCTAGCAGGGGAGGAAAGACCTGGGAAAGGGAACAAATAGTGTGCAGTCTTTGTTAAATAGAGTTATATTCGTGGGCATAAGTGGAATTCAGTGCATTGCCAGCTTACAGGGCAGAGGGATGGTTCTGCAGGGTGAGCTCAGCCTGTCCATGCTGCTGGGGCTGGGGGAATCCTCTGCAGAGGAGAGACAGAGGCAAACGACTTTCTCACCCACCCAGGGGTCAGTCTCAAACACACACAGAATCACCCATTGTAATTTGCTTGGTTTCTGCATTGTTAGGAGCATGAGACAAAAACAAAAACCACCTCTTGCACTTCCCTGTGTCTGTTGCAACTTTAAATCCAGCCTGGACCAAAGGAATGGAGCAAGCATGTTGCACCACCAGTGAATCTAAAGAAGGTTTATTGGTTGATGTTTGTTTCTGATTCGGAACTAGGAGAGAATTGTGGAATTGACACTAAATGTAATAAATGATAGAGGCTGGGTACCCAAGATGGGTACAGCAACTATTCAAATAAATTATTCAGAGAAATTACATGATATCTTGTAAAACCTGGTCCACTTATATGTAAGAGGTTGAATACTTGTGCCAGGGGCCTGATGACCTTTCCTGTAGCAGTCTCTGCTCAGAGACATTAGGAACAAAGAATTCCTAATTAGTAGTATCTCTTTGGGAGGGAGGAAAGAAAGATTATTACTGTGCTTTCACTTCCGAAGATAATACTTTGGTATACTGGTAGCCTATCTTTTGCATCAATTTCAGTACACAAATTACAGTTTTCAGGACCCTATAATCATTCCTAGTTCAAAACAAAGAACTAAGGAGTAAAGATAAGTTGCAGGGGATGGATGCAAGAAAAATATTTTTAAAGTAGGATTATTTTGAAAATCAATAAAGTCTCAATCAGGTTGTGTCATTATTAAAACTCCTTTGTAAATTCCAGCAGTTTTAGAGGTGAGACCAGTTTACTGACAGGGACTAAAATGTCTAACAGTGAAATTCCTGTGGGGTTTTTGTGTGTCCAAAAATTACCATTTGACAGAAGGTGTCCAGAACATCATGGTGAAATTAAGCAATAGGACAAATCTTTGCCATAGTGAAGGATCGAGCAAACCCTTCATTAGACAGGAACAAGCAAAGAGACACATCATTTTTAGAATGCATTTCCTTTAACTTCATCGTATTTCTTTGAGGTCATAATCTTTACTAAAATTAAAAATTTTATTTTGTTAAATTTTGCTCTGAATGGAGCTGTCTTCCACGGGTATGGGAGCAAATGTATAAATCTCAGAGGAGCCCACCAAAGGTATGAGCACAAAACAACTCTGAGCAAGTAAATTAGGTAAATTCCTTTTCCTGTCCCTTTATGGAGCTGATTGGTAAATGCAATGTATGGTTTGTGCTTTGAAGCTGTGCAACCTTTAAGTGCTTATTTTTCAGCATTCAGAGCCCTGTTGAAATTTATGGTGTTTCTTACTTGCTTTAAGATGTCACTAGAGGGATTGGGATATCCTGGAATGCTAAGAAATTGTCTGTAGTCTTTTTTTGGGTGGCGTGCCCCATGGTGCTTATTTCCCTCCTCATAAGGTGTTAAATCCTGTAAATATTTATTCATACATATTTTTAACATGGTGTTTAAAATGCAGCTCAGATTTTGGTGGGGCTTGAGGGTGCTAAATTAGGAATGGGTCAGTTGTGGAAGCAGCCTAGTGGTTTGCATGTCTAGGGAGCAGTGTGCAGTATGAAGGTAAAAGGTTGGGTAAAATGGGTGTAATCCATGTTAAAAGCTTTTAACTTTTGTGTGTCCTCATACTTTAAGTATCTGTGCAGTCCATTGGGTGTGATTTGCATGATGGTCTTTTCACATCTTTGGCAGTGTGAAGAAGTGCTAATATGTGTTTCAGTGTCACAGACCAAGCAGTTTAAAGTTGCCTTCAATGTAAATAAGAATTATTCCTTTAGGGAATAGTAATGCTTAACCTGGAGATAAGTAAAAATGTAGCAAATAAAACTCACATGCCTAACAATTTGCAGAAGCGGACCTATAGTCAACAGATTTCTCTTTTGCAGGCAAAACTTAATTCCACAAAAGAAAATATAAGTGAAAGGGGTTGATTCATTCTTCTCATATAAAAATATTGTTTTGTCAATATATTTTAATTTCCTAAATTTTCACCAAGTCAAAACAGTTTGAGAATTGGAAACATCGGAGGCCTCTTGCATTTAATAAGGGCTGGTGCCTTTTGTCATTTGAGGAAAAAAAAAAAGAAATGGCAATGGAAGCTATTTTGTTAATGTTTTTATCTATTCTGTGACTGACATCAATAATACATAACAGTTCCATTGACATTGCATCCTGTCCAATGGACCCACTGACCTGATTCAATGTCAGCTGAAATGCCTCGTACATCATAAACATACATGAATTCTCACAGACCCATTATCCTCCTGCCCGGTCCAGGAGTGCCAGGGATCCAATGCCAAGCCTACAGGAGCTTGAATTCTTTTTCTTTCAGTTTATATTTTCTTTCACACTAAGGAGGAGCAACTCCATCCTTGGTAGAATGTAACTGGGAGACCCCTAAACATTTTATGAATACATGAATGATAATGATGTCAATAGTGGTTCAGATACTCGGCTGATAAGCCTGTGGTGTACAAACCCAGATAAATACCTCATGCCTTGTCAGGAGAGCCTGCAAACCTGATATGTCATTCTGCTTTATTGTGCAAGAATATATGAATCATAATATTCCTATTAACATTGTACAAAGTCTGCAGTAGTTGGAGACTTCACCCAATGACAGTACAACTTTCATAAAAATATGGATAGTTAGCATGTGCCCCTGCTGTGATTTCATTGCCACTAAAAGCAAAGGGAACACGAGTGAAAAATATTCCAAAGTTTTCCATTGGTCCCCCTGAACAATGCACTGCAGCAGTATATATTTGTTTTACCATTGAGCCTGTTTAGCAGTCAAACTGTAGGAAATTGAATACACACTTACTGTATAAAAATGATATGCTTGGTTAGTGATACTTTAGAAGAAATAAGTGCATCAATCATAGAATAGCAGGTTGTCAAGGCTTTATATGTAGGAAAAACACAGAACAAAGAATGTAATGCATGTTGGGCACCTTTTTACAAAAGTTTCATGCCAAAGTTGATTTACAATGAACATTTCCCTCCTTCTCTCCTCCCAAATTCTTCTAAAGAAACGTTCAAAGAAATCTGAGCAAACTATCATGCTCTCTGTTCTGACGTGTGTGTAATTACAAGATCATCTTCATTGTGAATTTTCTGTTTGGTTGATTTAAGAAAAAAAAAAAGGTGCATTCTCTTAATGCTGTTCTGTCATTCAAACTCAGAAGGGTTATTTTCCTCACAAGTTAATGGGAAGGAGACGACTTAATAATTGTCCTGGTTTAGACAGGGCCAGATCCTTGACAAGGAGCAGTGCCTGCAGCCAGGACGTGCCTCAGAGGCTGAGCAGTGCTCAGGGCAAGCCCATCTGCAGAGTTTGATTGCAAGCACTCTGCCCCAGAAAGAGGGTTCTGAGGTGTGCACCGCGGCTGTCCCGGGCACCATTCTTGTCCAGGGGTTCTCCTGGGTGTGTTGGTCATGCTCAATTTGCCATCAGAGCCCTCTGAGATGTGCAGGCTTGACACAGAGTCCTTGCAATGCACAAGCTTTCCTGACAGCATGTGAAAACCTACAGATTAAAACTGCCACAAAGTACTCTCTTGCCATGGGCTGCTGCATCACTCTGCAGATCCAGAGCCAGAGCGTGACACCCAGCCTGCCTCTGCCTAAATGCAAACTCAAATGCTCTGTTATCAAACTGTAAGACTTCAGCTGCTACAAAGGTTTCTGGGTTTCCAGCTCACCAGCTATTCTCACTTTCTGTTTCTTCTTTGGGGCATCCATCCACCCTTTCAGGTACGTGACTCCCTTCATTATATGGATTTATGCTGCAGACATATGGCTCTAGTTAATCTGACAATAGCTCTTGCTCCCTTCCAAGAGATCTGTTCTGGACAGGTAATCACACATTTTAATGAAATATAACACAAAGACAGGAAAGACCCTTCTATTTCAGTAACAGAAAAAGACATCTTTTGAAGTCCACCTAAAATATTGTTGGTACTAATACAACCACCCCAAACATGAAAATAATTGCAGTTCATTTCTGTTGTAGGCAAATGTAAAGTCACAAATCTTCAAAATTCTTCGCCTAAATCCATATATGATCTTTCAATGAGCTGTCCATGCAACCTCTGCTTCCTGCTAGGAAGAATCAAAGCAGATGAGCATTGATTATGCCAAAATAACTGCAAGGCACATGTGACCACTTGGTTGCCAACCCCTCTGGCTGCCACGTGTAAAACTCCCTGATTGCCATTTGTCAGTAGTGGTATAAGGGCTCAAAAAGTTCAGTGTTTCTTTCCTTTCCAAAAGGGGAATGAGGAATGGAGTAGGTTCAACCAATTTTTCTCTGCTAGGAAAAGAACAAAGTTTTCTTGGTTCAGAGAGGGCAGTCTGGACCTCTGCAACCCCTGAGACCCACAAGGAAGGACCATGCATGGAGGGGCATCCCAATGCCACTTCAACTTTTGGTATTTCTCACTCATGGCTTACTTCCACCAGAACTGGGGAAGTGCCAAGACAGTGCCTCAAGGACAACTGTCTCCTCCAAACTCTTAATTTTGGGGAGACTCAGGTATGAGTCACAGAAATGACCTCCTCAGAGTACGTTTATATTCCTTCACCTTAATTCAGCTGGCTATGTTTGTGGGATGGAGTGAAGGCCCAGTAAAAGCACCTGATCGATTTGACTTCTTAGCATTAAGCAGTTTAGTAGCATGAAGGTTTACAAAATCTGTTATTTAATATATCATTGTCTGGAAGAAAATAATATTCTTAACTGAAACATACAGACATCTTTATGTGTCCTTTGGCAGAGTCATTTCTAACTGGTCTCCACCTTAATCTCATTTTTGTTGATTTCATTGTTTTTAGAACCCTTTAATTTCCCTTCAAATTAAACAAAGGCAATCCAAAACTTATTTTTCCTGGACCAAACAGGTACATATAAATAGATAAGATCATGCTGCACAAGAATGTAATGAAGATACTAGAAAAGCAGAAAGCATCATCTCTGTGTGCAGCTGGGAACTGATCTCTGTAGCTCAAAGTATTCCTGTATCTCCAAGCTAAGGGTGCAAGTAAGTGCAATTGAGATGTCTTCTATAGCACAGTTTTTAAGTGGAGTTTTCATGTAATCACAAAATAAATAGATTCAATGAATTACCCAATGGCTCTCCTCTCTTCCTTACCTCCTGGAAGGAATATGTTTTCTGGTTTTTGTATTTCATTTTTATCAATTGTTTGGCCCTCATGGATTTCCTTCAGGGTCATTGCATAACAAAGGGTTCAGAAAAGTCCTGAAAAGTGATGCAGAAGGCAATTATGTATGCATAGATTATATATATATATATATATATATATATATGTGTGTGTGTGTGTGTGTGTGTATGTATATTCATATATTTATATCTTTAGTACCACCTCGGACTCTAATCCAGCTTAGAATTTTTTGTGATCCAAACCCAACATTTCTATCCACTGTGAAAGGGCTGCACATCTTTATAACTGCTAAAAGCATGTCTAGATGAAGATCTTCACATTTTTATGGCAAGGTTAATGCTGCCACTAAATTGTCTAACACCACACAGATTCCTTACAGACTGGTGAGTTTTCCCAGTGAGGGTTTTGTTACGCTGTAAACTGATTTTGCAAAGCTGCAAAACCTTGTGCACTCAAAAAAATTCTGGACACCAGCCAGATTCCTTTCAATAGCCCTAAGCAAGGCACCATGAGCTGAAGGCCTTGGGGCTTGTTAGACTTTCCTGAAAATCTTGATAGCCAGAGGAAGAAGTCTTCATACAGCTGATGAGTTCTCTCTGATGCTGCAAATGTTATGAACACACACCACAGAGGTATCTGCTATCCAGCCTCGTTGGATGGCTGCCTTGGACAAAGGAAAACAAAGCCAAGTGGCCATACAAAGAGCACAGGGATCATTTTCGAGTCCCACCAGGACAGTCAGAGTCTAGAAGGTACGAGCTCTGTGCATTTCCATCATACGGAACACTGTCCTTATGTTCTGTCCATAATATAACATGATTTTATAAAGAATTGCCTAAGGGGCATTACATACCTGCATGGAAATCAGACTTCTTTTTTCTAAGTGTGCTACAAAGCATGTGCTGGACTGAAATCACTTTGTGTAAGATTTAAATCATTTTGACTCTCTCTCTTTCACAGATAGTGTGCCTAGCTCAGTGTCTGGGAAAAGAAGTGCTGCAATACCTTAGAGCCTCAAACCCCAGCTGTGGGGTTTCAGAAAACCTCACCAGGAAGTACCAGCTGTAGAAAGGAGCTCAGAGAGGGAGGCTGTACTCATCAGATGCCCCAGTGGGACTATGCTGTGGCCTAATTTTATGAGGGGAACGTTAGAGGTACATTTATCTGGGGGATGGATCCCACCACTGCATCCTGAAGGA
The DNA here is from genome assembly GCA_032173965.1 of Sitta carolinensis. Lineage (NCBI taxonomy): Eukaryota > Metazoa > Chordata > Aves > Passeriformes > Sittidae > Sitta > Sitta carolinensis. Next base: position 13,476,939 of record CM063292.1, on the reverse strand, counting down.
GGATGAGCAAGAGGGAGCCCAGCCAAGCTGTGAAACTGTCTCTCAGCTCTCCTGCCACTCCATGAGCAATCCCCAGGATGAACATTCTGATACCAATGAAATCAGAGAAAAGCAGAAGTGTCAGAGGGGAAGTTGCATGGATAATACTCAAAAAGTTGCTAAAATCAGGAAGTACTCACATCCAGTCATGTAACACATTATTTTATTTATTTTATTTTATTTTATTTTATTTTATTTTATTTTATTTTATTTTATTTTATTTTATTTGGGGGGTGTTATTCTGGGGCAATAGGAGATGATTCAGAACTGGTATCAAAGCCCCCCTGCAGTAGGAAAGGCAAGCAGCATTTTTTGTGCTACTGGGAGACGCATATTGTGTTCAAACACTTCAGATTCAATCCTGTCTTTACAAAAGGGATTTCTAATGAACACAAACAGAAAAATATGGCTTCAGTCACTGAGAAATCCAAAGATACCCAAATAGGACAACTCGGCTTATCTTCCTAAAAAGTTTGAAAGGTACAGGTAACTTTGCCTAGATCCAGTTATATTTTTTTCCCAGATCTTCTAGCTATTTCTGATGTAACCTGTTAAAGTTTTTTTGTTGCTTGTCAAGATAGGTTGCTATTCAGATACCGTTTTTTGTTTTTTTTTTTTTTTTTTTTTTTTTTGTTATCAGGGCTGATATGAAAAAGAATAGGTGAGAAACAAGGAGATACATCAGAAATATCTAGAAAGTATTTCCACACTACAGAAGGTTGGTGTAGAGGAATAAAAGACATGACAAGTACTGGATTTCTACTAAGGACTAATATAGGCTATTATCCATCAAATACCTCAACACTAACTTATCCAATCTGTCTCTTCATGAGTTTATTGGCTGCAGTGCTACTTCTGAGTCAGACCAGGTACCCAGCTATCCTGCAGAGTTAGTCAAGCAATACAATAATTGCGTAAAGTTGCAGGAGGTGGATGCAATTTCTGGAAATGCTATTGATGGCATTACTTATTTATTTAGTAGACAGAATTTAGAATGGGAATAAGGATTTGTCTGTCACCATCACATCAGCCATCAGTTCAGCACTGCCCTGGGCAACGAGTATGCTGTTACTAATTTTAGTTTGTTTTGTTGTCATTCAGTCCAGATAATTTTTGAGGTTCATTTAGTTGTTGCTAATAAAAAAGAAAGACAGAAATACTGTGTACTGGCAAAGCAGGATGCTCAGAAATCCACTCCTCAAATCACAGTTCCTTCAGATTTTGCTACTGACATGACAGCGAGTTAGTTATTTCCTTCAGAGACAGGAGCACTGACTTGGCTTCTCTTCATGACTTGGTGCTTTCTCTTGGGGAACCAATGTCACAGCCACAGCCTGCAGACAGCAGGATTTGTGCTGCCTTTGGAAAGAGAACTTCCAGTGCTGAGCGCTTGAGGGTTCATCCTGCCGAGGAAGAGACTGAGTCCTAGAAAAACTCAAAATAGTAATTGAAGGTGAATGAGCTGCTGCTCTGCATGGAGCCTCCAAATGCCTTCATTGGAACCAGCTGGGTACTGGGCAGGTAAAAGGGAGTGTTGCCTTTGCTCAAGTTGTGATTAAACTGTGCAATTCATTTCCACGGGGGCAGAATTTTCTGAAATTTAAAAATACTCTACCTGTCATTTCTTTATTTATTTGTGTGACATTTAGAGCCCAGTGGACAGAGGTGGATAAACTGACACAAAGGTCACTTCCTGCTCACAATGGCCTTGGGGCGCAAATTCTTCACCTGCCAAAGTAATACTTTGCTATTTTCTAACACCATCCCTGTATTGTCACCACTTTACAGTTATTAAGTGTCTCTAAATCCCCCTGCTGCCCCACATGTTGCCTTTGATATGGATGATAACAGACATATCCATTTTACAAATGTGTGGTGGGCTGACCCTGGGGGGACAGAGCAGGTGCCCATCCAGGGCAGGTTGTCACTCCCCTCCTCAGCTGAACAGGGCAGGGAAAAGATAAAGATAAGGACAGGGAGTAATCAGTCACCCATTACTGTCAAGGGCAAAACAGACTCAACTTGGAAAAAAAGTTAACTTTTTACCAATCAAATCAGTGTAGGATAATGAGAAATAAAGCCAAGTCTTTAAAACATGTTCCTCCACTCCTCCCTTCTTCCCAGGCTTAATTTTAGTCCAGATTTGCTCTACCTCCTCCTCTCCAACAGCCCAGGGGGGCAGGGAAAGGGGCTGTGGTCAGTTCATCACACACTGTCTCTGCCACTCCTTCCTCCTCATGAGGAGGAGCCATCACACTCCTCCCCTGCTCCAGGATGGGTCATCCCACGGGAGACACGAGGAGAACTCCACGAACTCCTCAAGCCTGAGTCCTTCCCACGGGCTGCCCGTTCACCTGAGCTGCCCCAGGGTGGGTCCCTCCCCCAGGTACAGCCCTTGAGGAGCAGCTGCTGTCACAAGTCCTGTCAGCAAACCTGCTGCAGCCTGAGCTTCTCTCTCTGTGGGACCACAGGAGCTGCTCCAGGCTGCTCTTTCGTAGGGTCACAGCCCCCTTTGGGCAGGGTCCCCCCCGGGCTTCAGGGGGATCTCTGCTCCCCTGTGGATCTCGGTGGGCTGCAGGGGCACAGCTGCCTCACCATGGGCTGCACCGTGAGCAGAGGGGAATTGTAGTCTGGTTTCAGGCCTGAAGTTTCTGGTTTTCTAAAGTTCTGGTTTTCTGGTGTTTTTCCCAGTTTTCCTGGGAAAGGAATTTCAGAAAACCAAAACACCGGAAAACCAGAACTTTAGAAACCAGGGACTTCAGGTCTGAAATCAGAATCTCTGCTCCAGCACCTGGAGCAGCTCCTGCCCCTCCTTCCTTGCTGACTTGGTGTCTGCAGCATTTTCTCTCCTAAATTCTCACTCCTCTCTCCAGCTGCTGCACTGCCACAGCACTGATGGGCTCAGCCCTGCCAGCCCTGTGTCCCTCGGGGCTGCTGGCATCAGCTCCCTGGACACAGGGGAAGCTGCTGGCAGTCTCCCACAGAAGCCACCCTGGATCCCCTCCTTGCCATGCAAAGCAGATACAAAATGATAAGAGCAGCAAAACGACAACAGGAATTTGGATGCTGCTTCCTCCTCACATCGCTGGCGTTACTGCATAATTGAGTTTTCTTGTAAAATATCCAATGCTGAGATTTTGCAAAACACCATGATTTTGTTTGTGCAAAACACACCTCTGCAGGCCCTGTGAGCGTTTTGTGAGGATCTCAGGGCATCTCCCAAGCAGCAGGCTCTGCAAGTGAAGAAGCATCACAGTATCTGCAGAGTCAGTGCAGCATCCAGGAACCTCGCCAAAGTGGATGGCCCTGCTGAGATTGCTGTGATGTTTCCAGGGCTTCAGGGATGCAGTGCCAGGATTTCATGGCCCTGCAGCACGCTCCGTGTGTGCACCCAAATCCCCACTGGTCCACAGCTAGGAGCTCCCAGCAGTGGCAGAACACGTTCACAGAAAGGGCAACATTTCTTTGTGCTGGCACAGCTACAGTTGTAATTGAGGAGTCTTGCCCTGCTCCATGCCAGCAATCCATTCCATCCCAGAAGCTTTGGGAGGAGGCAGGCTCAGATGACAGTGCAGAGGAGTTTCTCTTTGTTCCTCTGAATGAGCAGTGAGTTGACTCCAATCAGGAGTCTCTCCTCATCAGGTCCCCCTTCAGGACTATCACAGAAAAAAACATGCACATGGGGGCATCAGGAGGGAGAAAACCAATCAGGCTGGCTATTCAATCTCATCTAAGCAATGGCACCCACAAGCTGCCATGCACTGATCTGAAAGCCACTGAAGGATGGGCTCTGAAGGGTCCCAGCAGCTGCCAGGGTTCATTTCCTTTCCCTCTAAGAAGGGTGCTGAGGACCACCAGAGGTGCTGCCTTGTGTAGCAATAAGACATTTGTCTCTGTCTGAGATGGAAATCCTATCTGGTATAATTATTTTATATTAAAATAGATGAAATTTTGATATGGAAATATAGAATAATATATATTATATTAGCCTAAGAACAGGATATTCATCTTTAATTTGTAGATTTCATAACTTTGTTTGCATTCACTACAAGATAACTACTGTACATTCCTGTAAAATGACATCTTGCATGAAAAGACTTAACAAAAGCCACAGTGCTGATAATTTTTCTGTGGATCAGGGAGGATAGATCTCACTGTGATCTCACAGACCTGGACCAAGGCTCGCCTTTATCATTTTAAACTAAATTGTAATGCTGTCATAACCACACATTAAAGGAAGTTTCTCTTGATTAACTATTTTATTCAGTCATGGGAAACTAGATTTATTCTCCTGGAACAAGCATAAAAAGTGCAAAAGTGGGGAGCTTGTTTGGATGGCAAAATGCAGACAAAGTGAATGTTTTAGAAATAGGTATATGAATTTATTAATTTTTTTGTCTGCTGTTGCTCAAAGCATCTCAAAATTTTGGAAGCCATTTATGGGCTTAGACTTTGAGACCGGAGAAACTGAAGTCAGGGCACTGAGTAATACATGTGAGGAAGGGAGTAATACACTGTCACTGATTGCTTTGAACAGTGAGGGGTAAAGTTCTTCTTGGGAGACATGGGCAGAAGGGTGAATGATGCATGTGCAGCTGGCTGCTTTCTGGAGGGTGAGAAAGCATTAGTTTTAAATAATAAAATCTTGATCAGATTATATCTGTATTTTGGATAGCCTTTCTGGTGCTGTGCTAGCTGGAGTGTCCTGAGACAACCACCTTTTGTACGCACCTACACACAGAATATCATCTTGTAGTGAAGACTCCTTTGGTCTGTCATGCAAAAATAAAGCAGATCCCTGCAGCTGAAAGCTGAATCTTCACATATTTAGAGCAGTGATAAAAAAGATATTTAAGACCAAGAGTCTTTCCAAACTCATGACCTACTCTTTTAATTGTTCCCAATCTGGTTCTGCTCTGTGTTTGAGGCAGATTTTCAGCTATGCTATACCCAAAAATAAATGCAATTTCCTGTTCAGTTTACATGTTTGCACTTATAGACACTTGCAATCAGGACATCAAGAGAAATGAACTTTTCAGTTCAAAAATGTAAAAATACTTAATTTAAATTATTTTGTAACTAAGGAAATCCCTTAAATATGCCACTTGCACGTTCGATGTGCCACTAGCATTGATTTAGGAGTCTCTGTTCCACAAACTTAATATATTTCAATGGATTAAAAAAAAAAAAAGAAAAGAAACAAAGCTCAACAACCTTTAACTCATATTATAATAGTTTAAAAGAGTATTAACTGAACCTCCGGGGAAAATGAAAACCTATAATCAGACTCAGTCATTACTCTAGATTATGTTCTAAAAGATTTTAATCCCTGTATTAATAAAAAAAATAAAAGTAGATATTTTGTTGCTGTTTTTCTTCCTTACCCTGGACATATGGCACGTAAAATTGTGCACAGACCCTTTGTAAAAACAGTGTGAGTTAGACATAGAGTATTGCCCAGACATGAAGCTTTAACTGTGAATTTCTTTGCTTTGGCACCAGAGGGTCAAAGTCAAATTTTAGGTGTTAACCAAACATTGGGTGCGTTGGGTTGTTTTGCCATCAATTTTTAACATGTGAAAAACTTGATGTCTCTTAAATAATTAACTGTTTTTAATAAGTGTGGGGACTGCCTCCCTGTTCCCATTTGTCCTCATGGCTCAGGCAGAGCCCTGCTCTGGAGCTGCCTCCTGCAGCTGGCTCGGGGGTGGGCTCTGCCCCCACCAAAACTTCTCCAGGACCACAAATCACACCCGGTTTGGAAATGAATCGATTCACAAGGCCCCTCGCCAGAGGTCAAATTTGCAATTGCATGGAAATGTTAAGGTGCAATTGCTTCAGGCTTTAATGAACTCCAAAAAGAAATATGCAGGCCTGTAAAGCTCATCCATTAGATCCTGACCTACAAATGGCAAGAAATAACAGCAACGCAACCACGAGGTGTGCTGACTAAGGGAATTACCTGGGTGCAATTAGTTTTACATGTTTTGGCATTTAATCGTGGTGTCCAGGCACAAGACAGAGCACAAAGAAATTAAAGATTGTGGAATAAGAGTGTTTCCAATGAAACAAGTGTGCATTTTCTCCTGCTCTCCCTTGCCTGGGCAGCAGCAGGGACCAGTCTCCTCAGTTTTGGGAAGGAAAGGGTGGCAGTCCCTGGCTGGTGCAGGGGGCTGCACGCCCCAAAAGGCAGCACCCCCTGGATCCAGCAGATGGGAACTCTCCTGGTCAAGGCAATGGGGACAGGACAGTGTTTTTTCTCAGGACTCCTGCCTTCCCAAGAAGAGGGAAGACCAAAAATAGGAGTAATTTGTAGAGCTATTATTAGATTGCACTAGCCAACCTGAGAACAAAGGAAAAAATAATCACACTCCAAATGAATTAGTGGGTCTTTCTAAGGGGATGACGGGAGGAAAGTTTATTTTGTTTATGGCATTGGTGCTGTATTGTAGAAATTATATTCGTCCTTTGTTTCCCAGTAAAAATTCTCTGCTTGCTTAAGACCCTGAGATTTTAATTTAAAAAGTTGTTACCAGACATGGACCAGAGTAAACACCCCTGTCTGAGCACACGTTAATTGCTGGCGGCTGGAGGAGAGTGTCTGCTCCAAGTATCTCAGCTAAGCTCTCCCCTCTAATGAGACAAAATTCCCACAGCCCAGGAGAGCCAAAAAATCCAGCCCTGAATGTGCAGCTCCACCTGACCTCGAATTTTCAGGCTGGAAAGTGTCCACATCCACTTCCCTGCTGTTTGGTGAGGCTTGTACCCTGATGTTGGGATTAAGGTATGCTGTGAAGGGGTCTGTCATGTTTCAGCCCCAGGTACAAAACAAACACACAAACAAACAAACAAATAAATAAATAAATAAACAAATGCAGTTCTCTTTTGGCACAAACCTCCTAGCAACATAAACAATCAAAACCTGATTAACAAACTGGTCAGTTTGAAATTAAAGGAATGATCTTCCCTTGCCTTCCTGCTCCCATCAGGATGATCACAAAAGGTTATCTGCTTGGATAAATTAATTAGAGTTGTCAAGCTGGTTTATTTGCCAATGGAAGGGTTTTGTTTTTGTGGCCCAAGGGCAGATTCCCAGGATGTCTTCCCCCCAAAGGTGCCACCCAGTCAGTGGCCTGGCCAAGGCACTTTCAGGTGGTGCCTGCAGGTCTCAGGAGCAGCTCTCAGCCAGAGCAGAAAGGCCCTGGCCAGACTGGCTGAGCCACACCAGCTGGTTCTGGGCAAGTGGGTGCACAGGGAATGGGAGGAGAGGGTGTCACCCCATCAGCCCCTGCCCCTCTCATGGCCAGAAGTCATTCCCCTGTAGGAGGTTTACCTGTGGGAAAAGAGAAAGAAGAAAGAAAAGAGTTTCTCTTATTTATGGAGAACCCTGTTTTGAGCCTGAGCACCCAGGAATGCAGCTCTCTGTGTGGAACACAGTGTCCTACACTGCATTTCTTTCTCTTTTCTGCCTTGCTTCCTTGCCTTTTTTTTTTTTTTTTTTCATTCAAGGGCCAGGTCATTGCTTCTGAACCTCTCTCTCAAGAACTGACACTTAAAGTGCAAATGAAGCTAATGACAAGAGACAATATTTTAATGTTAATTAGATATTTCATGTGTCTTAGTTCATCAGAGCAATATTGCTCTTTTATGTATTACATGAAAGCAGAGCTTTAGCTTGGAGGAAAACAGAGAACACAGTTGGCCATAGAAGTAGCATTCTTGGGTTTGTAATTATTAAAATTATTGTTACATTTAGGAAATCCAGGAAACTTTGAAAGGAAGATACTTAATAATAATAATAATGGAGCCACTGCACTATAGGAAGCCCTGGCAAAGGCTTTACATCTTTCTTTTTCCTCCTACATGAGCTGGCATTATAAAAGCTATAGTCTCCCAAGCTCTTGCTAGGCAATCAGACTTGGCTTTTCTGGAGGATTAGATTCATATATAATGCAGAAATGAGGTCTCTCTTTACCTGGGTTCCCCCATGATTCCCTTCTTATGACATATTCCCTTTTTAATAGTTCTGTTAAAACACCAAGATGAGCTGCTAATGCTGTGCATCCCAGTGAAATGGCCTAATGATGATGTTCACCAGAACTAGGTACATAATGTACAATATTTTCTGTGAATGTTTGCATTCCTTGTGGCCTGGTTTCTGCTCCTTTTGTGTTCTTTCACTGGCTATTTGAGAAGTTGCATTTCACTGCCAAGAAGTATTTATACAAAGCAAATTTCAAAGTTGCGCACATATTTGAAGAAAATGAAATTTAAGGCCCTGTCACAGCAATGAACTCCTTCCAGAGAGACCTCATGTGTAGACCCTGAATGCAAAAAATGCCTGGAGAAGGTCACTGCCTCAGTGAGAGCTGCAGCACCCCCCTTCCACAATGTCCTAGCTGTGGACACGCACCAGTGCAGTCATTTTAAGGTGGGTTTTGAAGAGGTAAGAAACCCAACAAAACCACAAAAATCATGCAGTGATTTCCTGACCATTTGTACTTCAGCTTGACTTGCTTCTGAGATCACTATGAGCAGAATAAATACGTTAAAACCAAATTTTGAAAGGAACAGCAGGGAATTTCAGAGTGAATTTATATATTCTGGAACAAAAAACATTTTTTATTTAGCAGTTTGTGTGGGTGCCCACACCTAACAAGAACAGCAGAGTAAAAATGTAGTTAAGCTGTCTATTTTTGTCTACAGCTAGTATTTAAAAAAAAAAAAAGTGTTAGGTCTGTGGTTTCTTGATGCGTTGTAGGAGCAAAGACACAACAGAGAGTGAATTCATTGAATAAAGTAGTATTGCAGATTATTTGCTTGGCTTGGAACATCCTGGCTTTGCTCTACTTTCATTTTCAGTGTTTAATTGCACTTTTTTTTTTCAGCATCAAATTTATGGATAAGATTTTCATGTAAAACACTGATATTTAGGTGATAAGTTTTCTTAGTGATGCTTACTCAAAAATACAGCATTGGCACTGAGTGCTCCCCTCAGTGAGTGTGCCAGGGTGACAAGAGCAGCTCAGGGCCCAGGGCTGTCTGCACATCATTCCACAGGACTTTGTGGATTGGGGAGCTCCCAGCAGCCAGGTTTGAGCTGCTGATGAGCAGCTGGGCAGGGAGAAGGATTGTGAAAAGCACAGAATTGTTCCTTTTGAGGAACAATGGCAACACCAGCTGAGAACACCCCAGGTCTCATCCCTTCCCATCTCCCAGCCTATTCTGGCACTGCAGGTGACATGCTGAAAGGAGCCCAGAAGGAGGGTTATTTTTTAATAAGCGTGGAAATAATTTCACAACCCAATATTAAACACATACCCACACAGTAAGATAGACACGTGCTCACACACCCCAGTAACATCAACCTTGGTACTCTAAGTGTTTACAGAAAGGAATAAAACTTGTGTGTTTGGGGTTCATTAATATACATTAATAATTGTAAACGTTCTGCCTGAATAAAAGCTGTTTGCTTTACTACTTCAGGGTTTCTGCCCTTTTGGGACATTCAGTGGCCAAGTGGAATACACTGATAGAGAGCTATAAGTGGTGTAAGTTATATTTAACTAAAATAAACAGGCAGATACAGACACTTCTGCTCTGCTATAAAAAGACTGCATATGCTCAATGCAGGTTTTCTTAAGGTAAGGGACAGAACTTAGGAAGCTCTAAGGCAGCTAGATTTGCCCATATGGGAAGGCGGTCTTTCACTGATGATTTTGCAGACAGAAATTGCCCATCTGCACTGTTTGCAGGTGTTTTGAATGATTATATTATTAGCTCTGTCTGTTCAACTTTGCTTTTTTATGGTGGCTTTAGTATTGCAGTAAATAAAAAAAAAAAAAAGAAATATATAAGCAGCCATCTGGTTCCCAATTTTTGACTAGCGCTCTTTGTCAAGAAAGAAAAAAGAATTCTCAGATATTATTTCCTAGTTCTGAAACACTGGCAAATGAGGAGAACAAATCCCCAAATTCTGACCTGAATATAAAATGGGGACAGAATTTTCTGCTTTTTATTTAACTTGCTCTGATTAATCCATTTAAAAGCAATTGTCTCTGTTCTGTTCTCATTTACGCCTCTGTGAAGTCAGCAGAGTAGTTCTGCGCTTACACCACCCTTTTAGGAGCAGAATCTCCTCCTGATGAAATTGGGGGGGGGGGGAGGGAATTAAAGTGAAAGCAATCATTGTGAAACCATTTTCTATTTTTCTAAATGAGCAACAAAGACAGCTGGGAAGTGGTCCTTTGCTGCTGGATTTTTTAGGGAGGATTCGCATTTCTCTCAGATGTTTTTGCAAAGCAATGACAAAACTTTGCAAGACCTCTGGAAATAAAGAACAAACTATTTGCTATCTCAGCAGTAAGTTCCAAATCTTTAGACTGCATTTAAATTTTTCTGAGCACAATATTTGATTATTGGCAATATGTTTCCAGTTAAATATTTCATATAGTGCATAAGGGCCTCTTCTGCTCTTGAGCATTCTGTAGATATTAATGAAAACAGTGGATTTGTAGATTCACCTGGTGCCTGAACACCTTTTGCTGCAAATTGTTTCAGAGCTGGATCAGAGCTTTACACAGTCATCTAATGTTGCCTCTATATTCATGAAATCAGAATTATGTATCTAAAATAAGTAGTCTTTGGGGAGATGGTGCCAAGCCCCAGAGATATGAATCCAAGTATTGTCCAAGTTCCCCAAACCCCACGTGGATTTCCTGGTGTTCTCCACGAGCAGCAGTGCCACACAGGGGACTGGAGAGGGAGGGGAAGGTGTGTGCTGGCTCAGGGGGCAGCTGGGAGGGTCCAGCACCAGCGTTCCCACAGCAAAACAAGTGTATGGCCATCACCTGGCATTTGCAGTCCCCGAGATGCAAGCACACCTGAGACAAGCGCTTAACCTACAGCTGGAGCCTGTGTTCACCCACCTGTCCTTGGGCTACTTTTGCCTGAAGCTGAAGGCCTGTGGAAAGACAGCAGGATTATGGGTGTAATTCCAGGAACTCCACACAGAGGGAGGAGCAGGTCAGTCACTCTGCTTGCCAGCCAGGTGGTCAGTCCCTGGTGTGGTGAAATGGCACCACAGAGCTGCTGTTTAGAGGAGACAATCATAACAGGAGCTTGGCTCCAGGAGCATGTTGGCTTTAATGTTGCTCATCATGATAAAATTTGTTTAAAAATGCCCTTCTCCACCACTTGCCTTGCTAGTTTAAAAATAAACTCAATTCTTCAAACCATTTTGTCCTATTCAAGCAATTAACTGTAGCCTATTCATCGTTCTGAGTCTGGGAAAAATATAAACATCTTGGTTTGGGGCTGTGGATGTAGCATGTGGCAGGTAATTGCTTGGGGTTTGGTTAGTGGGGGTTTTATAAATGCACACTGTATTTCTGCTTGCTTTCCTTCAGTACAGCTACTAAACTAAAACAGCACACACATAGTTCATTAATCTTCAATGCATCTATGCCATTAATTTGATCATGGTATCCTTAAATTAATAGAAGTCAGCATTCCTAAAAAGATTCTGCACCTTTGCATCAGCCATGTGACTAATAGTAACATAGCCAGTGACTCCTCCTCCTGCCGAGAGCTCAGGTGATGTAAGGACGGCTGGGATCTCACTTTAATCCTTAGGAGTGCTCTCAATTCCCTTGGCACCAGGGCTAAGGCTGAGACATCATGTTTGCCAGCAGACCTGTAATCCCTGCACCGTTACGAGACCGCAGCAGCTGAATGGTGATGTCAGAAATGGGGAAGGTAAACAGCTCTGAGCCAACTGTGCACTGCTGTGGGAACTTCTCTGTGAGCTAAGAGAGGAAAATGCTTAATGAAAACATCCAGCTCTTCATGTCCCTGTGATAACTGTGTGCAAGACAACCCTAAGCAAAAAAAAAACCCCAAACCAAACTCAAACAAACCCCCACCAACCCCCCAGACAACCCCATTGATTTGTTCTCAGTATTTAGCAGCCTGTAGCTGTGTCTCAGACGCCATGTGGATACCTTCATTAAGGCAAAGGTTTATTTTGGGTAGGAAGGTCAGCTCTCATGGAATGGAACTCACTGAGCAAAAGCATCAGAGGTTCAACAGCTTTTGTTTGCTCTTCCAGTTTAATAATGTGAGACATATTGCCAGGTTGCCCAGGGATTTTGTGGGTGCTCCAAACCTGGCAGAGTTCAAGGCCAGGTCAGATAAGGCCTTGTCAGCCTGGTCTGGGAGGGGTTCCTGCCCATGGCAGGGCAGGGTTGGCACTCAGTGACCCTCGAGGTCCCTTCCACCCCTCAATATTCTGTCTCTGATACCAGCCACACAGGTTTCTGTCACACCTGTGCATGTTCCTCTACCCTGAAGTGTGCAGAGGAGGTCCCAGTCCCAAAACTAGAAAGAACATAAGGTTTAGGAGCTTACTGGTGTTGTTCCATGCTTTCTCATTTCAGTGCTGTTTGGCAGCCATGGGATTTGCCTCTGACATATCAGCACATCAGAGCACAAGGAACAGGTAATTTTCAGTGGTGAGGAGCAGGTTTGGACATCAAATCACCTCTTTTGTATTTCCTTCTGCCAGCTATAACTTGGATATTTCTATTTGTTTTCTCAGCTATAAGTTATTCTAAGACTGGTGAAGAAGACTAGAAAAGTATAGAAAAGCACTATTTTGTTATCATGCATTGACACATTTGGGAAACAGCTTGAATTGCTCCAGGATTATCAAGGGAAAATGTATATTGTGTCTGCAGATCCACAAGAGAGAGGCACGAGATATGAATTCCTGTCCTCCAGATCCTGGGATTGGGTGTGCTTTTGTTGTAGATTTTCACTCACTGTTTTCATCTCCTAGTTGATCAGTACAAAATGACTAAAACCTGAGCGATGGATTTACTTTTTAACTAATGCAAATAATCATGTTGGTTATAATTGTTATTAGGGCTCCTTTGGGAATCTGTTGTTACACGCACTCAACCCTTTTGTCTCTCCTTTGGGTCTCCAGGCTATGTTGCAATTTATAAAGATACCAGACCTTAGGCTAAATCAATGTCCTTAGGGTTATGAGATGTTGCTAAATATCAAAACAAAATCCCAGTGTTCCAGTTCTTTAACTTCACTATGTTTAATTAGCCATTCCAATTAACCTTCCCTTTGTGTTCCCTCATGTTTAAAGGGTTATATTAAAAGTACTGTAGAATTAAAGCCATTTAGAATATGCTGAGTATATTTCAAGGCATTCAGAAAGCCTCTTAGATGATGCTGTCCTCATTTCAGTTTCACTAATGGCTGGTCACTGGGGGCATATTTCCAAACCTCTGCACCTAGGTTGCAGAAATTGTCACAATATCCCTACCTTGCATCCAGGTCACAGCGTGCTCAGATGGGAAATCACTTCTGCAGGTCTCCCACCATGTTGCTCTGCGCAAAGGACATGTAAGGGAAGAGTTACACATTCTTGCTCTGAGAATTTAGACATGGACAAGCATTTAGTCAACACTTTTTGCTCAGGGGCCTGTCAGAAAACTCTGAATCAGGACTTCTGAATTCTGATTTCTGAGGTCCTCGAGATAATTCCAGGACTTATAAAAAACAGCAGTGTGAGAAACAAAGGAAAAGCATGGAGAAACACAGAAAGCTTCTCCCAGCTAGTTCCTAAGATTGGATTCCTGCAATATTATGGACAGATGAAAAATCCCAGGTGAAAGCCTGTTCAAACAGTAAGAACAAGAAACTATCAGTGCTTTCCATGGCCTGTGCCCCCAGCCACACACCTTGTGCCAGGGACAGGCAATATCTGGGTCTGCACATGGCACAGGAGAGTTTCCAAAACTATTTCTGTAGTCTTTAGGAATCTATGCATTTGGAAATGTATGCTGAGAGCACTCAGTGAGGTAGGAGAATACTATTATGCCCATTTTATTATGCCCAAGGGTGAGTACATTTTTTAGATTTATGTTATATTAGAAAGCTTTTCACTTATTATTCTCTGTGCCTAACTCTCTGGATGCATTTTATAAGTCATCAGGATTTAACTCATGGCTATGGATTTTGTTATGGGAGAGCAGGTACCTAAAAAATCCCTGACTTGTCCAGTGTCATTCTGTATGTCTGGTGTCAGAACTAGGAACAAAACCCAGTCCATATATCTAATCTCTGACTCTTCCCTAGGTAACTTTCTCCAGCAGTTGTATTGAAAGATCATTTTAATTCATAGTTTTGTTTGTTGGAGGATATGAATTTCTCAAGGGTGAAATATGATGACAGAATAGCATTTATTTTTCTATTTTCTATATTTGGAAGGAGCTGAGATAATTCTAAGAACCAGACTATGGTGTTATTTTAGTTAAATTTGTTCTCTCAAGGAATTTGTCGTTAGATCTATCTTTGGTTTTTGTGAAGAAAAGGGAGAAAAAACAAAAGAAATGTTTATTTTATTGACACTGTGATATCAGGGGCTTTCACTTAAGAAATCTGTTGGAGCCTGTCTTTGTTTTCTAAGACAAAGTCAGTTAAAAATATATCAGGTTTTGTGTTAAATGGTTTGATGGCATAAATTCAATAAAGACATTGTCTGGTTTCCTCACTCTATGACTCATATGAGATACAAAGGAAACTAAGAAAAGCAAAGATTCATTTCCCTTTCCTTCTTCTTCTCCTCTGCTTTTCATTGGCAACAGCAAAGTTCAACTGCAAGACATGTGATTGTAATATAATCAAATAACCTGCTGGTGTCTCATAAAGAAGTACTGGTTGTTTAAACGACTATTCATAACAGACTTAGATGTTTCATTGCTGGCAATGGTTTAAGATTCAGATAACATCAGATCAGTTGGAGTATGAGATTCAGCTCCTTTGAAAATGTACAAAGAACAAAGCCACCAGCACTACTGATGACTGACTAGTTGGGGGGAGAAGAAAACAACGAATATATTTAGAATTTTTATCAAGCCTGTCGAAGAATCTCAATGTGAGCCTCTCTATAGGCATGTGATAAACATCACAGAAACTGGAGATAGTGAAAGCGGAAGAGTATGGGACACTTAGCATGTCTAGCTCCACAGTAAAATAGTTTATACAGAGAAAAGAGACGGCTCTATATAAATCATTCCCTAGCAGTTCTTCAGGGCACATTGTTGGGAAATACCTGCTAACAACGCCATCAGTTTATTTTGTATATTGACTTTGAAGCCAGTGCAGGGAGAGGCAGAGCTGTGACTCTGCCCGTGTGCTGGAACACTCCCAGTCCCCCTGGCAGGGGAGACCCCTCCTTGTGCCTTCTGCACAGCCAGCCCTTCCTGCAGGGTGCTCCCACAGCAGAGGCAGCTGCTCAGCTCCAGGAGTAACCCTTCCACGGAGAGACGCTCCTGCAGAGGCACAGCTCTGCAGGGAAGCTCGTGTTAGGGAACAAAAGCACAATAGGAGAACTTAGATGTAGAGAAGTATTTTTTGAGATTCATTTATTAGCCACTGTACTGCTAATTGCTGATCTCCTGTTGAGCTAACCTCGAGTTCGACGGGGACAATGTTTATGAACCCAGCACTTAAAAGAGGAAATCTGGGGCAAAACAAAAAGTGTATGTAGCAGTGATCTTTGAAGATGCATCGTTTCGCCTTATCAGCAAAGGTGCATTCAAAAATCAGGCAGTCGCCCTAAGAGTGAGAAATAAAACAACAACAAAAAAAAAATCCCTCCCTTTGCTTCAGGCTTTTGGATGCACTGGATTAAGTTCACTGCTAATTAGACACAATTGTGAAGCACAATTATTTATGAACCTTCAATGGGCCGAATTCATGAAAGGAATAACGAGTATGTATTTCCCTTTTGTAGAATTTTAATGAAGAAATGGCATTACTATTCATTATTTATCCACTTTCAAATTGTAATGAATAGTTCTACTAGCAAACACCAAATTTCTGTATTTACAGAAAGGCGGAACATGTGTAGATAATAACACAGTTCAGTATGTATGAAATTCTGTAATTCTATAAATATAGAAATAAAGAAATTATCAGCAGGACTATTCATTAAATTTTGAAAGTAGTAAATAATAAATAGGAAAAACATTTATTCATTAAAATCCTCCAAACAGAAAATATTGTCTTTCTTTCTTTAATAAATCCAGTGCAATATTTTTGAGAGAAAGCTGGTGTTTATGATTATTTTTATTTTTTGTTCCTTTTGACATTGTTTCATATGCAGCCCTTATCCTAAATGCATTTTAAATAGCATTAACCCATGTGTTTTTATTATAAGTTGAAATACTTCATTATGCTGTGAACAAAGACAATGTAGAGAGCCTGTCTTGCCTGCCTGCACAAACACTCTTTAGCCCCATTCTGACCATGGACACCTGCCTCCTACAGAAAGCATTTGTGCCCAGCTCCCAGAGTGGTGTTCACATGTCCCAAGGTGTGAAGACAAGGGTGCAAATTGGGCATTTGGGGTGCCTAGACCCGCAGGGAGCCCAGTTTGAGTGGCAGAGCCTGCAGCACCCCAGCCCACGGGGGTTCCACAGTGGGACCACTCAGCGAGGGGAGCCCAGAGCTCCTCAGCAGCACAGGAGCTGCTACGGGAGTCCTGAAGGGCTCAGGAGCACAGGTGAGGCTGCACAGGCTGCCTCTGGTGGTTTTTTCAACCTAATAAGTGCCAATGCACGAACTAAAATGCAAAGAAAAGTTTTGCCGTAGTTTAGTTTAATATGGCTGGGAGCTGAGCCCGGTGTCTCTCCCCTGTGCAGTGTCACTGCTGTCCTCCAGCCACTGCTTTCCCAATTTTCTCCAACAGAGCTTTGCTGTCCTCTGTTCAGGGGGCCACAAGGTCAGTGCTGAAGGTTGAATTCATGTAACCTAAGCATGTCTTCCCTTAAAAATACACCTAAAGTTTAATTATGTATTGTATTAATTAATCTTCAGAATGCTAAAACTTCAATACCATTTTAATTCCTTATACAGTAATTAAGCTCTTTGAACCTAATAAGAACACAGAGCTTGACTTTTTAAACTCCAATGAAGTACAGGATATTAGAAAAAAGCCCTTGCAGATGAGTCAGTTATAGACTTTGATAGACATTACTTAATATTTTGGTTCAGTGTAGGCCAACCTCAGGGCCTGAGCAGGTGGCCCAAGTTCCTTGCAGTTTGGGGCACCTCTCACACTGCTGAACAGCAACAGATCTATTATTAAAAGTTTATTCCTAATTAGGGAATACTTTTTTCCCTTTATAGCTAAGAATCTGAGGTCCTGATAAATCTCAATGAGTTTAACTCTAGAATCACAGACAGGTTTGGGTTGGAAGGGATTTTAAAGATCACATGGTTCCAACTCCATCTTTTGCTAGACCAAGTTGCTCTAAGCCCCATTTGCAGAGAAACTTGTTTAGATGGTGAGATGTTCCTTTGATTTACTGATGCTATAAATAACATTTAGGGTTCAACTCCTCCATGAGTGTTACCCACCCCCGTCACTCCCAAGGATTATAGCAGGAAAAACAGACCAGAAGGATACAGGTCATTTGGTTTTTTAATGCTGCAGCTCAAAAACTTTGTTTATTTTGAATGAAGAAATTTAGTAAGCAAATACATTATTTTTACACAACTTTCACTAAGATTAAGCACAGTGCTTGACATTGAGACACAACCATTATTTTAAAGAAAACCCTTTCCCTTTCCAGGGTCATGACCTGGTGTATATTGGGTGCAGCGTGGGTTGTAAACCTCTTCCGGAAACCTGCAGGGAGCCGAAGGTTGCCTGGAAAAGCAGAGGATTTTCCCATGGTCAGGGATGTGCACTGGGGGAACACCACAGAGCCTTCCCCAGCCAGCAGCAGAGCAAGAGCCAGCCCAGCAGAGAACACCAGGGCTCCCCTGTGGCTGCCCCAAACGCTTTCTGCTCCTGCTCCCGTGGGACGTGGGGAGGGAAAGCCAAGGGAGGAGGGCTGGGCAGGAGCTCACGGGGATTCAGCCACCTCACCCCTCTCAGCAGATTGTGACCCTGAGCAGCTCAAACCAGGGCTCCTCCAATGGAAACTGAACCTGCATTTTTCACACAGCTTTTCAAGGATTTCCACTTGGTTCTCAATAGCTGAACCAGGACTTGCAACCCCAAGTAATCATCTTGGCCTCCCTCCATAAGGGCTCAGTTACAGATGATGGCACGTGGCCCTTGCCATCAGATTAGCTTAAAAACATCTGTTTGGCCTTGGTGACTTGGATCCTTCTGCAGCAAGCTCCTTGTCCTTGCTTTTTCAAGTTTGGTTTCATGTATGTAACATTTACATCATGATCTAAAAACAATTTTACACATAATAAAGTTTAACTATTTGATATTTTTCATTTCAAAACTAAATAACAGACATTTAAGAGAATGTTCTTTTTTTTTTTTAATGACACACATGATAGTATTTTAAAACAGCAAAAGACATCCACTGTAAATTTTTTGATCTTTCTCTAGCAAATCCTCTATGATTTATGATTTTTTTTTTCTCCTCAAGATGCTTTACTGCTCTTGGTAGAACTAACATCTGCTCCTCTGGGGAATCTCCTATTTACGACAATTGGAGATGTTTTTGAAAATTCTTTGAATTAAATTTCACCCACTCAGAAGTGTTTCCACGGGAGCTGACTGTGCACACAGAGTTTTGCTGATGACATTTGACAGAGCTGTTAATCCCTCTTGACTCTGATGCAGGCTATCACATTCCAGAGCTGGAGCAATCCTGTGATATTCACACAGTGACATTCACTCATCAGTTACCATGGGTTCTGCTCCCTAACAAAATCCCTGAGATGAGTTTTCATGGACTGAGGAGGAAGGAGGAGACTTTCCCCATCAATAATCCCTCAGACTGCTTCTGAATGCCAGGCACCTTCTCCTGGCACAGGGTGGTGGTGACCAGAGGGCAGATCCCTCTGCCCTGCGACTGGTCCAGCACAACCCCTCCAACTGCAGCCACGTTGCTTCTCCCATTGAAACATAGAAATTTGCCAAGATTTCTGTTTCAACCTCCTGCAGAATGAAATCCAAGAGGGTAATTGTGAAAAGAAAAACATTTTTGCCAGCTGAGTCTCAATTATCACATCAGCAGCCATATTCTTGTCTGTAAAATGTCCCCTTTTTTAAAATTTTTTTTTTGTTAAATCAATCCTCCAAAATGCAAGATTTATCTTGGGATTCTTGGTGATGTAATCTCTTCTTTTCTTTAAGGAGGGACTGTCCTTAAGGAATTGCCATGAGTTTTAAGAAAAGCAAGGTGTTACAATGTAATGTAATGCTATGATTTAAATGCAATACTGAATGATTATCAATTCTCTTAAGTGCTGAATTTACAGAATCTTTTTTTGCACACTCTTAAGAAACCAAACACAAGGAAAAAAAGCCTCCAAAAAATAGAAGTGATGCTTCTGATTAAAGTGGCAGAAAAACAGATCAGAAGAATACAGAACTGGTCATATGTCATTTGGGGTTTTAATGCTGTAGCTCAAAAATTATTTTGAATTAAGAACTTTAGTAAGCAAATACACTATTTTTGTACAACTTCCACTAAGATTAAGCACAGCTTAATTAAGATTAAGCACTGTGCACTTCATAAAAGTGATTGTAAATATATTATAGTATGACACTATTTATGTTGGAAATAAAAAAAAAAGATAAAATATTTTCAGTTCTTTTCACATACTTCCCCAGTAGCCTTTCTGGGCATTTTGATCATACCTGAATCTTTACATAAAGGCCAGAATATATATATATAAAATATATATATATATTTATATATATATATATATAATATATATATATATTATATATATATATATAATATATAATCATATATATTTTTATATATATTTTGATGAGGTAAAAGCATTTAAGGTTGGATGACTTGAATGGACAATAGGAGTCTTCTTCAGCTAAAGAAAAATGAATATGCAATTTTGACTTTGGAATGACGTTTCCTTGGTCAAGAGGACCAGGTCCTTTCATGATTACATATCATCCCTTCTCATCTTCCGTATGTCTAATTATTTCTACAATTAAAATAGATTGCATGTTCTTCCATCTATATCTTTCTCTTTAAGAAAAAGAGAATTTAAAACTTAATTTATGAACTCTGATCTTATTAACCTTTCATTTGATTTACTTCTGGGCCTTGATCTTGTAAACAGGCTATTATACTTTCTGATATTTTATTTGGTATGTGCTATTTCAAGGCACTCTGAAAACTAAAGCTCACCTGCACAACTGAAACTAAACGTGTTTTGTTTTCTGCATCTTTGCTCAATGTTCTAAGTCCCATAATTTGCTTCAAACTTTAGGAAAAAGAAATTAATCTGCATTAATAAATAGGAACTTTGTTGGGTTTTGCCAGTGGTTTCCCAAGCAGTCCCTTTCTGTCCAGAGCACACAGCTATTCTCACTTCTGCCTCCTCCCAAAGGAATGTGGACTCTGCATTCCTGCTGTTTCTTCAGACATGCTTTGTTTTCTTTGTTTCTGCTACTTACAGTAGCCCCGATTGTCTTTAGTTCCTTCCCCCACAATGTCTTGATTCCTTTCCTCCTCCTACAGACATCATGACCTTAGCTTCTAAAAATCAGTCAAGCTGCTTCTTTTCCTCCCTAGTTTTTACCATCTTATTTGCTCATCTCAGTTTATGAATGCTCTGCCCTCCATCCTTCGTTCCTTTTATTGCAACCTCACGTCTTCTTCCTTCCCTTTCATTTTCCAGGATTCTGCTTTGCTTTCTGTCTCAGACCTGATTATTGCCCTGGATTCCCCTTCCTCTGAAGGGGCACATCTGCCTTTGGCTACTGATGGGCACTTCTACTTCCATTCTCCTGCTGGTACTCAAGATGAAGGAAGTTTTTTCCAAGGATGCAGAGCTGCTTCTCTCAGGTGCAAGAGCTGCATGCAATTTAGATTTTTTCCCTTATCACTGAATGCATGCTACCTGTGAAATTCAACATTCCTCCCTCTGTGCACTAAAGAAGCCCAGCCTGGGCAGGGCTTGGTGTTGTGAGGCAGCACCACATAATTCCCCATCAGTCTGGGTATCTCCTAACAAAGGTTCAGGAACATGAAAAGATAGAAAAATCTGTATTTAGGATCAGATTTTTGTAATTTCTCTGCTTACAAAACTTGCTTTGTATAACTTGGATGTCTTATGCAAAGGAAAAGGATCATTTGAGGGAGTTGGGTTTAAATATTTATTTTAAAATAAATTACAGAAAATATATGCCAATAAAATCAGAGGTTTGCAAATAAAATGCTCAGGACTAATAAGAAAGCAAAGAAAAAATGGGTTTTTTGCAAGAAGAAACAAGCAACAGTCCAGGCCACTTTGGTCTTCAGTAATACAAGAGCCAAGCAGCACCTATAGCCCAGCCAAGAGGATTAGTCTACTTGAACTCTGTGGTGACAGAATTCACCATTGTTAGTTCAGACTTTACCCTGCTCTGAGTCCTCCCCAGCTGTGGAGTAAAGCACCCACGGTCCAACACGAGCAGAGGGCTGAAAGGACAGAGAGAAGGGCTGGAATTTCTTTCTGTAAGTAAGGCTATAGTTCTGCACACTGTTAAAAATATTGGACTGAAAATAAAAAATCAAATATATGTGCAGAGACAGCCATGATGGATTGGAGAATTTTTCAATTGTAGATTTATTTAAAATACGTCACAAAAAAGCTCATTAATACAGGGAAGAAACAGGGTTCTTTTCCCTCTGATCACTGTTTTCTTTCTTACTTTAATTCTGTTATTCTCTTTTCATGGTTGCTAGTTTCAGTTCTTTTCTTACCAATCCCTGTGTACAAACCCACCTGCCCAAACAGGGCTGGTTTGGGGATCAACATTTATCTTTCATGAGTAATTACTTTATTAGCATGCTGTAGATTTTAGAACTTTGTTTTTGTTCTGCTTCCAATGGCTGTGTATGGCCTTTCACAGAGCTTTGGTGCAGCAGTGATAATCCAGGGCAGCCACTGCATTAAAGAGTGACCTGGCACAAACAAACACAGACACATGCACACACGATGTGCACTGATATAACTTTTTATGGGAAGCAGAGCAGGGTTCCACCCATATTTCTGGTGCAGAGGGAACAGAAGTTAATTTGTAGGTTGGTGAGAGAGAGCTTGTGACACTGCACTCCATTTCACATCAAGAGACATTAACTTGAAATTACTGTTTCCAAGGGAAACACTTATGACTCAAAGCATTAATTTGCATTAGTCCACGATAAGGCTAGTCTGTAAATTGAGTTATTGAAAATAACTCGCAACCATAGCTCCAAAGAAGGAATTAACTGGGAATGTTGTTCTATAAACATAAGTGGATATTTTTTTCCAGGTAGTTAAAATACTAAAAGTGCGCAAAATGTAATCAATTTAGTTTTCTAGTAATGTCATTCTTTAACAAATTGTCACTATGGAAGTAATCAGTTTGGATAAATTTGTATTGGCTAGATTTTATCTCCTCACTTTTTAGTTTCATGTGAACAGCCTATTAAAACCCATGGTTTGGGACAAGCTCTACATTTTTCTCTTACAGCTGTGAGGACAATGGTCATTCTTTACAAATTTAGTTCAAGGTAATGTGATGTTCTACCCAATCTGGCAGAAAGATTTATAACTTAGCAACTGGGGGCTAAATTTCTGTGTTGTAAGCAAGTCTGGTCTCAGGGAAATTTCACCTCTTTTGAGCATCATAAAGTTTATTTAGAAAAATCTACATAAAAGATTCTCTTTACCCTTTGTGCACTCCTACAATATCCACTTAGGGTGAGTTAACAATCAGCATTATTAATAACTGAAATCTATGCCAGCAAGATTATTCAAAATACTTACTGATAACCAGCTGCACATGTAGCACCACTTTTTTAAGGTCTGAATCCACCAACATTCCCCAAGTAAATGTAGCTAAGCAGGTCCAATTCTTTCAATTCTCACTCAAGTTTCCACTCTCACTCAACATCATAACTTTGATACAGGAATGGAAATGCTTGCAAAATCTCAGGTCTGTGTTACAGCTGGTCTTTCTGTTCAGGAGCAGGCCAGACTGGCACCCAGCAGACATCACTGCCCCCCAGGGAGACATGCCCCAGCCCTTCATGTGCACAGGCAAAAGGTACACAGGTAGCCCATGGCCTTTAGGCACTCTCCAAGCACCCTTTCACTTTACTCGATCCAAAGGTACTCTGGAAGAGAAGAGAGGAAAACATTGAGGACTGTTTTTCCAGACTAAGGATCTTTAAATCCAGATGTTCTCTCCTTGTATTACATTATCATCTGCACCTATGTTTGTAGCAGAAACAGGAACCTTTAGGTTTCTTTCCTTTCTCTTTAATTCAAACTGAGGAGCAAACTTCCAAATGCAGCAGCACAGCCAAGGTTTGGTGGGGCGCTGAAGCGCCGATGTGTTTGTCCAAAAGGCACAGCCTGAAGGACACAGATATACCAATAAATGAAATTGTTTCCCCTTTCCCAGGGTGATGTGGTGCCCAGGTGAGTGAAGGCTCACCTTTCGGGCTGGAGAGGGTGAAGGGAGCTTTGAGCTGCCCCAGCAGAGGATGGCTCAGGGCAGTCTGGCTTTGGGCATGGCTCTCCTGGGCTGGACACGGGGGTTCCCAGCTGCACACCCACATGCTCAGCAGTGTAAGTGGTCTGCAAGGGCAGGTGACCCTGCTCCAGGGCAGCTGGGAGCCCTGAAGGAGCAGGCTGCAGGGCTGTCTCCTGCAGGCTGTGCAGCCCTGCTCGGCGGTGCTGTCCCTGCCCTCTCCCTTCCCCATTCCAGCTGCCTGCCATGCCCGACAGGGCACCCCGCCGTGTATCTCTCAATTGCTTCTCATGAGTAAGGACATTATTTTTGATCCAAACTAATATGTAATTATCTATTTCAGAATGTTTTATTAGGAATTAGAACCCTTTTTATATTTTAACCAAACATATTCATTTCACAGCATGTTAAAAATCATTTTCTCTCTCCTAACTGTGTTTATCCTTTCTCTGTAATATTTCACAGCTGAAGTCCTTTTCTAAGAGAGCTTGAAAAATATTATCTGGTTATACATTTTTTTTTTTAAATTCAGCATATATGGACAAAATCTACCCTCTTCTTTCCTGTCCTTAGCATTCTAAAATGTACCTGTGTTCAAATATTAAGAAATAAAACAAATATAAATTATGCATTTTCCAAGTTAATTTAAAATGCATTATGCACTGCTTTGTTCTCTGGAATTAGTATTATTAAGGGGACAGATCTGTATGGATTAATTTTGAGTCAGTTTATTCACTTCTTTGTAATTCAGTGGCAAGAATTTCTGTCCCCAGGCATCAAATTAAAATTTTTACTGTAAGTAACACATACACAATATAGACCTTTTTGTATTGTTTCTTTGTTTTCCTATCAGACAACATATTTGCATATTGTATTATTTCACAAAAACACCTCTTTCAAAGTAAACAAAACTTCCCCTCCTTCTTGAAAATTATTTTAATGTTTCCATTGTCATTGTACCCAACTAGAACCTGGTTCT
Organism: Sitta carolinensis; assembly: GCA_032173965.1. Classification (NCBI taxonomy): domain Eukaryota; kingdom Metazoa; phylum Chordata; class Aves; order Passeriformes; family Sittidae; genus Sitta; species Sitta carolinensis. The sequence continues at coordinate 13,452,391 of CM063292.1, read as the reverse complement.
AGTTTTGAGGGTTTTTTTCCCTTTCCATCAATAATCACATAACATTAGCTGTGACTTCCCTGAGATGTCTCACAAGCTGAATAATCATCCAATGTCTCCTTCCTTCCAAATATTTTTGGTGGTGTTTGAGCTACTGCTTTACGATTTTATTTTTTTTTTAAAACCCAAGCTATTTAATAATCATTTTAAAATAATGTTTTATTGTAATAATTCTTTGCACTTACATGTTTTAAATCTTTATTTTTCCCTAAAGTGAGCAAGAAAATAGAAGCTGCTTTCTTAATTAGTCTTCTTTAAACAAAATATCCTTTCATATGCACTAATAAAGACTAAGGATCATTTCTCTCTTGTTTAAATAACTGCTTGCTGTAGTATAAAATTGTAAGAGACATGATGCAGATCAAGATGCTGGCTTGAAGTGGAGAAGAGGAACAAGCAGTGCAATAATAAGCAGATTTTAATGATTTACTATAAATCAGCATTTTTGCCCTGTCAGTGAGATTGAAGAGGCAGACAGCTCCTCACATGTCTGCCTAGCAAATGTCTTCCTGATGAATCATGTGCTCTGAATCACTGATCACAACATTCAAACAGCACATCCAAATAATGAGGAAAACATATACACAGCATTCTTACGCCGAGTCTAAAACTGCAGGAATATGCTTTCAGTGGTGTGGTAGTTAAACCCCTACATTGATACTGTGTCTGTTCAGCAGAGGGTAATATAAGGTTAACTATTGATGCCCTAGCTTTACTTTCACGTGTTAAATCAACGTGGAAAATCTAATCTTTACATTCTCTGCAGGGAAAAAAAGGATGGGAAAAGCGGGTAACAACGTATATTTAAAAAATATTTTTCAACAGAGAAATGCATCAGCTACTCGTTGAAAGAAACAGTACTGTGATCAATTAGAACACTGCCAGGGTGATTGTTTTATATACAGGGTAGTTGAGATGACCATTGTTAATAATTTCAGCTGGTCACTGAGGTAATAGTGGTTATAAACTGTTATGCATTGCATGCCCTAATGTCCATCGATCCTCCCCACAGTGCTGCCAATGGGCTCAGGTAGCCAAATAATTGTCATCAAACTCCTCTGCAGTGGGGCACTCACTGACCCCAGCTCTCTGCTGCAAAACACACACAGTTTTAAGGGTTATAAGGGGTAGAGTGAGGACATCATGGGGGTGAAGGGGATGAGGTGCAGCCCCAACTGGAAGAACCAAGGAATGCAGTGCAGCCACAGCCTTCAGAGGCAACACTCCCCTGTGTTCAGGGGCAGCAGACAAAACTGAATAAACAAGGGAGCTGACTCACCTCTCCCCATTGGGTCCAGGAAGGCTGCCAATGTGCCCAGCAGCAGTAATTGTGACACTGTTGTTCCCACCTGCAGAAGCAGCTCTGGCCAGGCTCTCACAACACCACAGCTGAGGAAAGAAAGCCCGTTTGCAGGTCAGCCCAGAGGACATCATCCTACAGATCTCTACCCTGGCTGTTGGAGGATAAAATGAGGACTTCAACTTCCAGCAGTCTTTGTCCTTTAACCTTTTATTAATATCATTATTTATTCAGAAAACAGTTTTGAAAGAAATAATTTTGTAACCGTAGGAACCTTGAACTTAGAAACTTGGAAAAAAAAAATCCAAGTTTGGTTGTGGATCCTTCGAAAGACAGTAATTTGTCATTCATTGTTTTGTAGATTGTAACTTTTGCATTTATTATTAATTTTCTGCACTGATCTAAAGGCACTGTGCTCGTTGAGTTTAAAACACGTTGGTACCATTTTCATACATAGGATTTGCAGTTCCAGTCATCCTTATGCAGCCTTGGTAAAAGGTTCCTCCTGGAGATCCTGGAGATGAACTGGCACAGAAATCCAGGGATGTTTTTTCTCCACATCTCTGCATCCCACCACCCCTTTGGTACAGAATCACAATATATGTTTCTGAAAGAAGCTGCTGTCCATTGTTTGAAGACATGAAATTCAAAGTCCTCGTCTTTTCTGGTTTGTACTCAAGGGAAAAAAAATAATAATGGGCTTTTAAAACAATAAAATATCAATGTATTTTAAACATGACCATGTCAGGCTCAAAAATGTTTTTCAAAAGCATATCCATTTGTTTAATTTGAATAAGAACATACTTAATTTCATGGTCATTTGGTTAAAGCAGTTATTTTTATTAATGTGTTATTGCGCTCGAGGCTGAGGGCACTGGTCAGTTTGCTACTGTATAACTCACTCGCTTGGAGAATGAAGTCTTGCAGTACAAAGGGGAAAACTCGTATGTGCTATTTAGCCATCACAATGGTATATTTGATCTGTGTTCTTATTTTATTCAAAGTAAGAAGGGGAAAAAAACAAATGCTCAGACTGCTGATTTTTGCAGAAAAAATCTGCAAATGAACTGTTCTATTAGCACAAATGTACAAAAGTCTTTAGAACCTCTCTCTTCAAAAGCATAATTAGGTATTTATTTCAGACATACTAACATCTTTGCAGTAGCTAATAAGATGCAGCCCATTTGAATATTAATATAATAAATGATTAAATTAAACAGCAAGATTCAGACTCAGAAATAGCCTTTATAGGTCCCAGGGGGTCACTAAAACTGTATTCCATTTCTTCCTACAGTTAACATAGTGCAAGGGACATGAATGCGTAAAGCAATATTTGTCTTATGAAACATGGAGTTTTATATTGTGCTATTCAGTTTTATTACTCCACAGTTTGAAGCTGAGGCCTGTGATGAAGTCACCATGCTGGGACCCAACAGCAGCTCTTCCTGTTTCAGTGCTTTTTGGCATCAAAGTGACGCATCGTTGCTTTGGCAGAGGCAAACCTCATGGCAGGCTACATATAAATAGGTTAACAACGTTGGCATGTGATAAACTAATAACAGCACACACAAAAAAAAAAAAGTTGCTGTAAAGGAAATGGCTGAGGAATTTTTCATCTGTACATTATCATCTATTTATTATTAATAATATGTACCCAATAATGTGCAGAATTAATATCAACAGCATGAGGATGATAGGTTAGGCTTATTTTTTTCCACTGTACACCAGAAAAAAGAAAAATAGGCAAAGTAGGCAATTATAATTGGCCGTTATTCCAATAAAGGTGGTTCCATTCTCAAATTAGTCCATGAAAACTGCACACTATCCAAATCCCATGAACCTGAGAGGTGTTAATAAACATCTGGTCATGGTTTTTGCTTAATTAGCAATCCCTAGTTTGGACCAAAGTCTGTTTATGTAAAACAGAACACACGTATGCACACGCGCACACACACACACTCTCTCTCCACTCTCTCCACTCTCTCTCTCTTGCCTCCCCACCCCCTGATAACAATAACAAAAAAAAGAGGTTTTTGTTTCATGAGCCACAGCCCTTCAGCAGTCCAAACCAGCTTCTTGTAAGTGCTCGGTGGGAGAATTGGATTTTTAAGTCTTACCATTTGTCAATACAGCAGAATAAAATGAAAGCTATTTGGATTTGTCTGTTTCTGTTCATTTTACCAGACTAATGTCACCTCAATCAGCCCTACAAAATCCTGGTATTTTATTGGAAACTAAATTACCATTTTTAAATGCAAAAAGAAATTGCGTACTTACCACAGGTTACTGAAAAAAAATGCTATTTTATTATTCTTAGCATCCAAAATCTTACAGCACCATCTCTCTAAGGAGCAGCATTGGCAGGGAGGTAATGGATAAACATGCAACTGTGCTTGCAAGACTATACTGTCTAAATTAGATAAAAGAAAAGTAGGAAGAAAACTCCAAGATAAGTGGTACAAAGTAAATCAAAACAAATCATCTTACCAAACTTTATTCGCATCTGATACCATTTTTAGAAATTAAGGTCAGTTTTGTGGAACTAATAGGGAGTTACACCTATATATCTTGGGCACCATGACAATGCTTGAGAGGAAGATTTATACACTATGGTTGCAGATGCAGAAGAAAGATATGAGAGATCAAATGGAAGTGCATGATAACAAATGAAAAATGGTCCCCACAGCCCATAAATTAATTGAGAAAAGAAGGTTGTCATTATTTGAACATGCTTTAAAATAAGGTATGGGGTCCAGATGGCAGAGAATAGATAGGCCAACAAAGTTTGAGTAATTGATGACTTAAAAATAAAACAAGATCTTAAAGAAATGAATCACGTTGGGAGAGTTAGAGGAGGAATATTAGATGAAAAAGCACAAAAACTCTTCGAAACTTCAGAGTAAAAATCAAAGTATAGGAAAACAGACACATTTTTTTGTGAAGGATCTAAATAAATGTAAGTAATAAATATTTCAGGCGGCAATTGTATCCCCATTAAGGACACTTTTCTATTGTCATTTCATTAACCTATTCAGCTTTTTTTTCACAATTTTTTTTTTTTTTTTTTGGTGGTCTAAGTTTTTTTTGGAATGAACTGAGAGGAATTAGCAAAGGCTGTGCTATAAAAACCACAATTACCATTTATGCTCCCAACACTGTCGTTAGCTCATGAGGTCACTGCAGAGAGCCCTTTGGTAAACAGTGACACATTTCCAGAGCTTATTGTCTGCATTTACAGTGCCTGACACCCAGCAACACAGCTTGTGCTGGTCAAACCTAAACCCTCCTTTGCTTTTCAGTTTTGTGGGTCCAGACAGGTCAAGGAGGAAGTGACAACACTCCCATGTGTCTTATTCCATGTTTGTTTTGGTTTGGTTTTTTTTTCTCTTAATCTTTCTTCTCCTTTCTCCATTCTGAAGGGGTGGCAGCACGTAGCATTAAATGGTACTTCAGTGTTATGCAATGCCAGGTAATAAATAAATAAATAAACTATGCACAGTTTTATTATTTTTGCTTTTAAGATGTCGCCCATCTGTCCATGGAGGGGATGTAGATATCTGCATGGGAGCAGGTGAGTGTGTCTGCAAGGAGGGGTGTGTGTATCCATACATCTGCACCGTGTGTCTGCGTGTATGCATGTGTGCATTTTCCATATTTATCGCTTTTCAGTACATTAGAGCATTTAGTACTTTGGAAGGCACTCATCCAAACAGAGCTCCATGTAAATGCACTGTGTACAAGCCAAGAAAGAACAGCTCCAGGCTGATAGAAACCTCAGAAGTATGTTAAATCATAGTACTCAACTGTTCCTCATTAGAACACTCCTCATTTCTTTTTTTTTTTCTCTTCCACTTAAAAAAAAATAATGTTTCCTCAAAGCCGCCTACTTCGACACTGCACTCTAGGAGCATATTATGAATATTCAGATTGGAAATAGAGCACCATCTAATAATGTGGAACACAAAGGAACCCTGAAATGTATTCAGCCTCTTATTTACATTGTTATGAGAGATATTGCATTATCAAACAATGGCTCCATTCCACACTGTATCCGTTACCCCTTGCATTAAGGCTCCTTGGGAACTTATTATTGATGACAAAAATGCAGCTAATGAGAGACTGCAGAGTTACTAAATGTATAGGTAAGCTATGTTGCCTGTAAGAAAGATAGCCCTAAAGGAAAAAAACACATCAAAGCCCGAGAGCTGATTTGTTCAGAAGTGCAACTGAGATGGGAAGAAAAGCAAACTTGGGGACCTTCCCATCGTGGCACACACTGATGTCATTAAGGTACATTAATCTCAAGGAAGATACATACAGGGAAACTAAAACGTGACCCTTGGTGCGGGAGGCAAGCAAAAAGGCTTGGAAATATCCAGGAGGTAGGAATCAAAGGCAACAAACATTTTGAGGGAAAGATAGTCGCCAGCAGGATTGATTTGAATACTCAAAGTGGTGATTTATTTTCCATGCTTCTCATCAGAAGAAGAGACCCTTTCTGCGCCCTGCTCTCCCAGGCGCAGGAAGGATGGGCTGGGGCTCGCCGTGCCCGGTGAGCAATGGCTGCCCTTTCCCAGACACCACAAATGAATGCAGGGTGCTGGAGAGACCAATTCAAACACTTTACCAGGAGTGCAGGAAAAAATGGCATCATCCACATTCTTTGCATTTGTAACAGAAGAAAGGGAGAAAGGACAATTTCATTAAAAGTCCAGCCTCTGTAAAGAGAATGTTAAATAGTTTCATACCCAAAACCCGAACTGCTTTGAATGCAAGTCCTGCTTTGCCCTTAACTGAAATGAAATTTCACAAATCCAGCTGTACATAGAGAAAGAAAATGAAAGACAAAATATTTACTCATGGACTCAATAGTTCCCTTTTTTAGAAGGGAGGGGGTTTGCTATTGATTTTTTAACAATATAAATTTAGCATATTTCACATGATCCATTGCATTCCTTAGAACCATTAAGATGCAGTTTACATGATTTATTCAGAATAAGGTCCACTTTTAGCTATATTTAAGTCTCCTATTTGTTATTTAACATGTGTTTAATGTTTTTTGTCCCTGCTGTGCACAGCTGCAAGCTGCTATTTTTTGGCAATTTTTGTGACTGTGAAGTGATTTGTGTCTTTGAATCTCACCTTTCTATTCTATGGCCTGCTGTTTTGATTTTTTTCTAAACTTTAAGAAATAAGTTGCACTGTGTTATGACCTTTACTTCACTTCATGGAAGTAAACAAGAAGTCTAAAAGCACCATTAAAAAATCATGGCAGATATCCTTATGGGGTAGCTACAAGGACACATATGTAATTGATTTAACATTCTGTGACACTGTAATTCAAAGCAGTTTAAGGAAAACCCTCTAAAAATCCAGTAATGACATAGAAAATACTAATTGAGAGCTGGCAAACACTTCACTCACCACTTACAGACCAGGCATATAAATCCTCCATAGCAGGAAACCTGTATTGGACAACTTGAAGTTTTTTTCAGTCGATTTCAAGCAGGAAAAATCTGACCAGAAAATAAGTTGTTATTATTGTACAATATATTTGAAATATCCTGTTTATTTTTACAGTCATAAAGCAAAAAGAGCATGATGCAGAAATGCATCAGATAGATACAAATGATTTCAGTGAGTTTTGGAGCAAAAGGACTCTCACAGCATAAGGATACTTTTGTTTCAACTGGTTTCCCAGGCACAAAACTTTTGAAAAGCAATAATAATGAATGATGGCAAAGCATGACAGCTAGAGCAGTTTAATTGTCCTTTTAATTTTTTTTTTTTTTTTTTTTTGTGTTAAATGGAACATTCCAAAGCATGGCCATGAGCCATAGTGAAGGTTTGCTAAAATGCCATGAATTCCTCTCCAGTCCCAGTATTTCAGTGTCACGGCCATGACATGGCCTCCACAGCATCCCTCCCCTCTCCATCCCCTCTCTCCTTTGGCCACCTCTGGCTTTTGAGGAAGTCAATCAGTATCTCTCCTGCACGTTAGAATCTACATGTAATTCACAGACAATGAATGTGCAATGCTCACATAATGATCCAGGAAGGCAGCTATCAGTGCATGATGTGCATTCTGCTACATATTCCTGTTTTATGTGGAGTAAAATGGAAGGGCTTTGTGGTGTGCTGAAATCTCAGAGATGTGTGCTGGTGAGCTACTCTCTTATTTGGAAGGCTCACAGCCCCCATCACCAGTAAATGTAAGGAAAGTGAAACACTGTTGGGTGTATTGGGAGTATTTGTTGTTGCTCTTTATGATATCTCTGGATAATTTCAGTGTCTATCAAACTGCTACTTTAATTGATAGGAGAGCATTTCCCCTTAACAATTTGAAGCAAATATAGTAGGTAAAAATTCCTGTATCAATTTGAATGCATTTACCTGTAAGTGGCAAACTTAGTAACTTCATTTATCTGATTTTAATGAAAATGGAAAATGCACTGCTATATGACTTTAAGAAAAGAAGTAAAATATAAGTTATTACTGTTTGATATATGTTCCCCATCCTTTTATAGGATCTATAAGAGAAAGCCATGTTGAAACAGTTTAATGCAATGCCTTTAACTTATCTAAACCACATTCAACTGACTGCACTGGGAAAATTGAATCTTTTCCTCACAATCTTAGTGACATGAAAAATATATAATACGGTAAATGATTAATGCAGTTATAAACTATACCTGAGATAAGATTTAAGTATTCATATTTCTATCATGTTAATACAACACGATAAACCCATGAAGCAAACTTGACCATAGCATTTGTTATTCTGTCCAGTGTTCAATTATTCTTTGTCCAAATACAATTTAGGAGCTTGCTGGAATACATTCTCTGGGTACAAAGCATTATGTGCTACAGTGAGATAATCAAAGCAGTGGTCAGCAACTGTGGACCTTGATCCAGTATATGCAGAGCTGCAAAATAAAGGGAGCCCAGAACATAACCCCATGAAGGTTTGGGGGTTTTTTTAATTAATTTGGTTGTCCAGAATAGGTCATTAACACATAAAAGCATTATTTTTCCTTGCTTCTAACATTTCACTGAAAGCTTTATATTTTTAGGCAAACCTAAATTGACATAATCACAGATGTGCTTAGCAACTACCAAGATAATTTCAAACCACGTTGCTTTAATAACTAACCTCTTCTAATTTCTGTAGTAAGGGTCAAATTCTGCCCATGGGAAACACGTGTACAGCTCTGAATGATACCAAAAGAAATGAGACCACACTGATGACTGCTTTGATGCTTGGATGGGCATTTTATTACAAGGATCTTGTGCCTCCATGTAAATAATGGCCAATTGTCCTGCAGACAGGCAACATGCCTAGCAGGAAAGCACACAGCTGCAAGATGGGGGAAATCTGTGGATCTGTCTCAGCAGCTCTACAACAGGTTACATCAACTTATCCCTTTGCAAAATGAGTATAAGACTTAATTTTCAAAGGTCCATTTATACCCTTGAATGATAGGCGAGAGAATTTTGAAATCAGATCAGATAATTCATGAAGTGATGAAGGTATTTTTCAAGTTTAACACAGCTTTGTGCAAGGGGTTGGAGCAGGTGATATCCAGACGTCCCAGCATTCTAAATTATTCCATGATTCACTGACTGCAGCCTTTATCATCACTGGTTTAAAGTCCCTGCAGCTCTGAGCTCTTGTCCCACAGTTCCAGCCACCAACCCACCCTCCACGTGTGGGGCCAGCCCAGAGGTCTCTCATTCTGTAGTGACCCACCATGTGTAGACTGGAGTCTCCTCAGGGCCAACTGAAATTCCTTTGATCTCTCTGAAATATCAGTTGCTGAGCTGGAACTGGAGTAAAAGATAGAGGTACCCTTAAGAGTTACTCAGAAAATAATGCTGAAGATGAGCAGGATTTAACAATGAACTTTTTTTTCTTCTCAAAGCTTTCATTGAAAAATTAAATTGCCAGGAGTTCTACTGTTTTATTTGCCCCCCAACTCAGCTGTCAGCTGAGGAGCTTTTGATGAAAACATATTTTTGAAATGAGTACAGAAGCCAGCTGGGACGGCCAGGCAAGGCCCTTTGCTAAGCTAATCTGTCACTGCTCAGGTTTGGATGGGGACACATGCAGGATGATCTGAGCTTTGCCTAGCTTTCAGAATGGTAGGTAAGCTTAATAGCCATATTTTAAATAATACTGCTACACTACATCACATTGCAAATATACCCTGTAATCAAAAGGAAAAAAAAAGCAAGGAGCTGACAGAACTAGAATAGAATAGAATACAATACACCTCTCTGGGTGGAGTTATTTTATTTTCCCAAAAGGAGCCACAAGCTCTTTAATTAAATAGGCCTTAAGAACAGCATCAAAAATGATAAGCAGAAATTAAATACTTCCCTCTACTTGTTTAAAATTTGAGTATGCTGTAATAATTCTTTATTTCCATGACATTAATTTTATGGGCTCATTCACTTTCTATTTGATCAGAACTTCTGCATATAATAGTTACCAGAATTTCAAACAAGAAATTGTATATGACTGTATATATACACCGGGATAGTCACTATTGTAGTGGTAATTGTGGTAATGGGACATTTTTATTAAGAATAGGAAAAGCTGACATGATTTTTGAAATAACAACAGGACAAGAGGACACAGACTCAAGCTGCACCAGGGGAGGTTCAGACTGGATATGAGGATGAATTCCTTCATGGAAAGGGTGGTGAAACATTGGAGGGGGCTGCCCAGGGAGGTGGTGGAGGTGTCCCCATCCCTGAAGGTGCTCACGGAACCACTGGATGTGGCACTCAGAGCTCCGGGCTGGGTGACAAGAGGAGGATGGTCAGAAGTTTGACTCATTGATCTTGGAGGTCTTTTCCAGCCCGAATGATTCTGTGATTGTGATTGGTCATCCCCAGCAGACAGACACCATTATTGCTCTGATAAACCACAGTGCCACGTGAGCTGCTTAATTAGGTATTGATATCAGCATTTGCTTCTATAGACACTGATAGTTACTCCATTTGCAATTTTGTGTATGTACTTTGATCTGTATATGTAAATCTGACCTGTGATAAATATTTCATTTCTTTCAAGCATTCCTGATTTACTTTCATGCCTGTTGCAAAACTTCTAGAAACATGAATGGTTTCCTTCCACGAGCAAGATGCGTCCGTCAAGTGTGTTTCTTTTTGTCACACATTTACATTCCTCAAGATTTCTACCGTGGTTTGTGCTACTCTTAGTGAGGCAAGCCCTTGCAAAGAGGCTTGACATCCTCACCACAATCTCAGAACAATTTCAAAACATGCCTATGGTAATCCTATTATCATACAAGCCTGCAATGACAAAATGATCTCAGTGCAAGTCTGCAGTGACCCTCTGGAAGGCAATACCACTCTAATGTGAGATTATACAGGTAAAATGAATTTAGTGAAAACACATACCCTGTTTGAATTTCAGTGTAGAGCCCCAGTGAAGTGACAAAATCAAGTTCACCTTTATGCTAAATTATGTTTATGTTAAATGCAAGGATAGAATGGGAGGAGCTGTGTCCAAAAGTCTTGCAGCAAGAGTGGTGTAAAACACAAAGGAGTTCAAGTAGCTCCAGAAGGAAAGTCCAACTAATTTTCAGACAAAAGCTTGACAGAATTGTTGAAGTGGGTCAGTCTAGGGGGTGCAGTGGCTGCTAACACCAGCCCAGGTACTCATTCAGCAGTGGAGCCTGCCACCTCGCTCTGCCAGCCTGCCCTGTCACCTCCTGCCTGTGGGCACCGTCCTCGGCACCTGTGAATCCTAAGCCACTTTAAGCCTTCCACCAACACATTCATGATTACTTTATTGCTCCTTCCAACACTCAAAAGGGCAATGCAAAATCAGCACTGAATTCATTAATTTGCTAATTAAAAGATAGGAGAGGAACACATGAGCAACCTCTGGAAATGGTTGTGCAGAAGCACACACTCCATAAAATTCTGCAGCCCCACCTCATCCTGTGAGAGCAGAGAGATCCAAAGGCTGGGACCCCATTCAGTGACTCTGGGCAAGGATGAAGTGATCTTTCCTCAGGGAAACAGAGATCTTCCCTAGGCCTAATTTAGATTTTTATCTAGCCTAACCCAGTTGTCATTGCACACCCAGCACACAGTACATTACCAGGGGCAGTCGGGCACTGCTGAGGCCAAAAGAGATTTTGCTGGGCTGTCTTGCAGCATCACTGGGTGAGACAAGTCCCCTGTCCAGTGTCCCAGAGAGCCACCTCAGCTTCTGAAGGCACACTGCCAGATGTGGGGAACACAAGGGCATGGTGCAATATTTTGGCCAGTGATGGGTGGAAACAATATCCCCCAGAATTAAGAATGTAAAGTCAGGTATGCAGCCTGCACCAGTGGTTAAGCTACATCTATTTTTATCATCAGTGGAGACTGTAAATCCAATTCATTTGACCAATGCTAAGACTCTGTCTTAGCACAAACTGCCCTGTTTCACTCCACTGACTTTAAAGGGTAACTAGCTCAGACTTAATTGTCTAACTTTTAGACATCAGAGTCAAGGAAGATTAATATTATCTACCCAATATTCCATGGATGTCAAACTGAAATGAGCAAAAAAGGAGAGACTAGTCAAACTATTTCCCCTTTTGATAATTAGGAACCGCAGGATGTTTGCTTACAGAATATGCCTTTCAGAAATAACTTCAATAAATCTGTGAAGCTGTCAACTATTGCAGATGTTTTGTATCTACATCTGTAGGGATTTCATAACACTTATTAAAAACCTTCACACATCTAGCTTGGGAAAAGCCCTTCTGGATGAAAAGGTGGTTTCCAGGGATAGCCTGTTCTCCTCAAATTTTCAACGACTTTTTTGTTGGGAAGTTATGATTTTTCTGCTTTGAAGCTGAGCTGCCTATGCAGTCTTGAAATAAAAAGAGAGGGAGAGTCCATAAACTTTAATTCTATAATTAAGAGTTATCTGGCAATCATGGGCACATTCAATGAACCATTATAAGTCATCCACAATCTGTCTTAAAGATTGAAGTTGTCTGAAAAACAACAGGAGAGTTCCTTGTGGGTCCTGTCCTTCCTCTCAAGGAAAGATGAATTGGATATATTCAAGGAGCATGGCTTGAGAGAGATCCAAGTTTGTTAAGAACAGGCCAAACAAAGTCCAGGTTCCTCACATCCAAATGATTTTCCCAGCCTTCCAACACAGAGCAGTAAGAGAAAATCAAGGACAGCTTTCCTATATTATTGCTTTCACAAGTGTCTCAAAGTGATTGACAGCGTTCATATTCTCATTATGGCATCTGCAGATAATGAGGTACCTAGGCACAGGAATATCCACTGCTTAAGCATGCCAGGAATATTATCACTGACGTTTGAGCAAAAACATTGCAATTCCACACAATACCTCTACATCTTTGAAACGTCAAAACACAGCCAGATGCTGGAGCCATGGCTGCTGAAATCACATGGGTTAGCTGGTACATCTTGAAAGAATTATTATAAATGTAAGGTATCTATTTAGCTAGTCAGCTAAATAGTGGGTTTGAATTCTGCAGGTAAGGATAGGCTCCCCCAGAATTTAAAGGCTCTCTCCCCTTCCCCCTTTAGAAATCTTTGTAATTTTCTATAAACAAGGCTCAAAAGCTGTCTCAAGTGCTGTGAGAAAGACTTTCCTGAGTCAAGGAAGGAATCTTATGTTCCTAAGCTAAATGGCAGCTAGAACAATTCACTCCAGGGGAAGAAAGGCAGATAATATGCAGTCTCAGGCAGCTGAGATGGTCCTGCAGCAATGGGTCAGGGCTAACTCTGCCACCATCCTACTGGAGTGTGGTCTTTGGCATGTGACTTTGCCACAGCAATGCTCTCCTGCACTCCACCCAGTCAGCTGCCAGCCCCCAAGCCACAAGTCCTTCACCCGAGGAGGAGCTGGAAGGGGAGGGCAGGCAGAAAGACTAACCAGGCACAAGTGACACGCTGTGTCTGCAGTTCCTGAACATAGTAAAGTGCAGAGCAACGCTAGAAATCTGGAAATTAGGCACAGGAACTCCTTCAACATGCTGTTCCTAGAAGGTGTGGAGGCCACATCTAAGAAATACAGTGCTGCCAGCGTCAACAGGGTTGCTCCAGCTGTGTGAGCAGAGCAGGGGGCACTGAGCGAGCAAGCTGCAGCCTGCCTCAGGGAAAATGCTGTGAATGCTTAACAGAGCCATGCTGGAAATGCACACCTTCTGAGCTCCTGTCCTCCCTCTCTTTGCAGCTGCCTGCAGAGGTGGAGAGGGCACTGCCAACACCAACTGCTCCCTCACCCTTGACTTGTATGAGATGCTGATGCTGGAACATGTGCCTTAACTACCCACTTCTTCCCCATTGTCACTCAGTGTTTTTATTGCTTTGGAATGACTTTTGCACACAGGTCTTTAAGCACAGGTCTGGCATACATGACCTTAGGATAGGAAGCAGGCACTGAGTTTTCTTAGGAGGAGCAGCTGCCCTTAGCCTGAAAGCAAGCAAGCAGGTGTTTGCATACATAACAGAAAGGATGTCTCGGTGCATCTTTGTAACATCTCTGGATGCTACAGCTGCCTGTTTCCCCTTCCACACTTCTGCTGCTTGACCCTTGTCCCAGCTAAAAACACAGAACATGTTAGGTGCAAACTAATATTCTCAGTCCTGCTGCTACAATACCCAGTGATCCACAACAGCCTTGTAGTCATGCAGCCTGCGTGGGGACACGTGTGAGCAAACAGAGATTTGCAGAAGGCCTCCCTTCAAAACTAGACAGCTCTGCGTAGGGTCAATACAGCACTCAGTGCTGCGCCTTTCTTCTAAAGAAATTGTTTCTCCAGGTGGATATTGGAACTTCAGTCAAATGCCTGTAAAGGTGAAATGCTTAAAAAAAAATCTCTGTGGCTAAAGAGGAGTTACTAAAAGAGCTGAAACTGCTCTCTATTCTTCTGCAATACCTGTAAGCTAAACTGCAGCAGGCATACTGAAATGAAAATGTGCACTAGTGTATTGGATAAGGGTTTGTACTTTTTTAAAAAACTTACAAAAAAGTCCATATTAAAAATTCTAAACCTTTCCTAGATAATAATCCAAAAGAATCTCACAGTAATAGGTTGTTAAATCCCCATAATACTGCATGCCAATATTTCTAAGAATTTTTTGTGCCAAAAATCTGAAAGAAAAAAATCACAGCGTCCGAGATGAAAATTACAGAAGGATCTACAACGTTTAGGAAAACAAAGCAATGTGCTCTGGCAGGTCAGCCAACATCCTGAAATGTAGTCTTTTGTTAAATACTGAATAAACTTTCTTTAATTATAACAAGGGGAATGTCTGATTGTTGAAATGGGAGAAGTTTCAGTTCCCTGTGTCACTCCACTGCAGCCTCCACTGTGACTTCGGTCATACCAATGACCCCCTGTTTCCCATCTGCAAACTGGAAACACGACTCCCTTCACACTCTCCTGGCCCAGCTGCTCTAATGAGGCAGCAGCTCTGCTCCTTCTGCTCAAAGCTCAGATGTTGGTGAGGTCTCCATGCCTGCCTGTAACGCAGGCAATAACTGATGAAATGAGGGAGTCATTTTTTTCAGAATTACAGGAGAATTCAGTAAAACAAATATCAGAAGCCTTAATCAATTAAATTTCTAGCACCAGCCTGGAAACACGCTATACTTCTGTCAGAAAACTGGTCTACCTTATGAAAATAATAAATCCTACATTTTGATGAGGGCTCTCTTTTTTTTTCCACCTCGTACTTATAGATTTCTTATGCTTTGCCATTGAGCACCACACTAAACATTGAGCCCTTTCTTCATGTTGTAGCTAAAGGGGAAGAAAATAATGATGTCTCCTAATGACAGCTGTCGAAGGGATTTGTGGGAATCAAAAAGCTTCCTGGAGAACCCAATAAACGCAATGCCTGACCCAGTTGTTATTAATTCTGCCTGGCCCAGTCACTCCCTCCTGTACCAGGAGCCCACTCCTGTGCTGGCTGATGCGAAGGCAGTGTGGGACAGGCAGTGAGAGAGAGCAGGGCAGCTGCAAACCAAAATCACCCTGGGGAAGGTTACAACTAGATAAAGTTTTCAACAATAAGATTCCAGAGACTGCTGACTGGAGAAAAGCTCAATATTTTAGTCTCAGTACAAATTTGCTTCAATCTTATACAACTCCCATGCAGCAGCATCCACAGCTGCATGCTGTAAACAACAAACAAATCTATTTCCATCAGCCCTGCTGATGCTATGAGAAAAGTGCCTGAGCATAAGACATGCACAGATGTAGAGTCTCACCTGAGCCTAGTGCTGCCCTCCATTTGGCCCCTCTAACTTAATATCGTTGTTACAAAGCTATTGGTCTCCTGGTAGCGAGCTGGCTCAATGCAGAGCCTCTTCTTCCAGCTAATCTGACAACTCTGATCCAAGAAGCATCAAGGGCCCAATTAAGAAGACACATCTTATCAAGGAGCTTATTTTGCATAACAGAATACAAATGACGAATAAAAATTTAATGTTTAATAACTTAGTACAAAGAGGGCTGTTGATATAGAATGCCTGGAATTTTTATGGCGGCTGTCAGACTTGTGATAAAACTGTTATATAGGAACACTTGGCAAAAAACAGCGTAGAATTTTTCAGTAATGGTGTGTGCATGATATTGCATTAATTCTTGATAGGAAAGTAACTGTAAGCCTGGGAATCAGCCAGTTTGAGTTTCACTGTAAGATGATTTCTTTTTCTTTTGAAGGACATCTAAATACATTTTAATGAAGAGTTAGCTGAAAGGATGGTCGGTACTTCATAAATGCATTTGTGTGTTTGCTGAAGTCCAGAAATTATAGGCAAATCATCATAATCCCTCTGGGTTGGGAGTAACTTTGTCAGATTCAGTGATGTGGCTGCAGTTTGCTGGTACCCATCACTAATGGCTGGGAGGCAGGAATTTAAAGAGGAAGCAGAGGTTATCTCCAAGGTTTGCCCTTGTTGAACAGGGGCATTTCTCCGATTTACTTACACCGTATAGGAGAGCACTGATGCAGCTCTTTTCTGACTTGGAAGATCAGAATCTGATGGAAGGCTTGACTTGCCTTTGTTCCTACAGTTGCAATTTATACGTTAGGAGTCCTTCATGATAATGAAAAAAAAAATCTTGTGCTTTAGGTTTCAATACAGAAATCAGTTCTTCTAACAGAAGGTATGCGCTATATTATCCAAGAATTCTTGCAATTACCATGTTCCGTAAATATATCAATACTAGTCAGGGAAAAAAGGATGCTCAGATTTTCTTTCAAACATTTTTGGAAGGCTGATGCATGGGTCTGAAATGCTTGCATTGTATTCTGATGAATATACCTTAAGCCTTAAGTTAAAAAATCCCTAAAAACCCTAAATATCTTAGTGTAGCAATTAGGTCATCTTTACCAGTACACTTAAAATAAAGTGTCCATTAAATAATGCTAAACTAATGCTGAATTAGAGTGGAACTCTTCTAGAAAAGTAGGTATCACATCTATATGAACTCTAAATGAATTCCTTATTCATTCGATTCTATTGTATTAGTGTTATTGCAATGAATACTAAATGAATTCCTAATGATTGGATACTTAAAATAAAGTGTTTCCCCTTTACAATAGTCATCAAACTTTAAGGACAAATTGAGATTTAAAAAAAATTATGTAGTGATGGGAAAAAAAGGTTGAACCATATAGTTCAGAATATTGAAAGGTATAATTTATCTGATGATGCTAATATTCAGATCCAGTCTTATATTAGAATTGGTACTACAGGAGTGGACCCTAATACAGTGGATTTGTTGCAGAAATAAAATCTATCAGTAACAGTTTCATTGTTCCATCGTTACGAACTCATTTGGTATTCACTGTAATAGCACTGATCGTAATGAATTTGTTTGATATTCATGTGGCTCTCACATGCATTAACATAGGCTTTCTGTTGTAATTCAACATCCAACAAGCATTAGTTAATGCAGACTTTGGATTAGCCATGGCCCAGTGTTCCACAACTGGAGTTTCTTTCCAGTTTATAAGTTATAGGACATTTTAATTACTGGATCTTTTTTTTCTCAATCTGATACAGTATTTTTAATGTGAAAAGCCTCCTGAAAGGTTCCACACTGCCTTTTCATATGAACTTAGGTGTGTGCTGTCTTCTATCTCAGGCCACAAGCCAGAAATCCAGAATTTTATCACCCAGGCACATTACCTCATCATCCCCTTGGTAATAGTGGCTTTGGCACAGCCTGGAGCTGGCAAGGTACTAAGGGAGCAAGAAATCCTGACTCCTAGTATTAAACAGATTTTTTTTTTCTCTAGGTTCAGAAATGCCAATAGTTTCCCAGTATTGGATAATATTTATTTGGCAAAATGAACTCCTGCCCTTGCAGCAGCTTCCTCAGAGGAAATAACTGTGTGGCAAAAAGCAGGGCAAATCTTTGGAAAGTTTTCACAAGGAAGGGAACTCAGCCAGGTTTTCAGCAGGTTTGACTCACTGGAAAATTTTCAGGCGTTCCTCAGTCAAAGCTTGACTAATGCAGGCTCTGGTGTGATTCAGCCTCAGTCAGGGTGTAAGGCTCCCTTTCCCCATTGTGCCTCATGGTAATTATTCCTATTATATCTTCAAGAGATTATAGATGAGCGATAGATGAACTGCAATGACTATTAACAAGAATTATAGCAATCTTTATGCATAACTGTTGAAAACACCAGGGGCCACAAGCTCAGGTAATACACATGGATTTAGATCATGTAATCAATTCGACTGCAGTAATTGGTAACATGAAATTACAGAGTCAGGTGACCTGCTGATGCTATCAGCACCGCTGCTGCAACCCAAAGGGTTTTCAAAATGCTGTCCCCATTTTGTTTCAGTATCGCACAAAGAAGGTTTTCCCTTGGTTTTCCTGGTTGTTTTACACAATGAATCTATTCCTCCCATATAACCCCACTTTCTCCCACCCTTCTCCCAGATGTCTCCAGTTACAAGGTTGAACCTCAGCCCTCCTTGGCACAGAGGGCTCCTTTCCTCTCCTTGGGGCATTGGAGGTGTGTGGAGACCACGGGGCCCCAGGTGGCTCCCAGAAACCTGACAGGAGAGCACCACACCCTTCTCCAAGCTCTCCTGTGAGGCTGGCCCTGGGCTCTGGGGAAGGTCAGGTCCCCACTGTCCTCTTACAGAAGCAGAGCTGGGCCTGCAGGCTCCTCAGCTCACTCTTTCTTGCAGAAACCATTTCTGCCCAACCCAGAGGTGGCACAGATCTGGGATGGCTGGGCCAGATGTCCAAAGAGCATTGGTAGAACTGGAACTGAGAGTGCAGATGGGAAAACAAGTGCATGGAGAGCAGCAAGGGGTGGGTGGGGATGCTGGTGGCCAGCAGCAGCACACAGCCTCTGGCTGAGTGAGGATGGAGGCACAGGCAGGGCAGAGCAGCCCTGCACAGGAGGGAGAGGCTGCACAGTGAGGAAGCCTGCCCCAGGGAGGTGTCAGTGGGGCTCTCCAGCCTCCTCATTTCAAGAGCAGATCCCCGGCAATGGACTGCCCTGAGCAGCAGTGGCTGTGGGGGCCCCTCTGCCCCATTTAGCTTCCCTTTTGACTTGCAGACAGAGCAGAATTTGTCAGAGCTCTTGGAGGCCCTGATAGATGTAAATACTGTTTAATTAATTTGATTTATGATATAATTGCACCACTGTGCTTGAGGGTTTTAGGGAATTCCAATTCCAATGCATCTTCCTAAAAGGGATTTCAGGTAAAACTTTGTCAGGGGAGGCAGTGCTGCCCTGGCCAGTGCAGGAGGTGTGTCTGCAAAGAGTGCACCATCCTGCATGCCGCTCATCCAAAGCAGGCTCATCCATCTGAGCACAGATATTTGGATACATAATTATTTCTCTTCTACCTACAAATGTTGTTTTACACAGACAAATTCAAGGGTCAGCTGCACTAGAAAATGCACATTTAGGGCTTTTTTGTACCAAGGTTGTGTTTAGGAAAGAGAGCTGTCTCACAGCACTATGAAAAACGTGGTTTGTTTTTTTTTTCTTTTTATTTGCCTCACTAAAAATTATGTAGTTAAGCTCTTTCTGAGCTTATACTTAGCAAGATAATAATTTTTTTTCTTGAGCTTCTAAGGAAAATGTATTTCTGGCTTTTTAATATAAGGTATTCTCATAATTAGCTGATATATATGAATTAATATCTTGTGGCACGGAAACACAGAGAAAGGATGCAAGTAACCAGCTACTTTATACCATGCTACATGACCAAGCACAACATTTGGCTGCATTTAATGGAAAAAATGGTGGGGAGTTGCCTGGCCACTGCAGGATACCTGTGATAATGTTCTTGCCTCACTCCACAGTTTAGCTAAAGCAAACGTATGTCATTGCAGTGTGTGCCGTAACACCTGGGCACAATAGAATGAATTCATGGACTCTGCACCCATAAATCTTCATTTCCTAGTTTTGTGGGTTTGTCAGGCCTTTAAAGTTATTTAACACGTTTTTGCGGTGATAGATAGGTACTGAGAGTGTTATAAATACTAACTTGTGTCTGAAAGTTGGGCTGTGAAGCTATCACCCAGGCTTATGGTGTCTGTGATTTTATATCCAGCTAACAAGTCACTTTCATGGGTCGGGACATCATCTGGAGTCTATGAATGTGTAAGAACCAGCAGTTGCTGTATATATGTTAGGTGCTGTTTGATTCATATATACAGCATTTCTTTTAGGAAAAAAAAAAAAAAAAACAACAACAAAAAAACCATAGCAAGAGTGTTCCTTGCTTTAGTTCTAAAAAATAAAGATCGTAGACCTTACTAGTGTCTGGCCTATCAGGAATTCATAATGAAAACGAATGTTCATTTTTTCTTTAAAAGTGTCTCAAGCTAAATGATACTGACGCTTTCAATTTTTAACATCATAATCAATAAAGGCTGCTTATGCACACTTTGCAAAACCATCAGTTTAGAAGTTTGAAAAAAAAAAATCTGCATATGGCTGCAGCTTGCTGACTGCAAAGCTCTAGCACTAAATCTTCTGAGTTAAAGTTTTACTGGTGTGTTATGAGTAAAAATGCCTTGTCAGCCATCTGCCAGTTTTTCTCCTAACATCCATATTTTCAACCCTTGCTAAACATTGGGAGCATTTGGCCACAAGAGGCCAGCTCTACAATTAAACAGCCGAGTTCTGCAGCAGAAGCAAGGGCATGTCAAAATAGAACTGTCTGTTATTAATTTTAAAAGTCCATAAAGGAAAGCTATGACCCTGTCAGGGTGATGGACTGGTAGTTAAATGTATTATAAACTGTTAACTCTCAGAGACACAAAAGAAAAGGAAAAGAAAAACAATGCAGCAGTGTCAAAAGCTTCAATAAATGCTAATCATGGCAGATTAATCAGCCTCTAATTCCACTGATCCAAAAAGGTTAGAGTGTCAATTGTGTGAAATTAGCTCTTTCTCATGTGTCCCTTTGCATTTGGAGAATCTGTCTGTTCATTTGCATCTTTTGCCAATGTTTACGAAGAATTCAGTTCATTAGCTCTTAAACATAAAATCAGACACTGGAAGGGGGATTCATCGCCTTTTTCTGCTTAAAGTAGTACTTAAAGCAAATAGCACTGCTACAGTGTACATTTATAGATTCTATCAAGCAGCATTAATTACTGTATATCTCATATCCAGAAACCTCCTTTTCATAGAAAGGTTTCATGTGAAGTGTTCTATTTAGTCTTGTAAGGAGGGCTTTTTTGATGGCTTAAGATAAAATGTTTAATCATAAGCTTGAAATGCAAACCAGAGCTGCTAGACCTTAGTAGAGTACATGCTACAAAGGGTTCCCAGAAGCAAGTGCACTACCTGCTTTGGGAAATACCTGCTCTAACCTGCATTTGAAAATCCTGCAGCTTGCCAAAGAGAATGGCAGTTCAAATGAACGACTATGCAGAACACAAGAAAGCCCGAGGAAGGATTGCCTAATGGCAAATAAAGCAGGAGGTGAGAAGATGTATTAGCTGGCAGTGTTTGAAATGTTCTGCCTGAACCTGGGACAGACAGGGCTCACTGCTCCCCTCAGCCAGGCAGCATTCACTCATCCACCACCCCACGAGCTGCTGGGCTGGGCTCTGGGGCCTCACTCTGTGTGACTCAGGTTACCTGGGGAGAGCCTCAGAGCTAAGAAAGGCAAGAATGGTCACCCTCATTTCATAATATGCCTGAAACCTTTACCAGCCATGGCTTCCCCCTTTAGGGAAATGTGTATGGTCAGCTGAGGGCAGCCTCAAAGGAATACATGCACACGTTCTCCTAATGCTTAGATTGCCTGCACTGCCTACATTGGGATGAAATTTCTTTCTCATTCCCCTGCAGTAAAATATATGTATATGTGTATATATATATATATGTGTATATATATATATATATATATATATATTTCTTGTCAACAACAAACAGATCTTGTGATTTAAGAGAAATCTAGGAATTTCACAGCTGTTTGCTTCTGTGCACTTCCCGGGTGAAGCACTCCTGAATTCACATTCAGCTCTCTGCCAGAATCCTACCTGAAATTTTCCCAGACATTGACAGGAGTGTGGAGGAGATCTGTTCATCTCCCAGCTGTCCTCCTTTAAGGGCTGGCTCCGTGGTTGGGTCAGGGAGCACCCAGGGAAGGTCTCCATGTTTCCTGCACAAAGAGAAGCGAAGGGCTATTCCTATGAAATTTCCACAGCAAGAGGCCCTGACTGAAACCCCACAGCAGCTGGGGGTCAACACCAACCTCTGCAATAAGCGCAAGGCATTGCCTCTGGCTTGGCCCTCTCTGACATAAGATATAGCATTGTACCTATTTATTGTTAAAAACTTCCCAAGCAAAACACTCCCTCAGCAGATGCACCAGGGAGGAGGATAAGAGAACAGGAGCCAGAGGTTTGCCCTGTTCCTCCATGAACTGCAGAATGGAGCTGGGCTGCATGGGAGAAGAGTCCCTACAGAGACAGGATTTTGGGTGTTTCCAGCTCCACACTCTCACAGGGGCATATTGAGCACCTCTCTCCCCTCAAATAGCTCTGCTTTGTTTAGCCTCACAAAAAACTGGGCAGTTTTTTCAGGGCTCGGCCCTTTCTCTGGATTTTAGGAAATGTTAGGGCATTTATTCTGTAGAGAAATAAGGTAAAGCACATGTATGAAGAATCACATCACCATTGGCAGGGGAGGACTTCTCCCTTAAAATGACCCAGTTTGTTTAAGGATAATTTGGATATCTGTATACCATGCTTCAGTGTGATATTTACGTCTGGGGTTTGGTCAAAGGCTCTTTATTGGGGTTTCATATGTTTGCTTCCTGTTGGTTCCAAGTTTAAATACCATATTTTCTCAAGAAACACCTTTGATTTGAGGTAAGTTTTATTCTTGGACACAGTCCAAAAAATTTAAACTTATTGAGAGAGACCTTTTCTGGAGAAGAAAATATAGTTAGATGTCTTCCCTAAAAGAAGAAAAGCACTGCATGCCTCTAATTTTAAAGAATGACCCATGAGGAATCTAGCTTAAATATGAAAATATAATATGAAGTTTAAAAGATAATTATGAGGCAGTAAAACAGAAAGCCACAAAAAATATTTTAAAGGGAATGTAAAGTGTATATGGCACAGTGCAATGGATGGACTGTCAGCAGTATTTCTTTGTGTGTGTATCTTTTGTATTGCAGTGAACTGTGCAACAGCAAGATTTGAATATTCTGAATCTGCCATCTCCCTCTTCTGTCAATCAGATCCTTCCAATTTTGAACATGCCAGGATGAACTATGTTGACTTCTTTGGCACAAGAAAGTGAATCCAGTGAAATTCATATATTCAATGGTTTCATGAAAATGAGAAAAGTCTGTCTATTTGCTAGAACAGCTTTGGGCTAGTTTTGAATGGCTGCATTTCATCTCTGCATTTTCCCTCCCCACAACTGTTATGATGTGAAAAGTGCCCAAGGCCAGGGCTTGTAGGCCCAAGTCCACTGAAATTAATTGTAATTGGGAAAAAGGGCCTTTTGCCTAAGCCAGTCATATTATACTCTCCCATCTGACCACTTTTTTTTCCATTGATGGATATAGTTTACTCTACCAAATCATTTTTTTCTAGTGAAACTAATTTAATGCCACCCAAAAATATATCAGACAGCTTCTGGCACCTATTTCTGTCTTGGAAGCATTCTAAATGTTCAGGTATACAGAAAGTTCTGCAGCTTACAATTGCACTTGCTTCTGCAAAGTTTTTGCTTTAATAATAATAATAGATAAGTTTAAATCCTTCTCTTTTGGACAGACTATCAGGGATATTTTCCTACTGTAGGTGTGCCAGATGCTCGTCCCCGTGCACTGCAGTGTGACTCTGTGCAGGTTGCTGGGCACAGAAGACTCCTGCAGTTCCAGCCATTTTCCCTGGCATTTCACCATCTGATGTTGTCAGGAGACTAACCAAAGAAAAGTGGAGCTACCACTACACAATTACATGTTCACACTCTAAATTTAAGCCTCCCAAAAGTTCTCTTCTGGGTGGATTAACAGCAGTGGTCTTTGTCCTGTTAAGAACCAGAAAGGCTCAGCTCCATTTCTCAAAAATACTAATGCTGAGCTCACATTGGCTGGGCTAAATGCTAAATTGCCCCAGCTAAATGCAGTCTCACAGATATTTCATCCTTCTCAGTGCTGTCAAGCAGATTATCCTGGAAAGAGTCAGGCATTGATTTGATAAACCTGGAGTTAAGAGACACACTTTGAACTGTTGTACTGGAGGTTGGCAATGAAACTTGTAGCTTCTAGTTTCAGTCCCTAATTGGTTTTGGATTTGCCGAGGTGATTTTTAAAGTCTGAAGGCTTTTTAAGAATTCAGGTTGAAGTGGTGTGGAGCCCAGCCCATATCTGCAGAGACTCTCCAAAACACACTTGGGTGCTACAGGAAATGGGGAGAGTGATTCAAGAGGTCTCATGTTTCTTTTATGGGCCAATATGACCAAGCATGGTATGAAGGGAGGAACTTTATTACTAATGGAATAAGCCTTCAGATAAGATGTAAAGCAGAGTTCCTGGTGTTTTTCTCTGTGCAGCAGCCTTCTGGACACTCTCCAGCTCTTCTCTGTCTACCTACGCTTCTAACTGCCTGAGATAGTGTTTATTTCCTGCTCAGAACTGTTCAGTAGCTTTCTTGTTCACTATTAAAAGAGCAGCTGCATGGTAGTGGTGGGTGAAGATAGATTCTACCTCTCAAAGGCTGTTATTAGACTTACTTAGTAAAAATTTATAAATACACATTAAGCCCAAGAACATCTTCTAAGAGGCAGAGAGGCAAGGGAAAATGACGAAGTGATCAACCTGAGTGACAGCCACTGGAAACATTTTGTTAACCAGACCTGGGCTCTGACCTCCTTTACTGTGTGCCCTGAGAGTTTGCATTCAGGGTATGAAGTGGCTACAAATCCTTACTAAAATGGTAACATTTGTGCCCAGCTTGGCCAAATGGATCAAGGCCAGATTACTGGTATCAGCCCCTGTCAGAGGCAGTGACTGTCACCCTGCCCTTTGCAGCAGGGAACAGTACAATCCAATGCCACTGTGACCCCTCCTCTTCCCTCTCCAGCACACATTTGAGCAGACTGGTATCTGAGAGAGGCTCACATCTAAATCTGTATGCAGATATTGCTCCTGGACCCTATTTCGAAACCAAACCTTGCCTGGGTATCTCAAATTCTATTCTAATTTTGGCAGTTAGGTACACTATCGTTTAAATTAGAGGCTTAATCTTAGATTTCCCATGTTTCTCTCTTCTTATCTACTGCAAAATACTGCAATAAGAGAAGAAAGACTCCCAGAAAACCTTCTTTTTTCACAAATGAGGAACAGCAAATCATAAGCAGGTTCTTTGAATACTCAAGTATATGATTATATATTTCACTGTCAACTAAAACCCCAGGAATAGGAAAATACAACTGTGAAAATACTGCCTGTAATGAGAGGACTTGGTTGTCACATTTGGTATGATATAATTTATCTTTTATCTGGTATTAGTGAATAATATCATTTTGCCATTCACTGTAGAGTGTTTACCTTAGAAATCCACACAAACTTTCTTAATATTAAATTCTGCTTAAAGAAAGCTATCTTTTCTGGATGTCATATGCTTCCAATAATATATGGAATCTCCTCTGAGTTACATTGGCTTTTCTTTCCTGAAATCTGAAAAATTCTAAAAAAGTATCACTACTTGATTCCACTCCAGTGAAGCTATGCTGACTTATGCCAGCAAAATATTTCAGTTCATCTGCTTTCTGTTGTTTCATTACCTTCCCACCTTCCTGAAAGGGCTATTTCTTTATCTGGGTTATTTGTCCCCTAGCCAGGAGGTGCTGCCTTATAAAGGGGGTGGTCTTTTTACATCAGACTCAGTGCTGGATGATTTCTTTCTTTGTCTGCAGCCATAACATCCCTTGTTCATACAGAAATAAAAAACCACAAAGGGTATGGATTATGCGATGCATTTCCTGCAGAATTTAATAATCACAGTAAAACACTGGCATATATTGCTGTCTACTTACAAATCTCTGTTTTCTGTAGAAATTACAGCTTACTATTTAAGTCACCTGAATAACCTGCTTCATATATCTGAACAACATAATAAAGCAACTCATCCAGACTAGATGAATATCCTCTAGTGAACCTGACACGAGGTCCAGATTCTGCTCTGTGTTTCACTAATGCCAGTCTCAAATACATACTTATTTACAAATGGAATCAAACGAAGCATTGTCCATTCTCCTAAAATGATTAAACCTGGATATTTATAAATCCCTAGCAGTGAACCACACTTCCCAGGCCTTGTGTCTCCCCATTCCCCATCAGCAGGATGATGCCATTCCCAACACACCCCCTCATCCCCTCCTGTCAGCAGGCAGAAAATGTCACTGCAGCAACTGCAGCAATGGCATTCCTGGGAAGGGAGCATTGGGAAGTTTTTCATGTATTTCTGACTGTCTTAGAGTGCAGTTGAGCAGCTGGAGGCAGGTACAGAGCTGGAGTGAAGGGTGGGAAACAGCAGACCCATGAATGCTGAGTTATCAGAATATGCAGGGCAGTGTTCTGCACAGCAGGCCCTGATCCTTGTCCTTGGCTCATGATTTATTTAAACGGGACCAATTGCATGTGCCACACTCTGAGAACCATGAACAACTGGAAGCTGACAAGTACTTGAGAAACCTGTTTTGGGTCAGCACTGGTTGAGCCTCTGTTCCTGCCAGCTGGGGAGGATGTTTGAATTACCTGATTGGAAAATAAAGGCATTGAAAAAAAAAAAAAAAAGCTACTTTTCCTTTCCTCTGTTTCTTTTATAAACAAAACAAAACAAGGAAAACTCGACATTTGATAATCTACAGATTTATTTTTATTAAACAAATAATAAAAATTAAGCTTTTTAGCTTTGTGAAGATGATTACCAACAATGCTGAGCAGTTATGTACTTGTTGAAAACCTGCATTCCTATTGTGAAGCTCTTCCCATAGAAGTAATGAAATTAAAATTATTTTTGAAGTTTAACCTAGGAGATCAAAAACTCCTCAGAATTCAAGTGATATGATTCCCACAGGGAAGAGGGATTCATTTCCAGATGCTGAGTGATTTTTGTGACAGTAGAACAGACATTTATTTTCATAGGAGATGAGAGGTCCAATCCTAAAGCATGGACTATTAGTATCTGGCTATGGGTTACTCACTGAAAAAGTATTGATCTTCACTGTGACTAAGTCAAAGCCTGGTTTTGTTTTCACATCCCCCCATACTCTCAGCAGGGTTTAAGCTGTGCTCTGGGTTGGGCTGTGCTGTTGGTGCCCTGGGTGGGTCTGGGTGTGAGGACAGGCTATCCCAGGTGTGCTGGGGGAGCTGCAGAGTGGCAGAGGTTGTCCAGAACCCCATGGGACCCAGCCTGAGCAGAGGCTTCCTCTCAAAAGCCCAGATGAACTTAAACCAGGGTGAGAGAAACAGCAGAACAATTTAAGGCCACACTTCAGTTTCCT
>CM063292.1:13305000-13422500 GCA_032173965.1 Sitta carolinensis | reverse complement strand
AGTCAGATACTCACAATTTAGGCCAGTAAGTGTCTGCAGGGTCGGGTTCTCAAAACAGCCCCCAGACTCATCCACCAGGTCCCCTCAGAGTGCCTTTGCAGCAATACTCTAAATCACAGTGTCCCAGGCACTCGTCCTGCAGGACCTGAGCTGCCACTGAGGAAGGCAGTAATGTAATGTTTTCTAGAAGAACATGTGAAACATCCAAAGATGCTCCCTTGCTGAGGGGGCAGTCAGGAAAAGAGAAGCTGTAGATATTCAGTACCTGCCTATGCAGAAAAGCAATAACACAAACACGAATTTTTACTAATCACCCAAGCTGATGCATCCCAGGGCACAATACAGGATTTTTTTCTGATCAGCCATAGATCTGATGTACTGTAACAGACTGTAAAGGGAATTCAAAATTACTCATAACCAGCAACTTCATCATTCACTCTCAAAAGTGTTTCATCTTCCCTTGTCTCGTTGCTTTCAGGAATTTCTCTCAACCTGGTATTTCTTAATCAGAACTTATTTCTTACAGGTCATCAATTTGATCTCAGTGTCTAAGGGCTTGGTATTCTCATTTGGAACAGCAATCAGTTGTGCCTATCAATCTTAAGCATCTTATATTCAATTTTCATGCAGGTGTTTGCTTCATGTTTACAGCATGAAGCAGAAAACTTTGTGGGAAATGAAAGTTTAACAGCGAATATCAGCCATCTTGTAAAAAACCCAATGGCTTATAAAGGGAAAACATGCATTAAAAATGAAACTCAACTGTAGAAGCCACAAAAAATAACAAAACCGTGGAAATATGTGAGAGCAATAGGTCTGCCTGCTATTTTGGAGCACCCACAGGACCAAATTTTTTTGCAGTCAGTTCAAAAATCACTGCAGAGTCTGAACATAAGATGTGGTTAGATCACTCCAATTTTAGCAAGTATAAGTGATGGTATTTGGACATAAACCTCTGTAGCTTTTCCAGCTACACTAGAGGTCCTTATGATCTTCTGTGGTAGTGAATTTCAGAGGCTGGGGACATGCTGTGTGAAGAAAGATATCCTCTCGTTTGTTCTAAATGTACCTCCCATTAATTTTAGTGACTGACAGGTTGTTGCTATATTAGGGCTTAACATGGAAAGGAAGAACTGATCGGTTTTCACTACATACTCCCAGCATTAAATACCTCAGTTGAGTTTCGTTGCATTTTTCTTCTTTCCAAATGCCCTTTTTTCCTGAAATCTGTAATACAGTGGGATGAAAATTGGTTTCTAGTATGATTAATGCTGAGCAAAACTTTCAGCTCAATACTCAACAAAGATCACCTGGTTTTGATATAATGCCTTTTTCCCTTTTTCTCTCACTCCCTCTCTCCCTCTTCCTCTGGGGATGCACAGAGCATTTCAACCAGTTCTACTCCAGGTCTGGATCCCTCACCCTGTGTTCCTGAAACACCACCTCCACAATGAAGGGACTCCAGGAGCTGCTGCTCTACACCTTTTCACCTCTAAGTATCCTCTGAAAAGGAAAGCATTTTTCACTCTCTTTTCAAAAATGTTTGGCAAGTCGGATGACCTCGTTCGTATCTCCAATGTCATTTTTATTGTGAGGGGGTGACAGAGTATTTCAGCAAACATGAAATGTGATTCTCTTCCAGTCAATAGAGTCTTCAAGATGCTTTCCACAAGTTCACCTAAGCTTATTAGAAACCAGGATGAGAAAAATGCTCATCCCTGCTTTAGTCTAAGGTCCAACTATGCTGTAATAGAAACAACACTGGAAAATTACTTGAACTTTATGGGAGAAGAGGAAGGAAACATCATCCTGCCAAAGTACCAGCTCTTCAAAGGGCACCCTCAGGCAGCAGCAATTAGCACAGCACCAGGGCTGTTCCTTTCCCTGTTCCCCCTGCCCTCCCCCATGGGGTGGCAAACTCCTGCCCCTCAGAGCCACCTCTGCACCCAAGACTGGAGACACAGAGGGCCTGGTTACAGACACCAGGATACACTGGTGATGCAGAGCTCAGGAAGACAGGAGCAAGCAAATCCCCTCACTCCATCAAAATATCAAAAACTGGAGGCTTTACAAAATAATTTTGAAACTTCTAAGATTTTTCACCAGCTCTGAAACCTGAGTTAGCGAGCTTTGTTTGATAGGAAGCGTGGCAAAGCAATTTCCTTCACTCACTAGAACCACAGGAATGCAAAAAGGAAAATATTGCCCTGCTAGCATTTCCCTGCTATCCCACAGTGTGCTGTTCTTCTGGTGGCTGGTTCTACACTGCCATGACCATGCCAAAATACCCCTGAGATGGCCTTCATCTTGGGGGTACTGAGGGGTAGGAGACTTCATACTAAATGTGTCTTAATCTTTCTCCTGTACTGTGGCATAAAATTAATTAATTGAATTAGAAATTGTGACAAGGTAATAATAAATAAAAGTCACTATCAGAAGGAAAGATTTTTGAAGCTATTTGAATGCCTGATTTGAACAAAGCACCTAAACAGTTTTAAAATGTGACCCATAATGTGTTTCACCCCAAAGGATATAAGCAGGATATTGAAGATTATTCATATATAGGAAATATTCAATTCATCATCCAAATGCACCCATTTCTGCAGTGAAATATAGCAGATACTTAACAGCACCCAGCAATTTGATATGCATTGAAGGTGGGGTGTGGAGAAAAAATAAAACAGTATCCAGATGAAATTGCAGATGTCAGGAATGGAATTCACCAACTGGGAGGAGATGAGCAAAAAGGAGATTACTATTTTTATGTAAAATAAATCAGTCTGCTAATCAGGCTGGGATTTTGCTGCTGGGAGTTAAGGAGGGCAAGAGGAGAACTGTAATTTTTAGAGCTGCCACTTTAAACTACAGCCCGTCTTGCTTCACCACTGCTTTGATGCAGCATCAGAGAGGGAGCATCTTGAAGTGCTGCAATGTCAAGGCTCAAACAGGCATATTTTAAAGTAACAGGAAGTAAATTAAGCCAATTAAACCATCCTAATGCTTTGACTTTTTTAGAGTGCTTGCTTACCAAGCAGTTTTTTCTCAGCTTCCACAGCAATGATCATTACCTACATTTCAGGAGGTAACTATTTCCCAGCTTTATAGACTCACACCTAAAACTTTGGGTTATCCCTTTGCTTTCAAGTATAGAGAGTGTACTAATAATAAAATAAAACTAATAATGTGGAGTTCAACAGTCAACCTTGCTGGGACCCCTTGTGTCTGGAGAGAACTGGAGCAATGATAAAAGCTCTTAAAATCCCTGCCAGGCTCCCTTGCTGAGGTTTGTGCCCAAACATGGAGAACCACCCCCATGACTCTCCAGCTGCCAGGGTGCCAGTGCTGCTCTGGAACCCAGAGCTTCTGTGCCCTGCAGCAGCTCAAGGATCCTGCAGGGCTGGTACAAATCCATCAGGGATTTTCTGCTTGTCCTGTTTGTCTGCAAACTTCCCCTCAGCTTGGAACCCACCAGCCCAACCAGGACACCAAAAGGACCTCCATGTTCTGACCTTGCTGCTTATTGCTTTCAAGGTAAAAGTCCACTTCTGGTGAAGATACTGGTCTGATGCAAACATTCAGCAGGAGCACACCATATTGGGAAGCAAACCCAGAATGTGGTGAAAGAAGGATTGAAAGGTTTGAGCTTTCAGCTCTTGCAGATGACAGACCAGCTTTTCTCCGCACACCACCTCAGGGATACCCAGGTAAATCTATAAGCCTTTAAGTCTTTTTACATTGCTAAAAGAGCAGGTCTTAGAACTCAAGTTTAGTAAAAAGTCCTACTCCTTTTAACCTTGATTTTTTTTTTTTTTTTTTTTTTCTTTTTTTTCTTTTTTTTTTTCTTTTTTTTTTTTATTTTTGTTCTTCACTCACCTTCCTCCAACACTTCTTGAGCTCTCACATGGTGAGCCTTTAGCTCTGGCTGGGAGCTGAGCATCACATGCATCAAGATCTTCACTAAAACCCAGTGTAGGTCATACCATACAGCTCATTAAATAAAGGGACATACTCTGCATGTCAATTAAGAGATTAAATTATGGAACAAAGCAGAGGGAGAACTAAAATTTAAGATCCCCTTGTATTTTCTGGCAAGTCATCTGTCAACTGGAGGAGCTATTCCACTAACTAAAGCTTGTGAAGAACCTGACATAGCCATAACCGTGAATATCTCAAATCGTCATGTCAGCTGAGGTTACTGTGAAGCTGAAATTGTACTGGCAGTGGAGTTCTCTATTGTCATGATTCCTATACAGATGGAAAGATGAGGAGGAAAAGAGAAAAAGAGGTATAAAAGTTTCCCAGCAAAGTTTAGATATGTTCTGCTATTTGTGAATAGCAAATACTACCACATGTGTATCATAAATGCCAATAAAATAAACATACAAGAACTTCAGGGGCTATTCATACATGCAGCATGCTTTATATTGACAATTCAAGAAAGAATTTTAAAAAGGTATAGTAGAAAATTTGGAGGGAAAAAAATGGTTCAGATGCAATTTAAACACACTGCTGAATTCAGGTTTTGGACCTCCAAGTGGTTTGGATGCCAAAAAGCTGTGTGTGTATGTGTGGGGACAGGCATCACTGCACGTGCCCTGGCAGCAGTGCAGAGCCCAGCATCTCCCCTGTGTGCCAGCCTGGCAGGTTGGAGGCAGTGCTCCCCTGCTCTCACCAAGTTTCTCTCAGAGCAGGTTACCAAAACAATCTGTGAGGGCCAGGGGGTGCTCTGCTCCCAAAGGCCCTCAGAGGGTGGTGGGAGCACAGGTTGCCCGGGAAAGTTGTGGATGCCCCAACCCTGGAAGTGTTTAAGACCAGGCTGGATGGGCCCTGAGCACTAGTCCAGTGAGTGATCTCCCTGCCCTCGCAGGGGGGTGGAACCAGGTGATCTTTAAGGTGCCTTCCAACTCTAACCATTCTGTGATTTTATAAAACACAGACACACCTGTAGCAAGTAAACCCAATCCACATTTTCTCCTGTAGACAACCTTACTCAACACTGAAGAATTACACTGAAGATGTTTCACTACACAGAAAAATATGCAACTGGGGTTTTTTACACCAAAGTGTTCCTCTTTTCCCATTTCATATGTGGGCTACAGTAACATTCAGGCTGGCTTTCTGGGGTTGAGTGAAATCCATTTTCTATAGTGAACTGGTTACAACAGCCTGATGGCAGCCTTTCAATCCATTTTTTTAAACCCTAGGTTACTCTAATATTCCTAGAATGGCTGCACCCACCCTGCAAGCCAGATAGGCAAAATTCAGTGCCTCTCTAAAATTTACAAAGCTGAATTAGCCCATTGCTGTGCCCCCACTTGCAGCTGAGACTCACAGGACACTGAATGCACAGTAATAAATTCTGCTGTGATTCTGGTTTACAGTTGAACATGACTGTTTGTGTTAGTCCATGCAGATTATCCCCAGCTCTAGGCTGAGAGGCTGAGTCCATGAGGAGCTGGGTCCACAGTGAGGGACCCCTCAGGTGCCAGATTTGCAGAGGTCAGCATCACAGCATCTCAGCATCTTCTTCAGCTCTTAGCAGTCATAATAGAGCTTACTCTTCATATGAACACTGATCTTCAAGTGTGACTCTAGGCACATAATCCATGAGTGGGACTGGACTACTATAAAGAATAAAACCCAAAAATCTTAAACCAGTCATCGCATTCATTAGACTAAAAATTTTGAAGGTCTCACACAGAGCTCACCTTCCAAGACTATAGGCACCACAGGGGTGGGAAGGACACAGTGTGGCTCGGGAGAGATGAGAGATGGGATTTTTTCTTTTAAAAGAAGAATTAAGAAATGCAGTAATTTTGTGAAAGCTCAGACCCGCTGCTCCAGGTGTGACAGTCACTCAGCCCTCATGAGAACGTTTGGATGCTTTCAAACAAGCAGGAATGGCTGCTTCATTTGGACAGTGCCAGCACAGCAGATTGACCCCCGAGGAGCAGAGAGGGGAGGCTGGGGAGCAGCCCAGCCTCCCGGTCCCATCAATGCTCAGAGCACCTGGGCTTCCTGCAGGGCAAGGACCAAATCCCGCTCCTCCTCCTGCTCCTCAGCCTGCAGCAGAGCTGGCCATGGCCCTTCATCACTGCACCCAGCCTAACTCATCTGTCCTGCAGGAGAACTGGGAAAGAAGGGATCAGAAAAGAGCCACCTCTGAGCCCTTTGGCCTGCCTGCACAGGGGCAGCAGTTGACAGTGTGGGTCCCCACCAGGAGTTCCCCGTGGCCCTGCTGCAGACAAGCAGGAATACCAGAAGTACCTGTGCTGAAGGTTTCTACAGAAGGAAGCTCACCTCCCTCAGATGTCTCTTAACAGCATCATCCACCCCACTGTGAGTTGGCCAATGGGTCTGAAACAGTGAGGTTTGGAGCTAATTAGAAATCAGAAGTGCTGTGTCTGTCCCAGAACTGGATCAGCAGCCAGAGAGCAGCTAGACACAAACTGTGATTTATCCCGTTGTGCCAGAGTTACTCTGGGGCTGTCACATGTCATTGTGTGAGGTGACATGTCACATCATTGTCATGGTGACATGTCACCACATTACTGTGCAGCTATCATGGACATACAGTTAAAAGCTCTTACTACAACTGTTTCCACTTAGGTATTTAGTTTCTTAAGGATTACTGACTGTGATGTAGAAATTCCTATCAATCATAATGTCAGCTCTACAGAAATTAAGCTACTTTTAGAGGAGGATTTTGAAACAAATGTAATAACACAGAATAGTGCCTATTTCTCAAAATGTGGGTTACATCCATCAGGGCAATGACACAAAAGACTAGGTGGAGACAAGGGAGGGTTCTTTCTATTGTTTTCCAGAGATCTCACAAGAAAAAAAGACAAATCTAGCTGAAAATGAAAACAATCTTGGAAACATACAATTAGTACTGCAACTGCAGAAGTGTCTTTTCTAAATTTGAAGAGAGCCTCAAAAAGAAGGTATAAAGCTATTCATCTACATTGGCTTTCACAAGCCAAGAAACCAAAATCTTTCATGGCTTTTCTTCTTCCCCTACAAGCACATGTGGTTAATTCACAACCTCTAGTAGTTACTACAAAGCAGCTGGTGAACTCAAACCCTCAGCTGTTACAGGCACACTGTCAATCTTGCACAAAAACTTCACAGCAAACCACTCCGAGATTTGTCCCCACAAAGGTTTTAAACCTGAGAGTTCTGCAGCTGTGTGTTGTTTTTGTTGTAATAAACATCATTTTTGCATGTGAAGACAAAGTAAAGGAAAAGGATGATTTTGCTAATGGAGGGTATGGATAAGTGCACGAATGTGTATGTGTGTGCCTGTATATGTACAGATTTACTTCTTTCTTTGACCAAAAAATCCCTACAACTGTTAGTTTTCCTGCTCCTGAACTTGGCTAACAAGGAGCATAGCAACCAGGACACAAAGGAGAGGTGTTCATTCTCCTGGAACTGAGTTCATGTGGAATTCCCTGTCTCAGAGGAGAAGAAAGAAAAATTGCTATTTTTATTCAAAATAAATCAGTTTCCTAATGAAAGCGGTATTCTGCTTCTGCAAATTTAGAAAGAAAAGGTAAAAAAAATAATATTGAGAGCTGTCATTTTATTGAGCAGCCTTTGGTGGGATTGCACAAGGTAAAAGTCATAAAATTTAGCCCAGATGTTTAGTTGAAATAAGAAACTTAATGTCATGTTTTTCACATTTCCATTGTGAAATCTTATCATGATTTATATTTAAAAGGTTGCACAAACGTTGAAGTTCTTTAGCAGAGTTGTAAGCGAGCTAAAAAAGGTAAATTCACCTTAGGATCTCCTGACTACTCCCAAAACTGAGCTCATCCTTTGTAAATTCTGCCTGTCAAAGGCTGCATGACTCTGTACTACAAAGTACTGCAGTGCTTTACCTCCACACATAGATGAAGCCTGAAATTTCTTATACACAAAAAATGAGCATTTTGGCATAAACAATGTGATCAAGACAGTTTCCCTCCTCATCACTGAATCTTGATGGTTTTCTTGAACTTAGATGTAACAGTTCCCCACACACAGGATATTGTGTGTGATACAAGTGGTTTCAACTTGAAAGCTCACTCCCACCAAATGTCTGCATTTCTGTGTGAGCCAAGAAAGACCTAAACTCAACTATAACATATTTCCAAGAAAAAGTCTTTGCTGTTATTCTCTCAGGCACAATTTGTTTCATAACCAATGATGCTATTTAATCAAAACTCACACTAGTCTTCCTCAAAGCATTTAAAAACAAAACAAGAAAGAAGCATTTCTGTTCCATAGCTTAGTTCTTAATCATCTAATCAAACTTGATAAATTTTCCACTCTCTCTCTCTCTCTCCTAAAATGAATTCTTGGCAGCCTTCAGTGAAATAAAAAAAAAAAAAAAAAAAAAAAAAAAAAAAAAAAAGTTCATGTAGAAGTTCAAAGCAGCAATTTATGTTTCTGATAATTTTAAATTAATTCCTAATCTATGAAGCATAAAGAAACTATGCTTGAGATGCAGCCCACATCCAACCATATGGCTTAAGGAGACAGTGTCTGTGATGTGTGGCTGCAGATCTTTCTGTCCCTGGCATACACACCTGAAGTTCATGCCCCCTAATGTAATTGGACAGTTTTGTTTGTGAAAATGGCCTGTTCTGCCAAATGCTGAAGTCCTTGCTTTGACAGATATATCACTTTTCCAATGTGAGTGTATTTTGAAGAGAGCTGACACATGATCAAGTTCTCTTTAATATCCTTCAACAAACCTGACAGTTGTCCAGCAGGGTCTTGTGCTGCATCCAACTGTCAGCTCCTGCAGAGGCATTATGGGAAAGCTGACTGAGGAAAACAGCAGTAAGGAGGAAAAAACTGATTTATGCTTCTCTGTGTACCCAGCTTAGTATCAAAAACAAGTTCCTCAGCTCATACGTATTTTAGCAGGCCTACATGGACAAAGTCTCCTTAGGCTCCAAAAAAGCAAGAGAACATCCTGTTTATATTGTAATTATTTATTTTAGGGATTTATTGCATGTGTCATTATAAAGCACCCCAAATCTCATATGCACGGGTGTCACCCTTTCCAAACCTGAGCCGCCTTATAAGCAGCAGTAACTGGATGTTTTTTAACTGCTTGGGGTGCTTCAGTTTCATACAGTTTTCAGAAGGGTCCAAGAGTCCTCAAGTAAAAAGAAAAAAAAAAATGTATTTTATAGTATTTTGCTGCTTACATATTCCACCAGTGAGAAAGTCCATGTTTCCAGAGAGGTCTGATAATGTAAGCTTAGAATATCCTCTTCAAATTGTTATTTAGGCCAGATGTTGTCATTTTGTCACCTCAAAAATTCGTTTTCTGCAGGAAGGTAGAGTCTGATTGCAGTCATTTTGTGTTACTTACTGAAATACAGCCTCGCAACAAGAAGGAATTGAGCTGGACCAAGATAATAGCATAAGCCCCATCATCCCCACAGTGAAAGTGGCATTTGCACCCTCAGACTGCAGGGATTTCTTTGTCTGAAAACTCCCTCAGCCTGGCTTTGTCCATGTGTTGCTGAAAGACTGAGACAGTCCTTGGTGCCCCGTTGCCTGCAGTGAATCCTTTGGTCTGAAGCCTTGTGCCACAGTCAGTGCCACCCGGTTGGGGTACCCAAGATGACACCAGTTGGGAGCCTGCACAGGGTCAGACCCCGTGTGGGGAGCCCAGGGAGGCAAGCCCAGGCTGGAGGGGCTGGAGGCAGCAGCTCTGCTGTAAATCCAGCTCAGCCTCCTGCTCAGCACATCTGGCAATCCACACGGGCACACGGCCGGGGCGTGCGAGTCCCGAGGTTCTACATAAAAATGACAGAAGGATCCTCTCAGACAGAAAGACAAGTGTTATTGAAACAGTCGTAGTAGAGTTGGTCTGAGCAGGAGTACTGGAGAATGACCATGTTATCTCTGTTATTCCAGTGCCCCTTTAAATATAGTGCTGAGGTGACTGCCTACTTAGCCTACAGTGAAGGCCACACTTGTCTGCAGTGAAGTCCCATAATCTTGGTTTATTGCATTGCATGTATTGTATTTGCTCAAGCTGCTGCCTGAGGGGGTGCTTGTGGGAAATGTATAGCTTTCTGCTCCCCCCTTCTCTCGCAGACTATTTAGGCTGACATTTATCAATAAATTGCACATATTGTTATACATTTTTCTGTCGGAGCAGCTCTACAAGATTACGTGATGAGCACATTTTATCAATCTACCAACACTTTTTATTTATTTATTTATTTTTTTATTCCATACAAAGATTTTTTTCTGCAGAAGTGGCTGGAATGTCACAGCTCCAGCATGACCTGATTGCTAAGTCAAACCAGAGATCTGGGTAGTTTTCACTGCAGCCCCCGTTTCAGGAAACAGTTCTGGGGAAGGCTGTTTCTGGCTGCTCTCCCTTCCCCATGTCTGTGGACGGCAGGACTGTGTTAGAAATACAACATGGCCCTCTGTTCCCCACAAAGCCCATAAATCTCCCACAATCAGGCGATTCTTACATTCTGCAGTTCCGTACATCACATTTTTCCCCCCATGGGCTAAGCTGCTAAAAGCCACTGCCCTGACCTCCTGTTAACATTTTTGTTTGTTTTATTTTTTTTCCAAGGTAGTGGCATAATGACCCTATGATCAAGATCATGTCAGTTAATCCTCCTTTCAGACCAGCAGAACTCTTCCTTATGCATTACATTTAAATTTTCTTTTAAAAATGCCTTTGCCTGAAAGACAAATCATTTGTCTTCAAATTTCATCTGTCAAAACCTAGACAGGCTATTTCCATAGTATATTTTTTAATCTTTTTCTGAAGTTTGCATCTTCTATTTTACTCTCCTCATTAGTTGCCCCCACAATCTAGATTATTTCAAAATGCCACTATTTTGAACAACATGAAGGAAGCTCTTAGTCATATCAGTAGAAAAATCAGAGTTAAAACTCTTTAGAAAAAGGAGCAGGAATTTGTCCTCATGCCATCTGCAAAATACATTGGGAAGCCATGACCAGCCTTCTTTCACATGCTTTCATCCACAATCAGGTGGGAAAACTTGGGAAAAATCTATTTTGAGCATTTTGGCAGGATCTGGGAAAGCTGGTGGACCCCACACTCTTAGCTATGAGATCTGTTTAAACACAGATGTGGTTGGCATTGTGAGTGCCACTAACTTTGGAAGAGATAGAATGGCTTTGGAAGGTATTACAACCCCAAAGAGAGCAGAATTCAGCCATCTGGAGGGAGCTCAAAGCTCACCCCCCACCACAGGAGCCCTGCTTAAGCCTTCGCTGGAGGCCACATGGATGTGGCCCAGTGCAGTGCTCTGAAATCCTCTAAAGGAGCCCTGCTGGCTTGGACTGAGGTGAAAAATGTGATTTGGACACAGGTGCTGGTGCAGCAGAGGTGGCAGCCACAGAGATGGGGCTCACTGAGACCACCCACGCCCTGCTCTCCCCAGTTCAACCCCAGAACAAAATACAGCTCACCTTTGGGCTGGTCCTTGGTTCACTCCAATAGTGAAGAGAAGAATCCCAGTGGACATGTCAAGAATTACTGTGGAGGTCCTCACAGAGTCATTTGTCCCCAGGTGCCCTCTCTCTTTGATGGCATGGACACATGGGCAGGGAAGGTTAAGGAGTGCCCTGCATTTGTAAGTGGCAGGAAGGATTATTATTGGGCACACAACCTGCTTTTTACTGCTCTAAAGTGTGGAATTTTTGCTGAACTGTCTAACCACTGCACGCTACAGCTGCTGCTGCCCCTAGCTTTAACCCCGAACTACAGTCTTTACAATTAGGAAGAATTACCCAATAAACTGTTTTAACTTTAAGCCCTAATGAAGAATTTCAATCTGTTTCAACCAAACTATTTTCTTTGGTCCACACTGACTAGCAGACACTACTCTGAAACAAAGAAAAGAATAATACTATAGCAAAAAGAAACAATGAAAGAACTCATTGGTTATGCAAATTTACAGCTGACATTGTTTCATTATTAAAAATGTTTTGGTGAGAGCATTTTGTTGAATCAAGATTGATTGCAACAAAAAGTAAATCCAAGAAGAAAAAATCTAAAAAGATGTCAAATACTTTTACAGAAGAATTACAATAAAGAGAGTATTTTATGAAACATGCTGACTCTTTGTTCATTCTTGATGGTTAGACACACACATCAATGAAAGATTTGTCAGAAGCAACCATCTCAGTTTCTAGTCTTCAGTGAGTTATATGCTAACTGAAGTCTCTGTATTTGTGAAGTGTTTATGATCACTTCAGAATTAGAAGCCTCCCATGAATGTCAGATTTATGGACAATCTGTTAAATATTTGAATCAGATCTGCTTACCTGAACTAATCCATCTGAAAAAAACCAGCCATACTCTTCTCAAATGCCAAGGGTTGTGTCATGTCATTTTGTCAGTGTGAAAGAAAACAGACTGTTATCAAAAAGAAATTTGCTAACAATCTGGAGGTTTGATATATAGAAGTCTTTGGATTATTGACTCTCCACTGCAGCTTGGTTTTCATAATCTTAATTACCGGCTGGTGTATCCTCACCATGCATGGAAGAATAAAATCAAGTCAAAAGCTACAGTTCTGAGTTTAACATTAAAATTCAAACAGGAAAATTTCCCCAAAATTCAGGAGTCTGAAATACTATAATATGTATGCTGTACATTGTATGGAATGTGCTTTGTACCAAAAACAGTGGAAAGCTTTTGTATGTATTTAGTAGACAGATTCTGCCCTTCTAGTGCAGCATTTCAGAAGCATTTCACTGCAAGCATTAATGAATTGAGTCCCACAGTGAGGGACCAAATGGGAGAGGACAGGAAGAGGAAAAGAATGGGAAGGAGGACAAGATACAGGAAATTATAAAGGGGTAGAGCAGAGAAGAAAGCTGAGTGGATAAAAACTGACAAAGAAAACCACATGTGAAAGAATTGAAGCGTGTTGCAAATAACATCTCCAAAGTAGACATGTGTATTTGAAACTCTGGGCTGAGCCTTCCTTTTTGTCAATGCTGACTTTTTCAGCCTAGCTCTTCTCAGTACCTCTCAGCTATTCTGTTCCATTTTCATCCGCCTCTACAATATAGGGCATTACTTTTCCTCTCTCAAATCTGTCCCTGAACTCCATTTTCTTCCCAAACTCATGCAACAGCTGCCTGTGCTTCTGCCTTTATTTTAATACCTTTTTTTTTTTTTTCTTTTCTATAGCAGTTTATGGCTCTGTTGATTCACAACATGTACACACATTGGGAGGATCCACTCCCTTGCATTTCACCACATCTACTCAAAAAACCTTAGCCATGAGAACTGTTCCACAAAGCAGCACAGTGCTACAGTTGCACGGTTATATTTCATCTGTGATCTGATCTGATCACCCTAGACTCTACCAAAAATAATCACAGTTTCCTCACATCATCCTCTTCCAATATTCCTGGAGACAACAATTCAAGTTTTTAGAGGCCATCCCACTCATCCAAGGTACCTGTGTAAATGTTTCTTGCAAAGCATACCTGTACTTAGACTTTATATCCAACCGTCAGTATATACCATATGCACTTAATCAATTTATAATTTCAACATTTTATTATCACATCTCCCAGGGAACTGGTTTAGCTAATGATAATGAATGGTCATGACTATCACATTACTGGGATGCATTTGAAGGGGGAAAGAAAGAAAGAAAAATCCTACTCTCATATGACCGGTGTCACAAGGTTAAATAGTACTAGAGCTCTACCCTCCTGCTTTTTCATGTGGAAAAGACTAAATAAAGCATTAAAAAAAGAGAAAATATGCATGAAAGTTAATGAATGGCCATTTTATTAACTTTTCCATTCGTTTTTCATCTCTGTAGGATAATAAAGGACACATAGATCAGCAAAGCTGTGATGTGATGACCACACTTGGAGCTCTCACAGCCCCTGGTCTCTGACACACTGAGAGCCTCCTCCTCTCTTTGGTTCAGTCTTTGGATGCTCAACAGTTCTGAAAATCATTTTGGACCACATTAAAATCAGGCATTCAGAAGAGAACTGTTAATAATTCAGGACTAAATTTTCCAATTACATATCCAAAGCAAGTAATTAACTTTCTAAAAACACAAGTTGCCATAGATGGAAAACAGCACATGAGCAGATTAGGTCTCTTAAAAATAAAACCTGAATTGCTAGGGGAAGTAACACCATTTGTTAATTCTAAGGCTACATATTTTTCTGGAACATGTTTTATCCACATGAATTTTTGTCCTTAACACTATAATCTCTGCAGATATGCATGTCAGCAGTTCCTGCCTAACCTAGCTTGCACATGCTTCTCAAGAAAAGAGAAAGAAAAAGAAAAAGTCGTCACTAACAGAATCTATATCATTTCATAAGAAATTCACCAAGCAAACCTCTTTTCCAAGACTTTTAGCCCAAATGAAAAATTCAAGGTTTTAATAAGTTTAATAACCTTCTGATAGGCATTCAAATTTGAGGTGTTTATCCAAATACCCTCAAGCTTCAGAGAATCCCTTATCACTGCTTCAATTCCTAATAGCTGTCATTCCAATAAATATCAGAGCAATTAAAATCTCTATCAATCAAAAATATTGCTTTCTTACAGGCCTGTCATTTTTTTAAAAGCAAATCCTGATCTACCTTTTCTAGCAGCTCTTGGATTTTATAGCAACATATAATAACCATCTGACTGCCTTTATTTCCATTTAACTTTTATCTTTAATGTCTCTGCTGTTTCAACAAAAATATTTATAGCATTTTTTCCTTTGCACACTTAATAATATTGTCTCAGTTTCCTGCTGTGTTTTGCCCTTCATCCTATGAGGAGGGAATGCAAAGCCAGTGAAACCAGTTCTGGAAGAGAAATACAAAAATTTTCATTAGAGTTCACAAATCTTATTGAGAGAACAAAGACATCTTCCCACCATGAAGATGCAAAAATGTTTCCATGGGCAGTGCTGCTGAGTACTTCAAGAAAACTGGACAAATATCCTAAAAAAACCCCATCTTTTCTCTATAGTGTCATATTACAGACTAAAATTGCCACTTTTTCTGACACAACATATTGAAACCCCTGTTTAGACCTTTCTTTTGGTGTCATTTGATTTCTCAGAGGGCAATGGGGGTTAAAAAGGCTGTGGAGAAGCTTGTAGTACTTGTGACATGATATTATGATGGCTTGGCAGAGAGTTAGCTGCAAGAATTGGAAAGAATATCTTGGAAATGAAAGAGGCTGAGACAATAAGCATGAGAAATTAGATATGGTCTGTTAGTGGAGTTGCAGAAAGGGCAACCAGAAAACTAGTTCTTCTTACTTATTTGAGGAAAAATTAAGAATTCTGTGTTTCTCACGCTGCACTCAAATTGAAAGGTGGACATCAACAAGGAAATATTACATAGCTGGCTTATTTCCTGGAGGAAGATGAGGCAAGCCAGGAGAAAACAAGGAGATATATAAGTTCTCATATATTCTGCAGGATATCTGACAGATCTACACAGAGCTGAACATGAGTGGAGTTTGGAAGAACATTCTCCCATTTTGCATTTGCTTTAGTGCCTCCAGGACATGACCAAGGAAAGATGCCCACAGCATGCTTTAGGGGAGTGCCCTTTGTTATTTGCCTTTCTTCCCTTCCACCAGGTCATGCTCTTTTTCAATCCCTTTCTATGTCCTGCAAGTTTCAGTGTAGCCAAATAAACCCATTTCTTAATCTGACTTCTTTTATTTTGGTTTGTCTTTTTTTGATCCTCTATTTTAAGACCAAGCCTAGTGGTTATTGCCCAGTTATTTGATCTGTCTTAAGTCCTGTGGGGCCTATTTTCATCTGTAAAAACAAGCATTAAGGTCTGCCTAGGAAGAGGACACTAAAAGGTTAAGAAGGTTGGACACA
Source organism: Sitta carolinensis (assembly GCA_032173965.1). Taxonomy (NCBI): domain Eukaryota; kingdom Metazoa; phylum Chordata; class Aves; order Passeriformes; family Sittidae; genus Sitta; species Sitta carolinensis. The sequence continues at coordinate 13,406,613 of CM063292.1, read as the reverse complement.
GTTTAGAGGACAAACTGTCATTCCATTATTTTCAAACCCAAGACAAGGTTTTGCAATGCAAATGTAACAGTTTTCTGTATATTTGGTTTATTCTGTTTCATGTTTTGGCCATTCCACACTCTCCAGAGCACTATTAAGATTAGGAGAGTGGTGTGCACTGGTTTAAAGAATATGAAAAGAGATATTGTCTAGTGTATGAGTGAGTTTCTGCAGTCTGGATCCTTAAGTCACTTTAACCTTGAGAATTTTATACTGATGCCAGATAAGTATTTTGGGTAAACATATTTCTTGGAAGCTCATAATATATTCAATACTCAAAATCTACTTCCTGGGTAATTTGACTGATTAACTACCCAGACACAGGCGTGTGTGTGTTTGTGCACGTGTGTCTCGAGACAAGGTACAAACTCAAAATCAGGGAGCCAGAGTGATGCTTTTTGGTTGATTTTAGAATGTTAATCATACAGCTTTTATACACATAAATCTGTTGCTGTGGATTTATGTCTAGTTCTGTTTATTCTGCCAGTAAAACAAAAGGTGGCAGTAAATGTGGTATATTACAGCTCCAGGGATGGTGGATGAGTACCCAGCAGGAGAGACTGCAAGCTGCAGACAGCAAACCCTGTACCAGTCCTATCAGGCACACCACCAGTGTATCAGCCCTCCCAAAAGGTTGCTAATAGTTCATGAAATACCCCAGCATTGCCATCTGTCAGCCCAGACACAGGGTGACAGCACTGAGGTCTGGTGACTGTGGAAGACATGATCTCCTCACCAGAGACTCTTGTTACACAGGCAGATGCCCATCTCCTTATAACAGTACTTTGCACTCTGTGTGGCACATTATGTCTTAGTATTCCTTGACAAAATATTTACTATTCCATTTGAGCATTGTTGGTCAACACATTCTTAATTGTTTCCAAGACTATTTGTCTGGATCAAGATTTTCACTGAACCAGATTCACCTCTTGCTGATTTATTCAGGCCCTGTCAAAAACAAAACTTTCAACCCCTTAATTTAATTAAAATGTTCTTGACTGAGATCATTACATCTTGGAGAGGTGTTTAATTCAAAACTTGCTGTATCCACAATGGTAGTGATTGAGAACAGAAAATCAACTTATGTCATAGTAGTTTGTTAGAATATTTGTTTACTCTTCAGCTGAAGGATGCTAATTACAATAAGAGGTCTTCACAAGCAATCCAGTTAGCAAATATGATTGGTTAATAGATAAGGAATGATTCGTGATTAAAAACATACAAAAACAGCATCTGCAGAAGAAGGTTATTAGACCTGGGGCCACATTTTAAAGCATCAAAAATTGGGTTGCCAGAGATACTTTGGCTGCCGTGTGGATGTGGAATCAGACACATTTTTATCACATGTACAAATGGAAACTCTTATGTGCATTTGTCTCACTGAACCACTGAGCCACCTCTAAACCATGTAAACATAGCATTTTTTTTCCTCAGAAAAGAAATCCTCAAAAACTCAGAAAATTTGGGAAGGGATCACAAAACTCTTTGACCAAGCTGCATCCTAGTGAGCTCTTTAGAGCATTTTGATTACTAGGAAGGACTGACTATAAGCTAAAAAAACTTGGCCATGACCGAAAATCAGGAATGACTCATCTCCAGTGAACTTAGTAAGAATGTGGGTTCCAGAGTAAGGATTTTCACAGGAACAAAAGTCCTTATTGTTGGCTACTCTCAGAGACTCTTACATGCTGAGTATATACAGGTTGGTGAAAGGCTAAACAAAAAGGGTACCAAAGGCAGATGGTATCTCATTTTTGGCTGATTTGTGCAGATATGGGAAATCTATCTGTTAATTAATAAGCAGAGAAAGTTCATTAAGTATTGTGTTCTATTATCGTTAACTCAGAAATTATTGCTTTTCTTGACACAAGCCTATTTTAAGTTTGGGGATTTTGAAATGAGAAAGGATTTTGCTTTTCTTTTCATAGTCACTGGGGACCTGTGATTGTATGTTTTAACTTTAAAAAAACAATAAAATAAGCATTGCTTTTAGCAGGTCTTCTGTACACAAGTGGCTCTTGAGTAAATACATTGCACCACGATAGGAAAATGAAGCTCATTATAACATGTCTTGTTTTGCATTTGCATCCTCACTGGGTGCAGTTCTGGTGGCCCCAAGATAAAGACATAGAACTGCTGACCAAGTCCAGAGAGACCATAAAGTTGAGAAGAGGACTGGAGCACCTGGCCTGTGAAAGCAGGCTGAGAAAGTTGGGGCTGTTCAGCCTGGAGGAGAGAAGGTAGTGTGGGCACCTCACAGTATCTGAAGGAGCTACAGGGAAGCACAGAGAGATTCTTCCTTGTGAGCTGTAGGACAAGGAGCAATGGGTTCAAACTGAAGGAAATTTACATTGGGTATTAGGAAGGAATTATTAACTGTGAGGGTGGTGAGGAGCTGGAGCACTTTGCCCAGAGAAGTTGTGGATGCCCCATCCATGGCACTGGGATGGAGCTGAATGGGGCCCTCCCTGACCCACCTGGTCTGGTGGAAGGTGTCCTGCCCATGGCAGGGTGTGGAACAAGATGATTCAAAGATCCTTTCAAGCCTACACTGCTCTGTGACTCGTGATCCCAGGACTTTCTCAAATGCATGCACCATTTTGAATCCATCATTTGAATTCCAAATCTTCATATCCCTGCATCCTGCTCACTCAATCTGCACCCCTGGCAGCTGATTTCCTCTCTTTTTCCCAGTGAGCCCTATTATACTCAGATCTGGTAATCTCTTTTCTCCAGCTCAGCCTACTGGAGTGTCTACTCCCAGCTTCTATCATGTTTTCAATATCCACCCAGCCCCACAAACATGGTGCCTCAGCAGTAACCCAAGATCTCCCAGCCATGGGCCAGTTTCCTCCTGGCAGGTCTCCACCAAGACCTGACCCCAGAAAACACCTCAGTCAGGGGAGGCTATGCCTAGGCATTCTCAGCAGCCTGTGAAGCATAAACCTGAGTCAGAATTCACACGCCTCTGCCCTTAGTTTACATTGTAAATGTGAATTGAAGCATTTTATTGTAATTAGCTGGAAGGGGTACAGATTGTAGTTGTTTTATAGAAGCAAAACTATGGTATCTATAAATGTAAAATTGTTATGGTGGCCATAATACATTCAGAGCACTAAATTAAATTATGTCATAATATATAGGCCATTTATAAAAGATATAACTTCTAATGGATTTTTTTTTTTAATGAGGAGTTCCAGATTGAATATCTTGGCAGCTGAACTTTTCTCCTCAGTCACAGAGGTGCAGACTGTGACAGGATGATCCCAGCTGGTGTTCCAACCTGGTGTCAGCAGGAGTGGCAAGCCAGGTGACTTCTTCATCTTTTCATGATCTGGAAGGTGAGAAGGATGATAGGGGCACAGCACCAGCATCCTGGCTGAGTAAATGTGTACCCATGCCCTGAGGCAGCCCAGCTGAGCTGATGTGAGCTCTTGCAGCTCACATCTCGCCCTCAGAGGAGGGGGGAGGCTGCCTTGGGGCAGAAGAGGACCTGCAGAAATCATTCCAGTGCAAACCCCGCAGGACACCCTTAACCACCGCCCTCTGTTCCTGCTCATGGGGTCATCACTCAGAAGGGTACTGGGAGCTTGATGCTTCCCTGCTGGAAGTCAACAGTGACTGCTGCTTTCCTCAACTCCAAAATCAAGCCTTTGCTTTCCATTCTCTCAACTCACAGTCTCTAAGAAGTGGTCCAGGGGGCACCAGCACATTGAGCCCACAAGTGACACAAACCTTTGTCAAATACTGACACGGTCTAGCTGGAGATCTTGAGCAGAGCCAGGATCTTGTAATCCTTTCCTGGGTGGATAATTTACTCTCAGAATAGTCTTGATAGCTCCCTCAGGGCTTCTCTGAATATGGATTAGCAGGAGGAGGTTTCTTGCAAGGCTAAGCTCCTCACTGTGAAGGAACTGACTTCTTTCACTGATGTTAGCTGGTTATTTGTAAAGAAAGATGGATAAATGCACAAAGCCATGAATTGCTGAGCACAGGAATGTTAAAGTCACCGATTCCCAGTGTAAAGGAGCAACATCCTTACTAGTGCTACTCAAGGATTTTCATCTGAAATTATTTTCTCTGGAATATTTCAGGATTCCTCCCCAAATTATATTTTTTTAATGTCACTGTTCTCAACACACTTACCACTACCTCTGCAGTCCTCTGCTGCCACTTAGCAGCAATCCACTTAGGAATGGAAAAGTTAGGTTTGCTTTTCCGTAAAAACATTTCCCAGCCAAGGAAAAAAAATGTAAATTTTATTTTGTGGATGTGACGTTTTCAATTCAAAACAGTGGATTACCACAGTGGATTACCTTGGCTTAATTTTTTAATTAAATTTAAATTTTTATGTGTTTTCCTTTGGCAGTCACTTCCTGATGGGGTGAGAGACCTGTACACAACCCATAATATGTCCAAGCAGAATCCTGTACAGTAAATGTAATGCAGAAAAACATGGTGCTCTTGGAGGTCCTGAAGCAACATACTAAGCAAGAGTGATCTAAAACCTATTAAATCTCAATTCTACACCCAAATCATATGATCTTGAGTATCAGTAACACATCTCATATTCAAAAGCAGCCTGGGCAGCAGATTAAGGGCAGTGATTCCGTCCCCACCCTGGGGACCAGCACAGCAAGGACCTGGAGCTGAAGGATCCAGGCCAGAGGAGGCTCCAGGATGAGCAGATGGATGGAAAAAAGGGTGGGAAAACTGGGACTGTTCACCTGGAGAGGAGAAACTTTGGGGTGACCTCACTGTGGCCTTGCAGGGCTTGAAGGGAGCCTAAAGAAAGATGGAGAGGGACTATTGACAAGAGATGGAGTGACAGGACAAGGGGGAATGGCTTCACAAAGACAGAGAGGAGATTTAGATTTTGTATTGGAAAAAAATCTTTACTGTGGGGGTGGGGAAGCCCTGGCACAGGGTGCCCAGGAAGCTGTGGCTGCTCCATCCCTGGAAATGTCCAAGACTAGGTTAGATGAATATCTGAGCAACCTGGTCTGGTGGAAGGTATCCCTGTCCCATGGCAAAGGGGTTGGAACTGGATGATCTCTTTCCAACCCAGGCCAGTCCATGACTTCCTGTTCCTGCCTGTGTTATCCCATTCTTTTGAAATGAAGTTCCTAAGTGCAAGAAGTATTTGTGATCTATATGTGCAGAACTAACCCAATGGGACTCTTAAATCCCCTGAAGCCTCTGGATTCTGCTGCAACACAAATTAATAATGATAAGGCGGCTCTCTACACTGTGGGAGCACAATACATTGCCACCACTTCATATTTAAACATTTTTTTAAGATTCCCTGGTTCACAAACATACACCAAAATTGTGAGAGAGGCTTCCAACTATTCCTACTAGGGAAAATTCACAAACATACACCAAAATTGTGAGAGAGGCTTCCTACTATTCCTACTAGGGAAAATTCATGGTTATTTTTTAAATGTTCATAAGGATTTTAAGCTGCAAGGGAGCATCTCTGAAGAGTCACCTTCCGAAAGTACACAAATGATTTGTGCAAATGGTACTGCACTCCATGGATGCAGATATTCCTAGCACCAGTGACTTTTAAATGGTACTCTCAAGAAATGGTTGTTGAACAGTATTCAGTATTGCCCAACTCCTGTGTTTAGCCAAAAAGTCTGGTCTCATTAGAGAATCATTAAATCCTTGACAGAAATAACAGAGCACTGGGTACAGAACAAATCTAAACAAGCCCTTTTGGTGGCAATCTATGCAGAAGGAAGCAGAGGTTATCCAACAATAAAGGGAAAATATGCCACTTTTATCAGGTGAGTTTCACTGCTGCAGACAGAGAAATCTGTTTGTTAACAAGTATGAAATGAATAAATGGGGACACGGCCAGTGCAGAATAGATGAGGTTGAGGCAAGCAGAAAATATTTTGTTGTTCCTCCATCCCAGTTGCAATACAACCATTGTGTCACATGTGGCATTGCAAACCAGGCTGGCCCATTACTGTAAATACCAAAAACAATTTGATCAATGGGTACAACAGGCCCACTACCAGGAACTCTGTTTGCAGCATCCAAGGTGACATTGCAGATGGATGTTTTGTTTGCTGGAAAGTTTTCTTTTACACTTCAAGTCCTGCTGTTGGGGGTTTATTAAAGGGTTTGCCAGAATTAGCTTTATCTAAACAGTAGCAATAAACTTTATTACTAGCCCCTTACCCTGAAAGATTTTGCTTTTCTCTGGGCAGTGCTATCCAATATGCCTTTTTCCCACTACCATCTTCCCTTTGTCTGGTCTGCAACATATTTGTGACTAAACAAATAAACAGCATCAGCTCAGTAGATGGATCTCTAGACCCAAACTCCAGAGTAAATTCCATAATCAGCCAGGCTGAATGATGCTTTCAGCAGGCCAGGGCTGATACTCTCTATAATTCACATTCCCTGGGTACTCTGTTCCATAATAAAGCTTGAATGTCAGGCGTGTCAGCCAAGAGCTAACATACCTGTTTGAACTAGTCCTGTGCCAATGGAAACATATCACAAACTGAAAACATTTAGCCCACTGTATAATTGTAAATGGATTCTTTTTGACCAAATGCAGAATAATCACTTATACATAAGAACACAAATATGTTAAATGTTAATATATAATAAAGCCTTAAACCACTCCTAGTTGGCATGTTCAGAATAATGTCACTGTAAATAAATGCACTGAAGAGGTTTTAGAGTCCGAGACATTTTTGCCCATCAGTAGTATTAGTTTTACAGGACAAACTTTCATTTTATTCTGACATTTGGTACATACAGTACGTTGTTTATGCACTAAATGTCAGAATATAAAGATGGTTTAGCCCTTTTATTTATGTATTTAAGAGTTATTAATTTAAGAGTGACCTTATTTAATCAAAACTGCTGTTTAATAAAAATCATGTTCACAGATTTCAAAATAGAGCTTTTGGTTCTGAAGAGACATTAGTTGTTTAACACTCAGATATGTGCTTAGCCTTCCTAAGAATCCTTTTTTCCCCTCTAAGCTTGCAACTCCAGCGTGCACAGTGGTTTAATCGTATATTGTTCTCTGAGTACTAACCCTTTACAAATCATATGACATAAAAAGAAAAATAAGTAACATTGTAAAGACAGTAATGAGAACTGTTGAGCTAAAGTGCCTCTTAAAGAAATCCTAATAAATTCCAGAATTTCTAGTCTTCTGGCAAGCTTTCCATTTAGAATAAAATCAATGATCAATGGTTGCAAACAGTCAGCATCAGGCTTGCATGCCTCCAGAGCAGAAAAAACTCATAGACGAAAGATGACATTTAAAGGAAAAAAGCTGACATTGACTCCATCACTGTCATTGCTTCTGCCATAAAGCAGCTTCAAATATTAAAACATTTTTCATCTGTGCTGCATTATTGGCACCAGAAATTGTTTTCTCTCTGTCTGATACTCACTTGAACTGCAGCAGAGCTCCCCAGAGACTCCAGATTGTTACCAAGGCCTCATAACATATTGGCAGTTGATGTGGTGGTGTTCATGTACACTTGCCACTCACAAAGGAGCCTCCCCCTCCCTCCACACTCACAGGAAAAAGAAAATGCTCCGACAGGAATTTCAGTCAAGTTCAATGAGTTCACTGACTCGGATGTAGGAGCTGGTGTGCATCATTCTGAGTGGCCTCCTTGAACTCACTGTGGGTTTGGCCATGGGGCTGGGGTGGGAGCCTGTATTGTTCAGGCTTCTGATTTTGTGCCAGTCTTTTCAAAGCTGACCATCTGAATTTTTTTTTTTTTTTTTTTCAAAATCTCTGCCCTCCCTTTTCATAAATGCCTCTTAATTCGTCTCACATTCTGTGCTCAAGCTGTTCCCAGGTAAGTGCTTCACAACTCAATGGGAAAAGCAGAGCTTTTGTTGATCAGAGCATTTACAATCTGTCACTGGGAGGAGTGGCAGATTTAGAGGCACCATGCAAAGTCTTTGCTTACTCTAGGATAATCTTGGCATAGCTTTTAATGCAAACACACCAGTAGCACACAGGTCAGTGAGACCTGGTAGGCAAATAAACCCTAACTAATGCATCACCTCATCAACAGAAATTAGGCACCTAAACCTCTACTAGTCTTTAAAACACTGCTGAAAGGGATGAACATGCTGTATTTCACATCACTAACAAAGCCCCACAAACCCAGTATGTTGTCAAGCACTGGTACACACTCAGTTTATGAAAGATGACACAATTAAATGCAGCTTCACATCATCAGAAATGATTCACACATCCTCCTACTAGGACAAAGACTGAGCCTTTCATGAACAGAGGCTTCTGTCAGAAGCACTTGCCCAAGATCTAATGTTCAGAAGGATGTGAGGCAGCAGGACAGGTGAGGCAGCTCTGCCTCTAGTCCCTTTTGTGCATTAAGGCCATCACAGAGGCTGGAGCCTGAGTCACCTTTGACTTATTATCAAGTGAAACAACAAAGCACAGCAAAGACATGCTGTAAATTATTTTCTGTTATTTTCTACTGTCTTTACCCTCCTTGTCAGTGAATGCACCCACTTGGAGATTCCAGGTGTAAAACTGAATGAATGTTGCAATTTGCAACTCCGTCCAGCAATTTTTTTAAGACCAAGGTCTCTGCCCTGTGACATATAAGCAGCATTGTCCACCAGTCCCTCTGAGACTATTTGCAGTTATGGGAAAGCAAAAATTAAGGCTCAGGCTGACAGGAAGCAAAGATTTGCTCACTGTTCACAACTTCACCACCTTCCTCCACCTTTTGACCAACAGAGCCAAGGGACTGCTACTCAAAACATTTCCAGCAGCTGGGGCATGACAGCACACAGAAGCTGACTGTGGTCTCTGAGCCTGCAGCACACCTCAGCTCTTACAAGCCATAAACCATGAATGTCAGCATCCCTCCCACTACCAGGCTGGGAATTGACCTGTAACTCTGCTCCTGGTGCCACACTGCTCTCTGTACCACACTGCTCCATGTACCACCCTGCTCCTGTACCACCCTGCTCCTGTGCCACCCTGCTCTTGGTGCCACACTGCTCCTGTGCCACCCTGTTCCTGGTGCCACACTGCTCCAGGTGTTACACTGCTCCTGTGCTGTATTCCTCCCAGTGCCACACTGCCTGCCACCAACCAGTGTCACAAACTGACACAGATGCAGAGTAAAACTGGCCCCCAAGGGATTGCCTTGCTGCCTGGATGGTCATGCTGCTGCACCCTGGCTGCAAAGAGAGATTGAGCTGCTGCTACAATTATCTTGTTGTGGTGCTCTCTCACCTCATGAGACAGCCTTTGAAACGTCTGGACAAACAGGGGACTTAAAAGGGTTAAAACACATATAACCTCTTCTCTTCCAGAACAGAAACCCTGGAAAATCCATGCCCACCTTGTCCCTGAGGCAAACCATCTCACACATACAAGCTGTTTGTCCCCCTCCCACCTGGCCCCAGGAGAAGGCCCAGACACCACAGCCCTGTGCCCTCTCACATACCTATGACTTCATTGTGCAGCCCATTTTGTGAACAAAGTCAAGCCATAACGAGGAAATGTCACCTGTGGTGCTGCTCAGGGTGTCAGGGAACCTCCCAGATGTGGATAACAAAGTCTGCAGGTACCAGTGCCCAAATCTGAAAAAGGATGTCTGTTTTACCAAGCTGGACAAGCTCTGACAATGACTGGATGACTTGACACGGCCATGTCTTTGTCTATCATCTGCCCCACACACAGTTAGTTATTTTTTTCCCTGGAGATGATAGAGACCTGGCCAGCTGCATGAAAGCCATGGACAAAGGAAAATGCAGTACAGAACTGAGCAGTATTGGTCAACTTCTACCACAGGAGAAGCAAACCAGAGATGGAAAAGGCTGTACTGGAGCATAGGATGGTGTAAGGGACAGGAATTAAGGTGAGAGGAGGATCTTTTTATTGCCAAAGGGCTCGGTTAGTCTCAGAGGAAGATATCCAGCATGTCTTCCTTTGGGATTTGTTCTTTTTTCACAATGTCACTAGGACACAGTTTCCTGGAGACTGACAGCATTAAAAAAATTATAGGGTTTCAGTCCACGAAAAGGAAGTAATCATTTGCCACAGACCTTTTGCTGGATATTATCTCATGAGTCATGACCCATATCAAGAGAGCAGCCGTTTGAGTCTGACTTGAAAAGCGAGTGGTTGGTAATGTTCCCCATATATTCCTGCAGGTAACAAGTGATATTTAGCTGAGAAGGTCTGCATAACTTGGCTTGCTGGCCCTTTTAACTCAAGTAACTGCCTGAGAGTGAATGACAGACTAGAGAGATTGTGTTGAAAACAAACAGAAAGAGAAATCAAATAAAAAGTATCTGTGTGGGTTGTTTTATTGTGGAAGTGAATGACAGCATTAGGATTTAGACCTCCTAGTTTAACACATCCTGCCTTCCCTAGTTTAATAACTATACACACAACTAAAAGACAGCATATAAAAACATGTAGCAATTTAGTGGATCAGGGTTGCTGTATTTGGATTATCAGGGCATTTAGGGGAAAAAAAAAAAAAAAAGACCACACAGGGAGACAGCGCAAAGAGCCTCTCCACAACCATCTGCCACAACATCACGTAGCTCTGTAAACTGACAGACACTCCTTTAGCAGGGCCCAGGCACGTCAGATGAATCAATCAATCAAAAAAATTCTTATGAAACTTAATCACGGAGGGTCGTGTTAGGGAGTGGGGAACAGATTAAATTACCACGGTATTAGATACGGGAAATGATTTCTGTCAAAACCATCTTTACTGCAATTATAATATGTTAATTATGTATTTCATTAAGTAAGTGGATTAGAGTCTGCACAGATGAAATCACGCTGAAGGCTTTGAATCATTTGCTGAGCGGTGTGGGAGGACTGGTGTGAATGGAACTCAGTTAATTTTGAAAACTTTCACATGCTAAACATGTCCCCCCCAAGTGCAGGAAATAAATGCTTCCCAGATTGTTGTATAAAACATCCAAAGACCACATTAATTTTAGTGATGTAATCAGATCATGGCTGATGTGGTCCAGGAGCTTGTCAAAGATGCCATAAATGTGTTCGTGTATAACGAAGCTGCACTGTTTCTGAATCTCCCAGCCACAGAAGGGAGATAACTTGCACAGGAGACCAGATTTTTTTTTGTCTGTGCTCCAGAACAGAGCAGTGCACAGCACAGAAGGGAATCAGACACCCCCCCCCCCTCCTCATTTTAGGTACTGTATAGTCATGTATGCAGCTGCCAGCACAGGCTGACTGCAACGTTTAGTCTGCAAACACACTGGAGTAGCGCAGCTCTGCAGCACCCTGCATCTTTTGTGCTCCTGCCTATTTCTCATTCCATGGCAAAATGGTACTGGTTTCATAGGAAAGGGCTACTTAATGATGTATGAGCAGCAGCCCTGGTGAGCCAATAACTTGCCAAGTGTGTCTGAAGGGACTCATGCTGGGTGACAGCTACTGGTGACAGTGGAACCAAGCTGATTTACACCATGGGAGGATCTGGCCCAACACTGTAATCTTTACATTTTTCAGAACAGATTATTGATGTCTGTAGGTACAGCAAGAAACCACCTGCAGAAGCTCTGTGCAACCCTTTTCCCAGTTTGAATTCTGTGTGAGGGAATGAGAAGTGTTTCTGTCTCAGTGGCTGGGTGTTCCTCGTGCATTGAACGCTGTCCTCTTGACAGAGAAAAGAACAGGAAATAAGGGAAGATCATGGCAACTATTGTTCTTCTCACTCCCCAATAAATTAAAAGGCTCATTTTAGAGGTTTATCTTGGAAAGGAAAATTAATGAATAAATAAAAATAAATGTGTCAAGCTATAATTAACAACAAGAATTGGGCATCTTGTCATGGGATTGTACTCTTAGCAGTAGGTAACCTTCCATTCATAGGAGACTACCCCACATATTAAAAATAAAAGGGCATTCAGTGTCACAAAGGAATAAATCTTCCAGCTCTTGCATATCCCTCTTTTCTTTGAAATAGCTTCCAGGGTAGCAGAGTTGTTTAAAATATATCTGAAAAAATAAGAGCAAAATAATTAATTTTAAAAAGAAGAACATATACAATATACATAAATTTGCCTCATCCCAATTATTTAGTTATCAGTAATAATCACAAGGGATTTAAAAGGAGGAAAGAATCTGAGACAGCATAACACCCTGCATGGAGTGAACATTGGTGTAAATGACTGGAAAAGGTTGGCTGATTTGATGAAAACCCAATCAGACTCTCTAGGGAGATATTACTTTCCTCATTATTCCACTGATTGGCCTTATTTCATCTGAAGAATGCAGCACATTCTTTACAGTGCTGGCAAGCCTCTTTAACAATATCCAAGGAAAAAAAGCCCTATCACCTCTGTAATCGAAACAACAAGGAAATTAACCAGAGTCCCTTTCCTCGGGGAACTGTTACAGAACCCCCCAAAATCTCCTGATGGATTGGCACAACAAAGCTGCGAGGCAAAGGGGGTGGGATTTCCTCAAATTTGGCACACAGCAAATGCCTTTCAAAAATTTGCTAAAAGCAACTAAAACAGCAGGCTCAAGCCATAACTCCTCCCTCTGCACTGGAAAAAAAAATAACACTCAAGTTGTTTGCTTGTAGCAACCTAATCTTAACCAACAGTGACATAATTTACTAAGGGAGTTCGTTCTTGTGATACAAAATTTGTTATGCCCACATCACTGTGCAGGGCTTTAGAATAAAGCAGCAATTTCAAGTCAAGTACAAAACACACTTGTGAAATTCAGTCTGAGAACTGTGTTATCAATGGCCTCAAGCTTGCAATAACTGTTAATTAAGTGTATTTTTCATTATTCTTTGGCAAAGAAGCAAGATTTAATGATGTAAGTTAACAATAGATGATTATTTAGAGTAGTGACAATAGTTTAATTATTCACACACATATAAAAGTTAACTTCATAACTTATTTCTTTGTAAGAACAAGTTTATTTAAAATATTTTTAGCAGTGCATACAATTACCACACATGGTATCTTGCCACACCGTTTTTGTGGATACAAGTCAATTTGCTACACAGAAGTATCTCCTTCAGCAGCAATGCAGTAAAGGAATTCTTAGCCTTCATTTTATTTTGTTGTTGTTGTTGTTGTTTGGGAGGAGAACTGACTTTACTAGCAATAGATGGCAGTGGGGCCACTTGGTCAAAAACTGAGTCAGAGTCCTCAAACAATGGCCCTCAATATTGCCTAAGCTATTTCCAAACCTTCCACCAAGGCCTTTGTTGAATTACAGGAAATACTGTGGGCAGAGAACAAAATTACAGCCTGTGATAAGCTGGAAAATGGTGCTCAAAACCTACTTGAACACCACCTTCTGAATACATTTGAGTGTCTTGAGACCATCAATATCCTAAACTAAATCTGGATTAAATGTAGTGAAGAGTGTTTTCTCAGGAGAGCTTTGTTTCTCATATTCTAACAGAAAATCAAAAGGGGATATCTCTTTGACTCAAAGACTGCAAGTACCCAAGAAAATGATAATTGTAGTGCATTTAAATATAAAATGATTCCAAAGAACCACCTATTGAGTAAGCACTAATGATTCATTCTGTTCAACCAATTCTTCTGTTACAATTTGTTCTCCTGGCACTGGACAAGCCTAGGCACCCAAATAGCCAGCAATTTTAGACTAGATTTCCTGATTGGGAATGTGGAGATGTTTCTCAGTTATCACTCAATAAAACCTCCCAGAAATGTCTGTCAGACAGAGAATTAGAACTCAGTAATAGTATGCAGTATCTATTTTCAGCCAACTCTTTGATTTACTGTTTTCTCCAATGCTGTGCCTGAAAACCTGCAGGGATAATATGTTGGTAGCCTGATCCATTGGCCCAATCTGGCTAGTCTTCCTCTCTGCTAAGATCACATTTTAAAAGACAGGTTTTAAAAGACAGATTAAAGGCCAATAAAAGATTTCATGGTGCCCTACACCACAAAGAGCTATGACAGTCTCTAATTTCAAAGAAATGTTCCTCCCCTCAAGACAGAAACATTGAGGAAAAAAAGCCACTGTAGATGCACCCTCTTACACCCATAAAATAGCAACTGAGTTGGTGGAAAGGTTAAGATTATGAAGAATATTACCTTTCACAAGAACTTTCTTATTTTGTAGGAGTTTTGTTCCTAAGCTAGGCCAGCTGAAAGTGAGGTCAGGCCAAGCTACTCCTTTGACTTAAGCATGCATAATTGACACCCACGTTTTGTACTCACACATCCCTGTGGGTGCTCTTGGGAGGCCCCCTCAAGTTCTGAGTGGTTGCAGAGCAATGATGGAAATGTGGGAATGTTCATTACATTCCTGCTCTGAACTGGCTCAAGTGCAATTAATTATTCTTTTTTCTCCTGCTGGATTCACATTACCATGAAAGCCAGTGTTTCTTCCAGCAAACACAGGAGCCTTTTTTTGTCAAGCTAATCAGTAGTCACACAATTCAATATTGAATCTTCTTGGAATGAATAAATATTCTGTGCATAATAGAGCCAGGAAATGCAACTACCTCAGGATGTGCTTGTCCATCAGTGCACTGGAAGCAAGGAGAGGCACCCTGACCTTTGGATCTGTGTTTAGGGAAGTACCTTTGTTAGAAGGTGGTGCCTGTGTTCTGGAGCCAAACATCTGTTTCTTTATACTAAAACACTGCTGCTTTTAGCAAGATCAAGCTCAGTGCCCTGTGACTGTATAAAATCCAGAGGAAAAGACAAAATTCACTGTTTTGCAAGTGATGCTTATTGGGACCTGCTGAAACCATAATGATAGTTTAAAAGAGGAACTAAATAGACTCAAAGATTACAATGCTGTCCAGCAGCAGCTCCTTTCCTCTCTGGCTCTCAGAGGAAAGAAATGTGAAGGAAAATCTCGGGATGAATAGAAGTAGAGGACACGAAGGAAAAGAGATTCAGTACCACTGACAACATCTTGAGGAGAAGTCACCAGCAGCTCCGTGGTTTGTGTATATCCTGGGTCATCAACAACCTGCACATTCTTCTTGTAGGGCTCTGGTTCATCTTAAGACAAAGAAATATCTGTTCTTGATCCCTTACAGACATGTTTTCTCCAGCAGGCTTTGAAGGTCACAACCATCCCCACGTTGCTGCAATGGTGATGTTTCCCTTACACAATAGCTGCAGTGCAGTGGTTCAGGGGCTCCATCACTCTCTGGAGACAGGTCTGCAGGGTGTTTTGCAAGCCCTGGTCAGATCCTGTGCCCTCCCCTCCTTGCCCAGGGGCTCCAAGGAGGAGGCAGGCCCAGCAGCAGCCCTGAACAGGATCCCTTTTCTGGAGCTCAGTGCTCCTCATGGTCTCATCATTCAGGCAGACCTTCCTCACATCTGCCTGCAGACAGGCAGGGCTCACCTCCCCAAAGACATGCCATTAACCACTGATGGTGTTGTCAAGGGAAAGATGCTTTTATTTTTGTGAGAAACAGATGTGAAAGCACATTCCAGGATACTGTAAACCAGTGATCTCTCAAGACCACACCTTGAGCTGCAACATTGTGGAGAATTTAGCTGGACAAAATTACCCACTGTCTTTGATAACTACACATCACTTATTTATTGCACTCTTCTCTAAAGAAGCCTCATTTTGTAATGATGGAAGATTATAACATCCAATTACATTGTACATAATAGGGCTTCTATCCACAAAATATTTCAATCAAATATGGCAATCTTGATGTTCCCTCTTGATAAAAAGAAACAATAAAACCAAAAAACCCAACAAAACACCCCAAACTGATATAGGAGATCATAGTTCATCCAAATAGTACAGAAATCAAGCAACAACACCAGCAACTTCAGTAAATACAGCAACTGAACTGGCTGTATAAAATGTTCATTCAATTCAACTCCATCCCAGCTTCTGAATTTTAAAATAAACTAAACCAAAATATGCCAAATTAGAATAACTTCAGAAATTCCCCCTATATAATTTATTTAGAATTTCCATCTAAAATTCATTAAAATCACTAGCTTGAGCAGAACTTCAGCCTTCAGCATAGAAGGATGTACAACTGAGTAAAGTCATTTTTCCTGTTTCATTTAGGTATGGTGTTTAGCTCCGGCATTATACAGAACATCTCACTAAAGGATGGAAAAAAGAAAAAAAGAAAAAGCAAAAAAAAACCTCCTCTTGCTCTCCTGTTAAAAAAAAAAAATAAAAATCAACCTGCTTTCAAGCCTTGTGCAGTCATTTATGTCCTTGTAGAACCCAACCTGACTCACCTTCTAATCCTTCCCAGCTCTCATTTATCCCAATAAAGAGATACTGACTCTTGTGTGCTCTAACTTGGGTTGCTGAGCTCAAAATGTGTGGGGTATTTGAAGAACGATCTCACAGAGCTGTTTTGGAAGAGGTAAAGTGCTTTGAGACCTGCTCCTTGCTAGGCAAGAAAAAAAATTTAAAAAACCCCTGCAATACGTGCTGTCCAGTTCCCAGAAGTGGGAACAATGCTAAATTAACCTGTGCTGGTCAAGAGGTTGGTTCTTGGAGGCTGTGTGAGCTCTGTTCTTGTTAAACATTGACAGGAAAAAAAAAAAAAAAAGAAAAGAAAAAAAAATTAAAATTAGATTTTTCTATTCTTCCTCAAGTGGTCTTAGAAGATAAACAAAGAGATAAAACCAATGGTTCTAAAAATATTTGGCCAGCAAAGTAGCCAATTTTAATTTTTGCATACTGATAATGTGGTTGGGCAGTCCAGAAGCCATGGAAATACCAACCTGAAGTCAACTTGTGAGTGGTGATTTCAGACTAAACCCAGCTCTCAGTCAAATCACTTAAGCTTGTCTCGTTTTTCTTTGAAGCCTGGGAAAAATCACAGTTTTTGACCAATTGCCATGGAAAACTATAAATCAGACTCTGGTCATTGAAAGTTAGACTCAGGTTCACCATATGGTTTGTAAACCTGGAGAATCACTGATGCGTTTTGAGTTTCTGATGAAATCTGAAGCATTAGCTGGTTTCACATGGTTTCAGATTCCCTTGCAAACATTTCAAACTCCCCCTTCTCTCAGAGCATAAATTTTTTCATTCATTCTAGAATGTGTTAGGAGATCACAAAGGAAACTTAACATTAAAAAGAAGAAAAAGGTAGAAACGTACAGTTTTCACAACTGTGTATACAACCAGCTTAATGACCCGGACAAATGCACCTAATTAAGCATTTATGTGCACAATTACCCAGTTTGTGAATAAAGTCTTTACAATTGCGTGTGCTAACCGGATGTCAGATGTGCCTAGACTGTACATAACCCATGGTAAAACTGACCTTAGCAAAACGTGGCCTTCAGCCTAATCAATCGTTTTATCTGTTTCCAGGCATGTATAAAAAGTCAGATATATTCAGCACATCAGCTCGGTGTAAAACTCAACAGCCATCCTGGGAGGTTGGGTTTTTGTTTTGCAAGATTGTCAGTGTAACTTGCTCTAGGTATTTCGAAGCTGAGAGAGGTTTTCTTTTTTATAGCAAAGTATAGAAACAGTTTAAAAAAAAAACAAAAAAAACAACAACAACAAAAAACCAAAACCAAATTTGCAGTCCTTTTTCATTTTGGTGAGAAATAGTTAATGTTCCATAGTCTTTGATTTATTTATTAAAAGTATTTTACCAGGAAACACAACAGAGACAGGCCTTCTCATTTACAGTGAGACCCCAGAGAGCAGTAAATTTACATACACAAAGGACTAGCATCAACCCCTGAACCTTTAATGTTTATTTTGATAGCCCACCCTGCTGGTAAGGCCTTTTGTTAAGAAGCCAGGTACAACAAGGCAAGGATCCAAACAAACAACACTGGTAGCTTTGTTGACCAGGTCATATGATGTCCTGCCCTTGAACAGTACCCCTTGTCTTTTTACCCTTTGCCCCTAGAAAATGAAGTTAGTTAGAGTCCCTGTGGCAGATTTAGCATTTCCTTTCAGTGTCTGCCAATCTATCAAAATTCAGCTACCGCTGTGAACCCATCAACTCAGTGCAAAAAAGAACAAGGCTTACCACGGACCCCCTCAAAGTAGCAATCATTTATCCCTCCCTGAACTTTAGCTGACCTTTGCAAGCACGCTAGCAGTTGAAGCATGCAGCACCTTGGCGGGGACGATCAAGGCTGTGGGGTTTGCTCTCTCTCCCCACTCAGCCCCAAACCCGAGCTTTTATTTCATTCCATCAATAAACGCGTTGCATTTAGGAATAACCACATGAAGGGAAATAAACTCTTCAATGAGAGGATGCGATTGTGCAGCAGCATGCAAAATAATAGAAACAAATATATAAATACTCTGCATTTAGGGAGCTGGTTAGCATCACTTTGTAGAGGAGATAAACAAAACAAGTGGATTCCATTCACAGAGATTTATCGGAGGGAGGAGGGGAGATATTGTTCGCAGGACACAATGATGCATTTATATACAAATAATTGCAAAGTAAAATGAATCATATAGAACATTCAGCTCCAAAAACAGAGACTACCACACAGCTACAATATATTGGCTAAATATTGTGGAGGGTTTGTTTTATTTTTTAAAGCAGCAGGAAAATCTAGATTGCAGGAAGGGTTACACACAGTGTAACTCCCACTGTAAATTTAAACTGACCTAAGGGACATAATTACATACATCTCATCATGAGACAATATACTTTTTATTTGTTTGAATTTTATTTGTATTGGTGAAACTGACCTGAAAGTGACACAAGTTTATTAGAAAAAGGACTCTCAAAAACAGAGTGGGCTGGTCTTCTTACTCAAGATGGATGTGCCAACTTCTAGTATGATTAGAGAAATGGATAACTCACTAACATCTGTGCAAACTACAATAAAAAGGGATTTAGTGTTACCCCAAGGAAGGTAAAAGAGGCTGTCTGTCCATTAAACGCTTTATTACAGTGCCAGCAGCTTTTTTCTAACTCAGTTATTCCTGCACAGAGCTCAGCACTGTGACTGCCTGTCATCCTTACCAGACAGTGCTTGGGGCTTCGTAGTTTTTTGTGCAAGGTAGATGACAATCAAATGACTCATTGAGCAGGGAAAGCGCCTGACCCCTAGTGAAGGATTAACTACGGAAAGTGAGTGTGATCATGTCACACCATTACTTAGAATTTTCACAGTCAATTTCTGAAAATATGAGATAAGTCCTTAAAGAGACAGCTCTTTCAGGAAGCGCTATGAGCCAGCAGAAATTCCCTGCTGGTACAAAGGCAGACAGTGCCATCACGGAGACATCTGCTTTGCTGCTCACTGTAAACCAAACACCACCCTTCTCATCACAGCAGACAAGGTTAAGAGCGAGCAAGACAAAAATCAGATGGCTTAGGCCATTCAGGTAGTCTGGGCAGAAAGCAAAGTGGTAAGAGAGAAGACTATTAAATCCTATGTAGTGACACAGTCTCTGTTTAGGTTAACGCAAGGACTTTTAAAATGTGAACATTAAAATCTCTATACAAACCCATGTGGGCCTTTCATGGGATCCTTCTTTTATGTTAAGATAGAACACCTCTCTCAGCATACCACACGAATGCGACTGCCCAGACACTGCCCAACAAACCCATTGAAAACAGAAAATGTTTTACTTCGCTTGCAAACACACCCTGTGTCCTGGATGGGAATGCCTGTCCCTCCATGGCACAGCTGGACTACTCAAGGAAATCTCAAGAAAAACCACAGAAATACCATTGGGTTCACCAGCAGCATTAAGCCCCAGCTTGTTGTCTCTGTGAACCTATTATCACTTTCTCACATTAAAACCCCCTCGTGGTACAAGAAGAGAGGCCTGACCCATTAATCAGCAAATGAAGGGCCCATTTGCTCTGTTTTTACATAACACGTTTTTTTCATGCACAGTTTTAAATGTGAAATTCATCAAGTTTCCACCTAAAAAAAAAAAAAAAATGTAATTCAGCCTAAGAACCTCAAAGCTTGGGCGTGCCAAAATGAGTTAACATCTGCTGCTGCCTGAATCTAATTGAAATGATTCATTATAAAATTTACAGATCTGCTTAATGATTTTGTATTTCTTCTTCAGAATCACCTTGTTCATTAGCTCACCTTAGGTAAGCTGAATTCAGCAGAGCTGTAGTCTCCCTAGCTCCCTAGCAGGATGGAGTTTGCATACAACACTTCCAAATAAAAGGAGGATGATTTTTTCTTTTGACATTGTGTTTGTGATTATTTTTTTTTTTTTTTTTTTTTTTTTTTGGTGAACATACTCCCTCAGAGAAAAGCTCCATTACCATCAAACAGAGACCCATTAGGGGCACCTTGGAAATTTGGACCCTTTTACAAGAATCGGGGCTTAAATAGCACTTTAATTTATGGCAGTTTTCTGGATGATGGCATTTTTGCTCTCAGGTAAGGTCATCCCAATATATATCCGTTTAGAGAAAGCCAACACAAGAATCTTTTTATGCTTTTTTATTTTCAAGTAGCCAACTACTTAGCTGCTAAAATGTAAGTCACATACAGAATGTATGCATGCTTGATTCTACAGTGTTTTTTAAAGGGAAAATGCTTTATGTGTGTGAAAAAGAGAAAAGTGAAAGAAAAAAAATGAATAAGCATGTGAATAATTAGATCAGAGATAGATGCCACCTTTTCTCAGTGTTGAAACTGTGAGGAAAAAAAAGTGCTACCATATAATTGACATAATTGATCTATTTTTTTCCCTTTTTTGCTGCAGTAATTTTTTATGCATGCCATTGTTGCTGTTATTATCCAAGATGTGATCTTGTGTGGTTGATAATACTGACTAGATATGAATACTGGTAAGTACCAGCCAATCACAAATCTATAGTGTCTATTTCTGCATCACCAGGTGCTATCTCATGGGAAATATCCTCTTTTTTGGCAGGCACACAGCGCTCTGCATTATCTGTCATTTTCATTAGATTCAAGCTACAGCTGAGCCAAAAAGACTTAGTTCTAGCATATGTGCTCAAAATGGCCAAGATGAGATTGTCCAAATTCACCCTTTCAGGATTGTATTAGAAAACAACTGGAGCTAAAGCTAAAAATTAGAGCTAGCAAAGTATCTGAATTACATTTGGGAAACTGCAAACACCATAAGCTCAAAAGATTTCCAGCTTATCACAGTCATCACCTCCAAAAGCTCCAAGGAGCCTAAGTCAGCAATTTCTATGTTTTTCAACACTTCTTTTGTACAGTCTAAATGTGATGATGTCAACAAAGAAGAGCAAGGACATCACAAGAAGACAAAATCCTTCTGTTTTCCAGTGGCTCAGAAAACTACAGCTAGAAGCCACTGATTACATGCAAATGCCATATTTAATAGGTCAATGTTATTATATTCTGAGTCAGCACTAATATATTAGTTTGGACTGTTGTTTATTAATAATTCTGTAGCTAAACTATATGAAATGGGACCATGAGCCTTTCTTCAATTACAATAAAATAGTAATACTGTATCCTCCATCTAATGAGGACAGGCTTAATTGGGATGGTTGCTTTATTAAGATACCTCCCAGGAAACTAATTTGGTATAATGTTAGTGAATAGCTGTGACTGCTGTTTAATTGGGATGGTACTAACAAAAACTCTGCTTAATGGGGATACATTTGGTCAGTACCAAGGGGTTAAGTGATACTTAACTTGGTGTTAAATGCGTGTGAAATTCTGAGTTTTGTTCTTCTAATGAAGACATAGCTAACTAGGGGTCAGGCAAGTAAAACAGGCAGGAAAATAAGATTCTATCACTATCATTTTTGTCCTCTCATTTCATTGCAAGAACTTTAAAAATGGCAAATGACTCCTTGATAGCATTCGTTCAGTTCCTCAGATATAATCTCCATATTCTGTTAAAATGTATTAGTCTCTGACTTTCAACCTAGTACATTTTCACTGAAAGAAGATTTCACATGACTGAATTCATGTGATTTCATCTTGCACTTAGGAAGCACTTCTAGGTGGTCACTTAGCCAAGGGCTATGAAGAAGTCTTTACCCCACCTAAATCTGTTTTAATTCCATGAACTGAAGCATGAGTCTTCTGCTATTCCTATTCAAAGGGATGGAACTGGCAGGAAGGCTCAAAATGAAAATCAAAAGCCATACCCATGTCAGTTCTCCTGCAAGCCATCCATATGCATGAGAAAATGTATTTGTAGTAAAGTTCAATCTCCTGTAACAAGCAAATAGCTTACACAGACCTTCCTCCTGCATGTAAGCCTTTTACTCAGGGAACCAGGGAAGCAGAAAGAGTAACTTGATCTCAGTGATCAACACATATATAGGAAGTTTCCAATAGCACTGCACCTACCAGCATCTGTGGTACATATTAGCTAATAAATGTTTTATGTTAAAAAGTTTTGGTCTATGGAATGTAAACCCTTAATTATGAGCTCTACACCACATCTGAAACATTTATCAACCAATATTGAATTGCAAACATCTGTAAAAATCAATCTCTTTTTGTGGCTCATTTGCAAACCAAGGAAGAACTAAATTGTGCATAATAAGCACAAAAACGATCAGAAGATCTGCAGAACTGGCATAAAAAGATAAAAAGGATATCCCATTATGGGAATACTGCATATCTTAACCTACAACTACCTACAACTACAACTGAGTTCTACAACTAGAACCCAGGGTTTATTGGTGACAGGAAATGAACCTGTTGGCATTTAACAAAAATATTCACAAAAAATCAAGTTGAAGTCTATGTGTTAAAATCAAACTTGAAGTATGAGTCCAAAACAGATTTTCAGTCTTTGTTAAAATTTAGTGTTGCCTAGAATGTTGTTTAATCCTATCATATATTAAATTTCACTGCTCGATTACTCTTGTACAGTCTCTCTATTTGGATTGTGGGGGCTTTGGGTTGTGGGCACCACATGATACTTTTTTAGGACCTTTAAATAAATAATAAAGTACCTTTAAGCTACTGAAGTTCAAATCAAGGCCTTCGCTATAATGTGCTAAATAAGAAAAATATAGAAACTGTCTTATATTCTGAACAAATTCATTGCCATGATCACAGAACCAAGATGAGAGACTCTCAAAGCACTAAAGAGAAAGAATTTACAAATAAACTTTTAAACAGTCTTTCAGCAAGCAAGTCTAAAGTATGTAAATTGCCTTATTAAAAGAAGAATTATGTCTTTTTCAGCAATCAGCTCAATTACATTGAAATATGTCAATAGAGAAATCTAGCAGTTGTGCACAGGAAAAGCCCTTTAGAGAAGCGACTCAGGTGTGACACGAAAACTGAAAAACATTCATGTGCTGAGAAGGTATCAAAATGCACAGGATCTCTTAGTTCTGCAATAAATTGACAGCTTCACCAGTGTGAAGATGCTGACACCATTCCAAGATTGCATTTGGCCTTTTTGCCACGTCACTGATCTTCCATTCTCACAACAGGCACATTAGAAAAGGAGAGTTTTATGCAACTTGGTTTTTGAAAGGAACCAGAGATTCTGATGAGAAACACTCTGAACTAGGCCTGGGGAGTATGATATAGGAAGCTTTTTCACCATTCCTGTAATGATTTTTTTTTTTTTTTAATAGTGCTTTATATTCCACATTTCACTGCAGTGAAGTGAACTCAGTTTTGACCAGAAAAATCATCATGCAAAATTCTCCCTCAAAATAAGGGACAGCTTTCTCTGAAACTTCAGGAGTACAATTTGTCCCTAAAATCTGTGCTTACACCTTCTCCCTGATTTTTTGTAGAAACTCTTTAAACTGAAGGTCCCAGCTCAGCCTCTCACTGGGCAATGGTGCCAAGAGACAAAGGTGAAGAACGTGAAATCCTCAGCAGGCCAGGGCTGGTGAAGCACAGGTGGTGCACAGGCTAATGGTGGTTCCTAGTGATGGGCAAACGTAGAGTTTATCCCACACAACAACCAAGGATTAATGGTCAGATGACCACCAGGACTGATGCTCAGCAAACTTCACTGATTGCAGAACAAATGTGGCTTTGAGGGCACAAGGAAGATAATGGACCATACCTTGAGAAATCAATTTGTATTTCTCCTGTGGGGACAAATGAGCATTTTGATACAGCAAATCTGGAATGCTAATAAGGGCTTAGAACGGCTCTGGAAGGGGTAAAATACTGCCTTGATTTTGAATAACAGGAGAATATGATTCGTAATTGGCCTGGGTCTTCAAAATTTGCTTACAGCCATTGTTGGCTAAATACTTTTTTCCAGCTTTGTTAGCCAGGATTCTCAGTGTCCTATGATCTGTGGCTGATGAAGGTAGTTAGGGGAAAACATTAAAATGGCAATTTGTGTCTGAACAATTGCTGCAAAAATTAACAAAACACTAAAATATTATGCAGCAGAATCTTTGAAAACTTCCCACGTTAAACTGGGGCCATTGTCTACACTACAACTTGAAATGTGAAGAGCTTTGTATGTTATAAAGTCTTGGGGGTATCCTACTGTTGTAACAAACATACCTCATATTTTTAAAACAAACATGCAAAATGAAACTACAGATAAAGCAAAAATAACCAAGCAAAATTAACAGAGAAATTCTTTGAAGCTTATATTCCACATCAATTTAAATATCAAGTACTGAATGTGACTGGTTTTTACACAGTACATAGAGAACCAATAAAACTCCTCTTTTCTTCTTTTTCCTTAGTACTGTAATCCCTAGAAAACCACCAGCAGCTAATGTAAAAACAAAAGCACACTGCAGACCTGTGTGCTTCTGTAAAACAGAACAAATTCTCCGTTCTGCTGGGGTTAAGGGTTGGTGGTCTCACTTGAGCCCACAGTGAACAGCACGACGTGGCTGGTGAGGCTTTTGGCACAACTCAGCGTGATTGGCAGCGTTTGCTCAGGAGAGGCCCAAGGCTGGATGATGAAGTAACTTCCATTATAGAGTACAGACAAGGTCAGCTGCATGCAGGGAACAGCAACAAGAGTCCCGGTCCCCAAAGCCTCTGTCCTACCCAATGTATGTGTTCGTATTTTGCTGATATGCTTTAACCAAAGAAATGTTTTTCAGCTGTTAACTGCTATGTGCACGGAGGTTATCAAAACTGTGGAAAAAATTACATCCCATGTACAAGTTAAAAAACAACTGCGCTTATCTGCTGCATCTAAAATAATCTAAGGCTGTCATAGATGTTTCTGCAATACTCTAGAAAGAATGATTGATTTTAGAGAAGTTGTTTGGACTGTGTCTCAGGAAAGCTGTCCATAGAGCAGTAACTAAGAATAACAGTTGTGTCTTAAGAGTTATGCCCAGGTTTGAGAGGCCCACCTGCAGAGCAGCTCAAAGTCTGCTGTGAGCTTGCCTACAGAAAAGGGATTGCTTAGAGCTGGAACGGAGCATTTGACAGTGCTGTCTGAGCTGAATTCTTCCAATGAAAATCAGAGTTACAGTAAAACAAGTCTGAAATTCCAGTATGAAGTTAGAGTTTGTACGAATGTTTATAGGACCAACTGAAGTGCTGAGGAAGACACTCATGCTATAGCCTGGATTTTATTACCCAATAGTTCACATGACAAAGACACTTAATGAACTGAAATTCAGGTTATGCTAGTAGGCAAGTACCAGTTCTCAATCCTCGCTATAATCTTAGTGCTTCAGTACCCTCACTTCCCATGAGTCTATCCAGGAGTAAAACCTCCACTAAGACAAAGCAGCCATGAAAAGCCTGCAGAAAAGCTCACAGAAGTCAGCTTTTCCAACATGCTCCTTAACAGAGCTCTCTTCAGATTTTTTTGTTAACAGCATTAAAAGGTTTCCTTCTCCTATCTGGAGAAACAAAGGCCTGCTTGCCTGGAACTTCGAGTTATTAATTACAGTCCATTTTCTTCTCAGCCAAGGTCTGTTCCAAGGTCACCAGGGAGCATTGACAATATTCCACACTGTGTATTTAGCAATCCACCTAATCCCTTCCTTTCCTTCCTTCTGTATGTACAGCCATCTCTCATTTGCATGCTGTCAGACAGGACAGCTTGCAGGGGTGAAAGCAAAATGTACAGTAGACAATGCACCAAATTTCTTTTAAATCGCAGGCAACAAAAACCCCCAAACTGCATTCTTAAGTTAAGAAAGAATTCACCTTGCTGGAGCCTCATGATGCTGCTGACAGATTATTCCCATTATATACGTCTATTTACTTTTCTAATCAATTAAAACACTGAAGTTAACATATGTCATATTAAGTGGTACATATGCTATGAAACAGTTTGTTAAAAAAAAAAAAAAAAAAGAAAAAAGAAGAAAAAAGCAGAAATACTTTTGTGAACTTCTGTTCCCATCTGATGTTTTAAAACAGTCTTGAAAAATTATCATTTTCTAGCCCAAACACAAAAGCATTTCTTAAACCCTCTGCTGTGGCAGCTGAAGTTAATGAAGGAGAACTTAGGGGAGAAGACAAGCAAATGAAAAATATCCCCTCTTTGACATGATATTGGCCATCGAATCTTGTGGAAAGGTCTTAAAAAACATTTAGGGTTAAGCAAAGACAAATTGTCTCAGAAATGAAACATCTTGTTTTTAGGCAATAAAATTTGGCTGTGACAGCCTCCTGGTGACAGAGCTCACTTCTGAAGTCCCTGTGTGACACTGTCCCCAGCAGGACTGGCCAGTCAAGGAGAGGAGCAGCCCAGGCTGTGGTGCTGGCACAGAATGCCCCCTGTGCAGGGGCTCCACCGCAGAGGATTGCTGTCACACAGACGAAAACAAGGGAAAATGGCAGGGCAAAAGTTAGGGAGGAGTAAGAAAAGAAAGGAAGAGTAAGGCAGTGCTTAGTGGTGAGGCTGGGATTTGCAGGCCCTGACAGATGGGAGTGACAAGCAAACTGAGTGTGAATGCACACCAACACTCACCCAACAGCCCCGAGCAGCCAGAGCAGGGCTGGGCATGTGCAAGCCTTCCTTTATTGAGTCTCCTTCCTGCCCCACTTGAAACACCTATACACCGATCCCACTGTTTCTCTGGCTGGATTCTTCATGATTACCTATTTAGTAAACAGCTACATCAGGCCTTGAACTACATCAGGGATATCAGAACCTAAAAATTAAAAGAGCATTTTTTAAGAGTAAATGTTCTAGTGTGGTTAAACAGCACTCCTGAAGCGCCCCAGGCTTCACACATCATTCTGATGAGGACATGTCACATTCTGATACTGACATGTCAGGCTTAGGAGGTTTAGACAGGTACAGTTAAATCACATTGCAGCATTGAACTTCCACTTCTAAAATTTTTATCTTACTTGTACAGTGAGGCAGGATGTCTGGCTTTGCAAACTCAACTCACCACAAAAATAAAAAAGGGGGAGGGTGGCTTAACAGGTAAAAAAAAAAATAAAAATGGGAGGGGGTGGGCAGTGGAGAAGACCTATATTGCTTTCTACTCCCTCTGTAGACTTGTGTATTACTGTGTGGAGAAAGAGGGGAGCAGCAGAAGTAGAATTAACTGCTCTGAGGATCAGCTGCTCATCCCTCGCCAACACACCCATTTCAATTTGGAGTTCCAGGCTGTCACAGACCACTAGGCTCACAGACTGTTCCTTTCATTGGTGGAGACAGTTCCCATGGCTGGATAAATCCAACTTCAAACCACCTATGCAGCCATGCTGACCAGATCAAATTTGAAGTTTTAGTGCACGGCAGGCACCAGCAGACTCAATTACGGTGAGCTGCTAAGCTAAATTTGCCCTGCCACCCCCTGGCAGCAAAAAATTCTCCCTCTCACAAATTTCCCCTGTCAAAAAGCAACACAAAAAGCCTTTCAAAGGCTCCTGGATGCCAGGGAAGGATAATCAGTGAGGAGAGTTGCAGGGATTCGTGCAGTGTTATTAGCTTCAGTTGCAAACCAAGACACCCAATGATAAAATCTGATTCTGCTGTGAGAAATAGAAGAATGTGTGTAACACCTCTTCTTCCTTGCATTCCACCTCAAAATACCACTGGAAAGAAGAGCAAGCCAAGGCATTGAGACAAGCATGGGGATGTGAGCTGAGGATGCATTTGGAGCACGCTGTCCAAACCCTGCTCTGTAGCAAATAATCTTGTGCTGATGAATTTTGCTCTATCCAGCAGCAGCCAGTTAAAAACAGAACTGGATGCTCTGGCCAAGACTGATGTCAGATATTCCTGTATCTTTGTTTCCCATCTCCAGTGGACACCCTCTATTACAAAATCTGCTGGAAATATTTCCTGGCAACAGCAGAATCTGTAGTTATTGGGAAACAAGATATAGTCTGCTGTGCTAGAGGGAAGTGCTAGCAGTACTAGACCTCTTTTTCAAGAACTTTTAAACTAAACTAAGAATACAAAAAGCCTGAGGAACCTCCAAGTGAATTTAAACAATGCAGCTTGTGGAGTAAAGCTTGCTTGAAACAGCTGAACTTCCTTTCCATCTGAAATATGATGTATTGTTAATCCTTTAAATCAAGTCTTTGACTTGATAATAATGCCCAGGTGTTTTTCAAACTGAGGGAATATTTGACCAGCTTAGCAACAGAAACATACCAAGCTGTTTTCTAAATCACAGGAATTTTCACCATCAGCATATATTCTGAGAACAGAATATAGACACGACTGAGTTGTGCAAGCTGCTCTAGAGGGTGGGGGCATTGCAGCCACAATGTCCAGGTGATTCCTGTGATACCAAACCTCCCCAGCCAGGAGCTCTCTACCCTGAGTGTTATCAGAGGTTCTCTCCGGGAATTTTTTTCTCTTTTTGTTCTTCAAAGGTTCCTCTGAACATGTATTCTTTAATTTCTACCTTTTTTTTTTTTTTTTTTTTCTCTAGCTCTGTATTACTTTTCCAGCTCTCCTACCTAGAACCAACAGTTTGCCAAAGGTGATGATGGGAAAGACTCCCCTTGCCACAATTGTTTACCAGAGTCAATTAAATAACTGTTAATGAAGAATTCCTTCTCCAAATAAGGCATCTTAGTGAAAGGGATGTTGGAAGAAAAAAAGCCAAACAAACAAAAAAATCACACTGTGGATTTAAAACAAGTTTTCTGAAAGGTAAAGAAAAAAAAAATCCGCTTTAGATGTTTTGGTCATAGTTCTAAAATTAAATGTTTTAGAAGAGATTTAGTAAAACCTGAAATATTTTAGTTTGCTGAACCTGAGCCTTATTCCTTAATATACATTTATTTCATCCTTCTCTCTTCACCTGTGGTTCCAAAAGCAAGATATTGTTTAGCTCCACATAAAATGAAAATATACAAAACTCGTTCTGCTAAAGAAATTTGTTTGCTTTTTGTTCGGTTAGTTTTGCGGGTTTTTTTTTTTTTTCTGAAATTATGTTCTCTGCATCAGGTCTGGACAGAAGGAGACAACTTCCATATTCCTTCAGTGTTGAAATGAAAGTCTTGGAAAACCAAAAGTCCTAGATCATTCAATTGGACTGTTTTCTGTGAACTTCCATTAATTTTCCATGAAATACTTTCTCCCTTTAAACCAAAATTTAAACTCTGTACATTTCAGGAACACATCCCCTTCAAGGTGGAAAGGTCTGTGGCTTAGTACTTCAACAACTGTAATTTCTGTAAGGTTTACAGCTTTTTCAAAAAGGTCATCTCACTGACACTCAGCAACATGTTAAACCACAATGGAAAGTAACAAAGTTCCTGGTCTGATAACATCACCTTTTTTTTTTTTTCCCCTTCTTAAAGTTTCAGTCAAAACATATTTCAGTCCCAGCACCCAATTTCCTTAAAGAATTAAAGACACCAATTTTGTGGTTCAAGCCTCAACCTCTGGTTGTTTGATGGCAATCAGAGGTCAATTCATTTTAAACTGCTTGATCATGTCATTTTACTTGACCATTTTTGCCTTAATTGCAGATCACATTGGCTGTAGCACAGTATTCTATAAATACTTGAACAATCTGTTCAATAGAGTGATAAAGCTAAGCAATTTAAAAAATAAGTTGAGCTATGTCACCTTCTTGTCAACTAAGCTACTAATTTAACTATATGTAGAACTTATATAATGAACTGCTATGCTGAGCACTGGGTAGAATTTCTAGTTATTGGCTTTCAGTGCTCATTAAGGTGAGAGATGACAGGACTGGCCACGTGGTCCTATACAGCTGGGTATCACTGAGCTTATAACTAACCTGGCTGGAACAGAATTAAAAACACTTATCAGCATTTAAGGAATGGAGTATTTTAGCAGTAGGGTAGTCCTGCTTGCCCAAGCCCTCATGTTTTACTGTTCCTACTGTGGATGATAGTAGAGTTTTAATTATCACAAACATTTTTATGTACAGTTGCTAAAATTGTTTCCTGTGCTCCAGCTCTGTCCAGGCCATGGTGCCCTTAAACCTCCTTGTTGATCTCACCTCCTCTCACCCTCATCCTTACATTGCACGTTCTGGTGGCCACTTCTACCTCCTACAACACATCCCCATTACAAAGGTGATTTCTGAAGGACCTAAACTGTCTTCAGCTGCCCTTCCCCATCTGCCACTCTCAGCCATGAGCTGTCAGAGGAAAGGTTTCTCTTCAAACCTGAATTCCCATTGGTGATGCAAATGAACCACAGGGAAGCACATGGCATCTCTGAATCCAGGAACCCTGGGAGACAATGTATAACATTTAGCATGTGGTTGAAAAATCACTTGGATAACCATTCAGTATTCCGCTTCAAAAACATCTTTCTTAGGATCCCTTCCTGGAAACACTGCTGTAGCAGGTAACTCCTGAAAAAAAACAACCCTTTTCAGCTTGGGAAAAGGATGATTTAGACATCAGAGAGACAAGAACATCACATCATTATGAAACACACACACACACACAGAAATATGCAATGTCAACCATATGTCCAGTAGCATTCACTGGATGAGTCATGGAAAACCATAATTTCACAACGAAAAGTGAACAAATAGTTCCAGAATACTGTTTCCAGTAGATTTGTGTCTTGGAGTCTTAGCTATGAACTCTATGGAGACCCAAGGCCCATCCAAGGCTTTTTCTCTGCTGGGATATTTAGCAGGACTTCCCATGAAAATTCTCTGGTTTATAATAAATTATGAATACCATCAAAAATTTTTCCCTCTGGTGGGGACTACTGGACTCTACCTGTCTGATTACCAGGAGCTCAAGGGAAATGATTACCCTGAAGCCAGGATCCATCTTTTGGTTTTTGAACCAAAAGTGTCACAGGTATTTAAGCATGGAAGGCCTCACAGAACCAAACAGGCTGTGTGACTGGGTGGGGTTTCTTTCCAGAAAAAGCTAGGCTAAAAGATGACCACATTTAGTTTGGCCTGATTATCCTACAAAAGAAAAGTCTTAATATACAAATGTATTACTTGACAGAAGTCACTGTTCCCTTCAGGAGAGCTGTTCTTGTTGAGTTCTGTTTGCTCAAGGAAATGACATGGCTTAAGTTTTGATGTATACTTAATTTTTAAGGTATTTTATTGCTAAGAGAATACCTGCAAGTGGTAAAAGGTGCTTGTCACATGGATTTCAAGTCATTCTATCAGGGCTGATAAACCATTTATTTGCTGAGCACAGAACAGACCACCTCAAGCATTTGGCAAGCCACACCAACACATCTCCTAATGGTAACCCATCCTAAGATGGACAGAGGAACAGGACAACACAGGACACAATAAACAAAGCCAGGGACTGCTGCAAGCCCAAAGGCTTCGAGTTACTTAACACAATGCTATTAACAAACAAACAAGAAAATAGATGAAATAAGCTGCTCAGGCCTTATTCTCAGATTTTCCTCTAAAAGGATTCCCCATCACTGAGCATACTAAATAGCACCTTGCAACCAAGGTTTTACAGTGCAGGAACCACAGCATGCAGAAAGTCTGCAGGAGTCAAAGTATGCAAATTTATAACCTCTACTGAAATCTTACCATCTATTAAATTGGTGAAAATTATGGACCAGGATAATTTTAAGAGTCTAAGCCTCTCTGCCTTCTGCCTCCTTAGTAATAACAGATCAAAATGATTTTTGTATAAGAATGAACACGTTTAGGATTGAACAATCTTCTTAGCACACTTTGAAAATCTTGAAAAAAATCCACATGGAAACAGAAATGAGAGAACAAGCTGTTGGTTTGAGTTTAAACTCTAAAAAAAGGCAGACTTCTACCTAAGGCACATTGTGAATTTTTCTATCAAAGGCAGTTAGAAACTCCCCTTCAGTTTCCACCTTACATCTTAAAAAACTCTTTTGCCTTGACTTTAGAAACATTCTTACAAACCTTTTCTTTCCATTCAGTTTTCAAGGTATGACATGGAGAAATTTCTGGAGCTAAGGAAGTTCTTCCACTATTTCGTTAGTGCAGGGGAAAGAACTGGTTGCAGCTTACACTTAACTGCCTCCCTCCTACAAGTAGTTTCCTTCCTGCTCTCATCTACTGGATTTTCACAGAATTCCCAGTACTGCTGGAAAATGAACATTTTAAAAGGCCAAATCACCCCACAGCCAATAGAGCAGTAAAACACATGTCCTGCAGGGGAACAAAGCTCAGATTTAATAGGACTTTCTCACACATCCTCCACCTCTGTGTCCCCGCCAGCACAGGACTTTCCTCCAGCATGGGAGGTGCACACAGCCAAGAGAGTACGAGCATGCAGACACGATCTGGCCTGGGTTCCCTGGCTCAGTGCAGAGCTGCCACAGCCCACCCCTTCCAAGACAAGAACCTTTTCCTGCTGCCAGTAACTTAAAAAGTCATGTCATTCAAATAGTTTAAATCTGTCCTGCGAAATCAGAGTCAAATCACATGCCTGATGGGAGCTGTTAAGGCTGCACAAAATAGAATTTTTTCATTCTCTCCTTCTCAAACAACAACAACAACAAAAAACTCCCAGGAAATTACACTAAGACTATTGAGAGATTGTGATTTATTTTATGGAAGCTAAGCACTTACAAGATAGGAAATACTAAAATTAGGTGGTCCATATGACTTCAAATCTGCTTTCTTTTTAAGTGTAACATAAACTGTCTTTAATTATATTATTACTGTTCTCCAGACAAGCCCTGCATCATATAGTATATGGGGGGCTCCACAACTCGGGGAAAGAGGAGCTATTCCAAGAATACCTTTGTAGCTCTCCATTTCACTTTCTGTCTCTGTTGCATTTGCTCCAAGGAATGCTGAATTGCTTTGACATCTATTGCCAGAGAACCTGCGTGCCTCAAAATTACTAATGGTGTTTCTCCACAGGGAGATGGACAACACTATTTATCCCATTTTTCAAAGCACAAAGTCCCTGAGCAGTAAGTCTGGGGCAGAAGTTAAAGCCTCTTGTCTCCTGGCCGCATGCTCCAGCTTCCAGATCTGCAGATGTAATCACTGCCTGATCCACCTGATCCACCACTGTAAGAGCTTAGGAATTCTCTACCCAGGCCCCATAGGTTCCATGCTGAGCAGAAGGATTTGTGATTCAGTCTTCTTGCATATTATTTATTCTCACCTTTTAGCCATGTCATTTCTCTCCTCACAGTCATATTGTTATTGTTATATTTATATATACAACATTGTCATATTGTTAACTTTCAACTGGTAGAGCTACTAGGGCAAGGATAACTGCCTTGTAGACAATTACTTGATATTGTGCCTGAGTTTATGTCCAGAAAAGAGTCTGCTGCAGTCTAGAAGAAAGGGGGTGGGAAAAAAAAAAGTATTACTTGAGTAGGATGCTTAAAAAAAATCACAAATATGCCACACAACATCGACAAAGCACAGTTTGAATGAGTAGCTTAAACTTCCAGCTATTTCTAAAAGTCGAGTGTTTACATGTGAGACTCACACTCACATGCAGTGGTCTTACAGGAGCCTTCTATGTGCTCTTAAGTCCAACAGATTCCTAAGTTAAAGCAGCTTTAAAGGTAAGTTGTTTCTAGGAAAGCAGCACAAAATAACATAATCTTATTCGTTTATATTTTCTTCTGACTCCCCTTATCTCATTTTTACAAAATAGCAATCCATCCCACAGAAAATATTATTTTTCTACCTTAGATCCTTTTCACATGACTGAAATTTCTATTACAACTTCAACTCTGAATCTGCAAAGAAGGAAGGAGCAGGATGTGAAAGTTGCAATAAGGGAAGCAATTTATGTGCCACGAATATTAGCTCTTCTCTGTTGCAGCAGTGAGTGTGATAAGAAGTAGGCACCCATGTACTGTATGCACAGAATGAAACCTTTCCTTAGCAAACAGAGACTGAAATGTTTGCCCAAAGGATCAAAGATTCACACTGCAAAAGACTAATATTAGAGGGCAAGATAACCAATTAGTGTTTCCAGACCAGGTGCAGAACTGAGAATTATATTTAACTCAGCAACAAATTTCATCCTTTGCCCTCTATAAACTCCCACAGCAACACAGACTGTGAATATGGGAGAAGTGAGCAATTTCTAACAAGATCTATCTATGGAACCATAGGCAAATTCAGATACTATTCATCATCGAAGAATTTGCCATGAATGTAGGAACTATGTTTCACTTTTTAGTGCGCTTAAATGCCACCAACAGAAAGTCAAACTGTGAACCCTTAACAGTGATTTCTGGTTGCCCAGCCTCAGATACCCTTTGAAGAAGAAAGAACTAATCAAAGGCAGGTTTGGCTTTGCAACTTGATCCTGTACATAGTAAACTGGAAAGTAAGGTACAAAAATGTTTTATAACACCACCACATATTGTTTCTATCCCTTCCAGGATTTCCAGGCTCATCCTATCATCTATGCTTGCTAAATACATTCAGTGAGCGGTTATGTAATAAATATGGTAACATCTGGAAGCCTACAACACTCAGCACTGTTTAGTTAACATTTAAAAGTGTGGGCTGTGTAGAATTCAGGTGGGAGAGCACTGATCCATCACCAAGAATATCAGCATTAAGGAAATGGAGAGGGCTGTGTGGACACTGACAACTTTCCAGCATATCATTATTGTCATCATTATAAATGATAACTGTTACTTCCTACTTAATTTCCACTCTTCAGAGTACATCAATCCCCTTCTGTTGGCTTCTCATTCTTTTTTTTTTTTCTTTTTCCCAATATTCTCCTTCCCAGAAAAGGAAAGGTGTACAGTTGGCCTAACAGGCAGGTCCCATCCCCTCTCTAATAATGCCCCTTACATTAGTGCCAAGCAGTCAAGCTTTCCTAAAGCACTAAAGCAATTCCACAATACCCTCACTGCTCGGGAAACTGCTGAGCAAAACCCTCACACAATGGGTCTCCCTGGCATTCTTTAACCCTGTTGGTGATGATAAAGTCTCATAAATCTAGGTAAATCTTTAATTATACCTTAGGAGCACTCTGATATTATAACGATGAAGTAGTAATAAAGAATATGCTGACAATTACCTCCAGTAAGTCTACACTTTATTGAAGAGAGGGAATTGCTTCTAGGGTTAATCTAGAGTAGCATCATGGGTTCTTGCTGTATTTTTGCTTTGCCTTTGCTAAGCCAGTTTTTATGGGTTAGCATATATGCATAGAGCACACAACACCTGCACTTCTCCTTATTTTTGGCATGTATTTATCTCCTCTAGCTTATTCCTTTTCTCTGGAAGGTCTAGAGTTCTTGGTATTGGAAAGCCATTTTGGATCTGGTAAAAATAAAGACCTAACTACATTTTGATGTGTGTGGCTGTTTCCAGTGGCAGTTCTTTTTCACTCCAACTCTGGTTGAAAATTAGCAAAGGTAGACCTCTTACTGTGGCTTTGGGGCTCTGGTGATATTGGCAGAAAATCAGAACACGTCTGACTGTAGGATATATCTTTGCTTTTAAATGTCAGTGCTACATTTGCATGTATTTTCTACTAGTTTATGCAAGTTATTTATATCTTAAAGCGTACATTTTAACTTGTGTGAATAATGCTGAAAGAATAGCACGTTCTTTTACTTTGCTAATTAAATCATCTTGAAAAATGGTCTAGGTGGTAAGTGACAGGATTAACAAGGGCACTTTGCAGGATTTTGATGTTTTCTTGATTAGATCGGGAGTATTTTATATAGAAGCAGTATTTGATGAAGTGGTTTTAGCAATGTGAATGAATGCACGGCCCCAGTTTATCTCAGTATCTTCATAAAGAAGCCATCTTAGCTGTCAAGGAAGCCCAGCCAAGAGTGAAAATGACCTTAGCTCACAGCTAAGCAAAAGGTCAGCTCAAAAGAATAGTGAGAAACATTATTCTTAGTTCTGATCCTTTGGGCTAGCCACTGTTACTCCCAACAAATTTAAGGCATTGCACTGAACATTAATAGGTCAATATTACAGAAATATTAGGTCTAAACACCACAACAATTATTTTCCCTTTTATTCTGTTTTCAAAAGAAATAATGAGGGTTTGGGGTTTTTTTGTGGGTTTTTTTTTTTTTTCCCGATAAAAAGAGCTGGCTGAATACATTATGTGAAAGGGGACTATATTTTACATAGTTGCTTGCCAAGGCAACTTTTTTGAAATAAGAGAGATGGTCCAAGTACTTCTGTTGGCAACAGCCACAAAACTCTTAGCCTCTTCCAAATGTGATGCCTAAACCTTTCTATTTTTAAGCTGGAAGAAATAATAAAACTGTCAAAATGTTTACATATAGAGCCTACCACCTGAGGTCTCAGACTGCTCTGTCAATATCCTATTAATTGCATTATAAATTTTATAGAGCTGGAAAGTATAAAAATTCCCATTTTACAGATGGGGAAATGGGAATATTAAGAATTCATGCACTCAGTCACACAGGAACCAACAAGAAAGAGGGCTAGAATGAAGATCTCCAATTGCCCAACAACAGAGCTCATTAGACAGAAGTCGAGCAAAGAAAAATATTGCATTTGTCCCTGTGATTTCAGTCTTCTAGATATGAAATAGTTTGGTGCTAACACAATAGCAACACATTTCCATGGATTGCTCCAGGAGGACAGCAATTTGGAGCAAGTTACAGTAACTCTCTGGCCAAAAGCAACACAAATAGACTTTTACAAAAATAAATTGCAAAATAACAAATGGTAACAAATATTTTTTTTTTCAGTGAAATATTAAAAAGGAAAGCAAATAAAAGCCAGGGAGGATTATCAAAGAGCTACCCTATCTTCATAAAAATTCAGTGTTGGTAAATGCAATAGCCTGGATTTAGTTTGCATATGTTATACTAATCCTGGTCATACTTAAAATGGAATATGGAGGGTATAAAGAGATGACATCCAAAGCACTCTCCTTGGGACTTTAAAATGACAAAATCCAAAATCACCCACTGAGAAGAAACTGGGAAAGGTGATACCCACTGATTCTAAGCTGTGTGACAGATGTCATTCAGGAATTGAGTTTGGTTCGGTTTCATTTACAAGACTGCATGTATCATGTACATTGCAGCAGGAATTGTTCTGTGCTCTGGTCAGGTTTCTCTCCATTCACAATCTCACCACAGCCACCTCTCAGTCTGTGCATATGCCTCACAGAGAAATTGATTCCAGTTATGCAAAAAACCCTCAGTCACTAAAAAACAAATATACTGCAGTATCTAAATCTCAAAGTACCTTGCAAAAACTCATAAAATGAAACTCGGAACCCCCTCCAGAAACTACTTTCTCCATAAATGTCTCCAAATACTTTTTTCCCACATTGCTTCCGCACAGAAAGAGAACAGTTTCTCTGGGAAAACATTCCTTTGGCAAAACAAAACATCAGGATTTTTTTTTTTAAAGAAATTGCAGAAAAAATAATCACTCCAAAATGTAAATCTCAAATGGAAACAAAAAAAAAACCCAAAAAACAAAAACAAAACCAAATCTTCCTTCTATTGGAAAATCATTTCTACTTACTTAAACTAAATCAAACTCCACACATCATTTACCTAAATAAGTGGATGCAGTGTCAGTAGCCAATATCCTGTCAGCTAAAGTTCTTTTTAAAGTTATTTCCTTACTTCCTGTGTGATTTCACTTTGTTTTTATTCTTTTCCTAACTATAATTCTGGGAATAGTTTATTGTTTATGACTCATTGCTTGAAATGACACAGATTTGGAAAACCACCACTTTCTCCACTTCTGACAAGTGAATTCAAGCTGTATTAGAGTTTAAGAAGGCTTGAGGTGTGTTGTATGCCAAACTTTAGACAGAGAGCCTGCCTCCTGAAGCCTAACTGCCCAGAAGTTAGTGAAAAAAATTCAGAGTTCATTACACCAGGCAGAACTTTTTGCTGCTTCTTTTTATCTTACCGTATTTTATTCAATAATATTTGAACTCACACTATCAGGCAGGTTCTTCTATATTGCCTTTTTTTTTTTTTTTCCTCAATATATTTACTAATGTATCATTTTTCCCCATGGCAGTTTTACATCCAGCTCCATGTTGGATGAATTTCAGTTTAGCACAAACAGTGCTTGTGTAATCTAGGCTTTGGAAAGTTATTTCCTAACCCAAGTAGGAATAAATGAATGTCTACAACTTAGCATACTTTTATGAGTCTGAAATTTCAGCCCAGCTAACAAGGCCCAGCTACAGCCCCTATTCTGCACAGTTCCTGCTTGATCCCCTCCACAGATCTGGGGTAGGGCAAAACTCCTTTGCAGAGTTTAGCGGGTTTGGTTTTCCTCTTCCCACTGTTACAACACAGACTGCCCACATCTGATGGGAGGATAAAGATACTAACACTGGTATTATTGTAGGCATTAAATTCTCACAAAAGTTTGATCACTGTCCCCTGCTCACATTCCAAGGATTACTGCAAATCCCAGGTCTTGTTCCAGGGAAGACTTCCCCTGAGTAAAATAACAAGGAACTTGGGGCAAGCAGAAGTTAGTCTCTTCTGTACTGTGAGGACTGACTTACTTCTGTAAGACTGTTTGCTTGTTTTACCTACAAGTGCTTCAGAAGTTCTTCCTTGTAATATTTCCACATTTCAAAACTGTGACACTATTCTGATAGTAAAGGCTTTATGGTTATCTTAGAGGCCTCTGTACAAAACTGATATGTATTTATTTGTCAGCAAGTACACCGTGGTTTGGGGAGTGAGGAGGTGCATGGAGGGGACCTTGCTTAGTCCCTCCCACTCCAACATCTCCATGGACAGACCCAGAGATTCCCACTAGCAGATCATCTGCCCCTCCTCACACACACCACCAGCATCACAAAGTGCCTCTGTGGGCACCAGGAATCACCTATCATGCACAGATCCCCCCAGAAATGCAGAAAGCCTTCTCCAGTCTGCCAGCACAATAAATAGCTAATCCTCCAAGTTAACCAGCAACAATAGTTGCAGCAGATAAACTGCAAGCACACTGGTGCAACAAAGCAAACAGTTTTTCCTCCTTGAACTCTTA
This sequence comes from Sitta carolinensis, assembly GCA_032173965.1. Lineage (NCBI taxonomy): Eukaryota > Metazoa > Chordata > Aves > Passeriformes > Sittidae > Sitta > Sitta carolinensis. The sequence goes on along the minus strand of CM063292.1, from coordinate 13,367,308 downwards.
CATTTTAGGAAGCTCAATACCTAAAGTTAGCCCGTGTTTGCTTTTTGGAAGTGAAGCCTGTATTCTTCTAATTCTGAGTCACATATTGACAGGTTGTCACCTTTCAGTTGCTTTCCAATCCACCAGACCAGAGCTGCAAGAGAGAGCATTTTGTATGAGTGTGTGTGCTAAGCACACATTCCTGGAGCTCCAAATAGATCTAGTGATCCAAAAGCACAGGTATTCCAGATTTTGGACACTTAGTTGAAAGATGAGTCTATTTTATTTTTGCCCTGAGCTCTCAGATTTGTTCAGTGTCTGTGATTTAAATACAAGATCAAGATAGATGCATGGGAAAGAACTATTAATGCAGTGTTTAAAAAAGATTTTATCTATTACATTGAAAGTTAAAATTGAAAGTTAAATTAAAAGCAACAATGCCAATGATAAAAAAAATATGTTGATAGAAATGTTAAATAGGACAATTTTACTGTAGGCAAGTGGTTTCCAACTTCAATTGAATTCCTAATTAAAGCCATGACTGCTATTTATTGTGCAATATGCTTATTTGGTGCTGCAGCATCTGCTGCTTGAAAGCAGCATTCACCCTCCTCTCCTGGGTTAATTTAAGTTCACCCGCCTCCCCTCAGTTCAGCGCTTGCACTGGAGTCTCACAGAATGGGAATTCAGCACATTGCAGAGATTTAGTACCTATTCTAAAGCCCAGATCTTCTTTAATAAACACCTTCCAAATACCGAAAAGGCCTGTTAAGAAGTGACAGAGGCTGCACACAGAGCATCAAGGTGTCCCTGTGTGTGCCATTTGTGCCCACAGTGTCCACAGGGCCAAGTTCCCTGTTAGAGAATTGGATGATTAAGGGCAGAAACGTCCCCGTGCAACCCACAGCTCTCATCCCACAAACGCAGCCACCCTGAAAATAAAAGGCAGGGCAAAGTGCTTCCCTTCTCCCCCTCTTGCCTTCTTCAGCAGCCTCAGGCACAGTGATTTATCACCAATGTGGCTTCTCTCCTGAGGAATCCTTTTGGAGCAGTACCACAGGACCCAAGCAAAGCCAGGGGCTGCTAGGCTGGTGCTCCACAGACACAGGGCAGCATCCTCTCTTTTCTCTGCACTTCTTTTAGAATTTAAATGAACAGACAGAAACAATTGTGGGGTAAAGCTGGGGTCAGCATGGAGGCTTTGCCCACAGCCCCATATGGATGGAGGGAGGAGGCCAGGGAGGGGAGAGTGTTGCACACAGCAGCCCCTCCGGGCCAGCACCGTGTCCTGGCTCTCCCCACACACAGCAGCTGCTGGACACAGCCTGGCACTGCTGGACACAGCCTGGCACTGGCTGCAGCTCCTCCAGAAGGGCCAGGGGCAGGACACAGCCAGAGCCCATGCCAGAGCAGTGTCCCCACACTGGCTGAGCACAGACACACCGGCTCCTCCAAGACCTGAGGCGCTCTGGAAGAGAGGGAGAAGATAAACCTCTAAATCTGCAGGAATGAAAAATTATTTTCTGCTGTCTAGGGAAAAGTGCAAACATTTGTGTTAAAAAATCAGGAGTTTTGCACTGTCCTTAGAGACATACAGCAAGCAGTGCCAAGCCTACAGCCGATGTGGAAAAGGTGGAGGACAAAGAGACAAGTTTTGTTAGTCTCCCATGAAGAAGCTGCATCCACGTAAAGAAGCTGGCATGACCCACTTCACTCACTGCAGGTAGAAGAATCAAGAGTCACAAAAATTCAGAGTTATGGATGGAAATATGCCTACATATTTTCCAAATAAGCGTCTAAAGCAAAGAGTTCCCTCTAAACTAGTTGTCACATGCTTAAACATCCCAAGCTTTTGGGTGTGCAGAAGAGAGCATCAGCACCAAGCTGCCAGCCATCAGAGAACCAGGGCTGCAGGGCACTCGAGAAATTGCCAATCCTCTTCTTCCTCTCTCCAGGTGCCTGCACAGCAGCAGAGCTGAGGCTTCAGCCTTTGTTCCCTGCACAGAAATGCACCCCAATCACCCCACAAGGGGACAGAGGGAATGCTGAATCAAGACTCCTCCTGTAGAACCAACTCTCTCCATCTCCCTCTAGATGCTAATTCTGGTAGTGGATTTTTTGTTTATTTGTTGTTCCAGGTCTTACATAAAGCATCCTGTTTGTTCATGTGACAGCCTGGAGGTCCATTTGGCTGCCCTGTCCAGGGCTGGCTGTACTAGGGCCAGGCAGCAAACAGATCAAAAACCTGAAAACCTTTGCACGAAGAGGCTGCTATTGCCAAGGACTTTGGAATATGACTGAAACATTAAGGAATTTTTGGTGACTGTTTGGGGGAGGGAGAGAATTAAAACATAAGAATTCTCTTCCAGCATAGTTTAAATTGCTTCACAATACTGATTAAAATAACAGAACATTATAGCTTGCTTAACTAAACATTATATTTCTAAATCCATTTTCAATTGTTTTCCTTCAATTTAAACATTTTGAGTAATTTTATTGCTATTCATACCTGCATGATTTTTTTTTTTTTATTAGAAATTAAAATGCGGGTTTTTTTATCTAAGTTACAGAGTGCTGGTACATTTAACTCTTTCAGATCTGGGGAGGAAGGAAGGCAGGAAGGAAAAGTTGCAGCATCAAGACTAACATTCTGCTTTCTTCATACATATCCCCCTTCATTGTATTTTGGGGACTTCTGTCCCTACTCTGATCCTGGCATAAAAAATATCCCCAAAAACCCCCAGGAGTTCTAAGAAACAATAATTTGAACCAATTGTGACTGAACAAAAAGAAGTATCTTCTAGACTGTGAGTTATAAATACACTTCTGCAGCGAGACAGGCACCTAGATATCTTCTCATGTAGTGAGGTAATTCTCATCAGTGCTGAGACAGCCAGCCCTGGCTGGAGCCGAGCTGCACATCAGCTGGAATCCCCTCTTTCTGCTTAAGAACTCCCACATTTCCTTTTCCCCAGCCACCCTGCAGCAGAAGGATTCTCCCTGATGGCACAAGTCCACACCATCACCACCCTTCATAAAGTGGGATTCCCCCTGAGTACTTGGGCAGAGATGGTATAACTGGCCCCACCACATTCATACCTGAATATTTCTAATTTCCCTAAGTCAGCAGGGGATGTTCAGAGACCACTAAGTGCTGGTAACCACATCGAAACATTAATTAACACAACTATATTCCCACACAAATAAAACATTAATATGGTAATTTCTGGCCTATTACCAGCTGGTATCTTTTCCCCAGCTATATAGATAGTAGGATTAACAGTGCAAAGCAAGTATTATAACAAAGTCAAATTAATATCACCTTTTCCCAGTTTTATAATTCAGAATCAAACAATAAATTATAGAAGTCCTTTAGAAACCGTCCCTCATGAAATACTTCTTCTGAATCCATGCTCAGGGTGTAAATCCCTTTCCACAGAATTTTCCTGGTTTCTATGTATTTCAAGGCTACTCAGTGACAGAATCTCTGCCTGGATACCTGTGATTATCCAAAGGCCCAAGATAAAACCAAAACAGAAGAGTTTTCTGCAGGAGAGGTACTTGGTTAATACTTTGAAATTGTTTCTTTTTTTTTTTTTTTTTTTAAATCATCTCAGGCTCAAGCTACACTTGTCAAAAAACACACAAGTATATTTCTCTTCACTCTGCACTAATTTTGGCATTGCCTTCAATGATAAATGCATTCCATGAACGTTAACACATTATACATACATAATTTGAAAGAACTACAGAGAAAACAAGCAGCAAAAATATGAGCAATGTCAGTTAATGAAAAGCTCACATTTTCAAACTAGTGTTTGGCTAATTAAAATTGAATTAAGTGACTACAACATTAACTATATCAACTATTTAGCATAAAAAGTTGTTAAATATATCATATTGTATGTAGGAAGATCCTCGCAATCTTTAATTGTAAGAAATAGTCATGTACTATTTAATTGCACAACTTGGTAGGCTATAAAATTTGGTTACATGAATTATATTTAGCAAAATATTTTAAAACATGTTGGTTTTAAGATTGTGGAATTTTATGGGTAGTGTAATAGGACTGAAGCACATTCTTAATTACATAATTATTTGCATTTTCAAAGTCCAGCTAACAGCATAACTGGTCTTGTTTTTACAATCTAAGGTAGAAAGAGACATCGAGTGCTTTGAATTTACTAAGAAATAATTCTGAATCTGCACATGAAACATTTTTCCACAAAATTTTGTCCAAGTTAATCCACTATCAGACAGAGTCCTCCTATTATTCATGGAGCAGGTGTTCCTCATGATCATAACTCCACAAACACAGACAAAAACTTTCAGCAACACTTTAAGCTGATACTAACATTAACACAATTAGCATGTTTAAAAAAAAAAACTAGAACAAAGCCAAACAGGCCTGAATATGTCCAATGAGGACTTTTTTTTAAATATAATTTTAAAATTATCATCAAACTTCTGACATGAGAAAATTCAAATCCTTCTGGTTTTTCTTCATACATAAAAAGTTGTGTCATTTCTTCATCTACCACAATGATTATCTTTTGCTTTCAGAATTAGAAGGGCTTCACATCCTATTCACCTCAGCATATCCAGGCAGTTACCAACTTTTCTAAGATGTCCATGCTACTCATTGCTGGACAGCAACACCATCCCCAGACAGGGCAGGGATTAAGGAAGAGAACTACACATAAAAAAAAAAAATAAAACCAGGTAATACTCAATGTTCATTAAAATAATTAATTTTAAAAGTGTTTTCCACACTACCTATAGCATGACTCGCCAAGTCCAGGCTCCTGGTGTCACACACAGGAGGGAGCTCAGAAGCAGAGCACCCCTAGGGAGCTCTGGCTGCTCTTGCAGGATCCCCCGGGCCCTCATCTCAGCAGCACTTGTTTGCCTGGTTTCACACAATAGCACCTGTCCTTCCTCATTATCAATCAGCAGTTTGGCTACCAACTTAAAGGGGAAGTAGCCTGACTGATACAGGATGATGGAATAAGAAACATGCTTCCCACAGCCAGGGCAATAAACACAATCTCTTAAATTAAATCTCTCTAAATTAGAAATTTCCAGCTCTCTTTTTAATACGATCCTAAGTAGTAGCAAGAGCTGTCATTGCTAGCTCTGCATACACCACCCCGATGTAACTCATCTATCACGAACTCATTTGAAAGCCACATTTTATGAAGCCTTGAGCTAAACTGCGCTTAATCATCTGGGCATGGCCCAGAAAACCTACCAGTGATTGCAAGGAAATGACAAAAGAGCAGAGAAAAAGCACATGAAAGAAACACTAGCGCTTCTCACCTGCGGCACTTGCACGGGAATTTGTACAAGCAGGAGGATGCCCCGAGCTGCAGGCACTGCTGCCAGCCCTGCATCCGCAGCACTCACCACTGCAGCACACTGCTGCAGCACAACACACACTGCTGCAGCACAAGGCACACCGCTGCAGTGAGCGCCACTGCAGCGCAGCACACCCCCCTGCAGCACAACACACCGCTGCAGCACAATGCACACTGCTGCAGCACACACCACTGCAGCGAGCGCCACTGCAGCACACTGCTGCAGCACAACACACACCGCTGCAGCACAAGGCACACCGCTGCAGTGAGCGCCACTGCAGCGCAGCACACCCCCCTGCAGTACGCACCACTGCAGCACAATGCACACTGCTGCAGCACACACCACTGCAGCGAGCGCCACTGCAGCGCAGCACACCCCGCTGCAGCACAACACACCGCTGCAGCACAATGCACACTGCTGCAGCACACACCACTGCAGCGAGCGCCACTGCAGCGCAGCACACCCCGCTGCAGCACAACACACCGCTGCAGCACAATGCACACTGCTGCAGCACACACCACTGCAGCGAGCGCCACTGCAGCGCAGCACAGCGCAGCACTCCCCGGTTTAGAGGCCCTGCCAAGCCGCTGTGTTCTCACAAGCGTCCTCCCTGCCCACGCAGTCCCAGACCCGAGTCTGGATCCTCAGTGGGCAGCACGGTTCAAGGGGCACTCGAGCACGCCCGAACTCCACAGCCCGGCTGCAGCTGCCCCGTCCCTCCCTGCACCTCACCAGGCACAAGCGCCGGGCTCTGCAGCAGCCCCGTGTTTAGACTCAGCCTCTCAAGAGATGGAGTGAAGCCCCTCTCAGAGCGCAGTTAAACAACCAGAACTCAGGGCTTAACTTCCCTGCAATCCACACGCAAGGAAGGAAATTTAAATAAAACAAACTACCCAACAACAAAACAAACAGGAAAGAAATTTAACTGCAGTGCACACACCTAGTCCTTACTCGAGCCTCGGCTGCTGTGTCACTAAGGGTCAGTTCGTGGAGCTAGCAGACCCATCCACGTTCACTCACTGCCTCCCTTAAATTCCCAAGCTCCCTTTCTTTCCTAAGAAAGGTCTTGCCAGATCAGCTGGTGTTACTCAGGCAGCTATTGCTCTTGTAATTCTGCACAATCCTCTTGGGTTTGTTAGTTTGTTGGATTTTTTTTAACATTAAACTCTTTCTAATTGTCAATTTCCCTCATCTCAATTTTCCCTGACTGTCTTGTTAAAATCAAAAAACACACATTGTTAGCAGAGTGCCACATGCTGTCCTGGAGAGTCTCAAACAAACAAAATTTAACTACCAGAATCAAGTGGTCTTTATAGAACTTGTTGAACCCATTCTACCTTAATAAATCAAAGCCTTGATTCCACATTTCATATCAGTTTCCAAGTTTCATAAGGAATACAGACAAATGAAAACAAATTATGAGGTCAACTGATATATTTTATTGCCATCCTTTGTAGACAGGGTGATCCACTGGATGATAATGCTGTTTTAAAGTGCTGTTTTGTGATCATCTCTATTTACTTAACACTCATTCTTACATTAATATTTATCATGTCTGATGAGAATTGATATAAACAAGTATAATCAAGATTATTTTAGCATCCTTATTACACAAATGCTTTTGGGTAATTTTATGAAAGAGAAAAACATGGTCGTGTATTTATTCAGAGCTACAAGTATCCCACAGGCCAGTCATCTTAATAACAAAATTACTAATTTTATAGCTATAGATAATGTCACAGTTCAGTTGCAATGGAGAGTCCAGTGGACTGGAGACATGAGAGGAGAACCTGAGGGTACTAAATTGGTTTACCCTGGAGAAGGAGAGTTTGGGATAATCTAACTGCTGCTTTATACCAGCTAAGGCAAGGTTATAAGAGGGACTCAGCAAAAGAACAAGAAGATTGTCACAGACAATCACAAGTTGCAGAGGAGGAAATCCAAGTGAGATAAAAAGGGGGAAGAAAGTCACAGCAGGACTATTTACACACAGGGACAGTTTTCCTAGGGAGGATGCAGAACCCTCATCCATGGAGATGTTCATTTTATGTCTGAATATGCAGACAAAGAAATCTTCTGCCACCTCTGGTTTTCACTGGGGCCTGTGTGGAACAAGAGGTTGGGCTTCCCTGCCCCACAGAGCCCTCCAACCTGTAATCTGATCCCAGGCTTGTGTGAAACATGCCAGGAGAGCACTGCACACCCCCTGCCTTGCTTGGGATGGATCCAAGCAGAGGCAAAGCCTCCTAAAGCACTCCTTTCCTTGGACAAATTAGCTGCAAGTTTTACATGTAATACAAGGGAGAAAATGCTTGAAAAAAGGCAACAGAAAGATGGAGAAACTTGTTTAGTGTGGGACCCTGCCGTGCATATTTTAACAAGTAAAATGCATCCAGAGTTTATGTCAGCCTGAAAAAGCTCTGACTAGCTGGGAAAGATGTTTAGGGTCTTCCAAGGCCCTTGGATACAAAAACATGTTGGAAATGCCAGGAAAGGAACAGGACCCTCCCATTGTCTCCTGCTGTGTTTCTCTGGTGGAGAACACAAGAGGCATCATTTTCTCTGTTTGCTTTAGTAATTATTTTACCTTTCATCAATAACCAAGACATCCTTAGGGCATTCATCCCAAAATCTTAAAAGAGAGTTCCTTAAACTAAAAAGAGCTTCCTCTGCTGACTTTTGAGCCAAAATGACATCATATACTCTTATGTACTTACCTAAAACTTTTAGCACAAAAAGCTTTTTCCTGAGGCTTTGTGGGTCAGCCTTATTCCAGCCTCACAAAAAAAGGGTTCTTTCCCCTCCCTGGTAGAACAGTACATCCTTTGGTCTTGTGTTGCACTGTTTTCTGGGCTATAATCTATGAGTGGATTGCCACTCAAGCCTCTGCCTCTGTACATCCAGGTTAACTCCTGCCTCTCAAGCAGCAAGGAACATACTGCAACACGGATCAAGGCAGGTACTTGTGTTAAAAATCACCCTGCAATGGGAGCTAGGGACATTTAAGTTGTCAAGCAAAGACAGAAGACACATTAGGAGACATTAGGAGACTGCAACCCAGAATAACCAGACTTTCCCTCTGAGGGTAATGGCATTAGAAACCCATACAGAGCTTTACCAGTTACCAGCCATTGCTCTCTGAGGAAGCGCTGTACCTTTCACTTGAATTACTAGTTTGAAAGTCAGACCTTACAAGGTAGAAATCATTTCGAAAATTTAGATGAAGAAATAGTTACAAAATGAATAATAACATTTAGGGTTTTTTGTTTTCCCAGTTTTTTTTTTTTCTCTTTTGCTGAGAAACTGAAATATAAGAGTTACTAGCAGAAGAAAAACTACTTTCCCTTGTCAGACAAAGTTTATGAGTTATGTTTGTTACAAACAAAGAAAGACTTGATGAGAAGTGCTTGCACACAAAAGCTTCAAGCAGATGATGAATAATTTTTTAATTAAATCTCTGATATGGAAAGTTTGCAAATCCATTTACTGCCAAAAAAAAAAAAAAAAGGAAAAAAACTTGGTTCTCTTACAGTATGAAAAAGTGCAAACACAAGGGAAGTCATCTTCCATGATTATATAATGATATATTCCTTTTGAATTAATATTGCAAGCCAGGAAAGGGGAAAAGGTCAGGAAGATGACTAAAGATGTTAGCAAGAGTTTAAGTATCAGTACTGCTTATTACTGCTCATCATTAGCATCAGCATTACCACCAACCACAGCTGGAAAATCTGAGCTGGTACTTCAGCAGGCTCTGTATCATTATATTCTAGAGGTTACAAAAGAAGCAGTGCAGAGCTGGGAAAGTGACAGAGTCTCCTGCCATCAGCTCTGTCTGCTCTGCTACAGGATGACATGGCTTCCTCTGGAGCAAGACACAGACCAGTTCTTACAGATTTTCTCTTCCTTATGCCCGCAGGGTGGTCCCCTCTCCTGTGCCCCTTGCATGTTGGGACAGCTGAGCTGTGCACCACAGAAATATTGCCCTGCCATCAAGCTGAAGGGTCTGTGATGGGGACCCAGGAGGAAGAGCTTCCTGCTCCTTCTGGCATGGCCACCACAGTTTGGTGACTCATTCTCATGGCATTGTCACTGCTGGGAATCCTGAGCTGCAAGGTGACCAAAACTCCTGTTTAAAACCCAACATTTTGGGTTTGAATACCCAGTCTTGACACTCAACTTCTGTGTAACATGGTTTTGACTAAATTGGATACAATGCTTGTAAATTATATGATGGATTTTTCTACATGCAAGGCTGGAGTAGCATTTATATGTTTTCATAGAGAAATGTCAGTTCCTTATACAAATAGTAATGTCATCATGTATAACCAGAAGATGTGAGTATTAATATGACATTATATTTCTATACAACTGGAAAGCAACTTTTATGCATCTTTTTTATCTAATCTACATCAATATCTTTTTTGCCTCAGTATTTTTATTTCGCATTTTCAGAATACAACTCCAGAAGAAGGGGGTGTGATGGAATTTTTAAACCAATTTCTGTGATTTTGAAGCAAATTACCAGGTATGAAAACTGTAATTAGCTCTGGCTAATGTGCCCATAAATCAGGCAACCATACAACTGCACTTGGGCTTCTGAGATGTGAGTTTTGGTGCAAGGGAGATATTCCTAGAGTCTTCTGGTGACTGCAGCCACTGAAGCACAGACTGCTGAGATAGCTAGTTTTGCATTGGGATCATGACTTGGATTTCCTGATAGTGCTTGCATTCACCAGTGTGACCCTCCCATCCCCTCCTTGCCTCCTGCCATACCCAGCTCAGGATTTCACTCTGCATGAGCTGACGAGGTCAGTGTTATCAGAAATTCCCTTCATGGCATAAGACACAGCTCCAATCAACACGAGGCTTCCTAAGTATTGCCATATAGTTTAAGGGATATGACTTTTTTGCCATTCAACTTTATCTCCTATTGAGACCCAAAGTTGTATAAGACAAAAATCCATGACAAATAGTAGAGCAATATTTGAAACGTCTTTGAATAGGGCTCTCTGCATTCAAAACCACTTCAGTTTCTGGTTCTTTGTTACTCCTCCTGGAATAAAGCCCGGATTTTTCTGAGCGTTGCCCCTGGATTCCAGACCTTGCTGAAGAACAGGGAAGGCTGGCTGAGGAAACTGCAGCCACTTCAGAGGAATCAGACACAACCTTGCCTTTTAAAGCACTTTATCCTAATGTATTTAGACAACTGCCAGGTCAGTTGCAGGCCCACACAGTTTTACATTGTTTCCCAACGAAGAAATTCAGTCAGAGGCTTTTCTCTGAGGGACTGACTGCAACTCACTCAACACCTATTTGGAATATGAGAAGATAAAACAAAAACATTTGTCTAGCATTTACAAGAGAAAAATTGTAAGAGAACTTTGTTATTAAAGAAATGCAAGTATTGGAAAGGGGGAAAAAAGGTTATATCTCTGCTGGACTGTAAATCCAAAGGGAGATAGGAAACTAAAAAATGCAATTGAAGGCTTTATAGATAAGCTTAAGCACTTAACAGTGAGGGATGACCTTTTTGTAATGTTTGAAAACTGCACCATATCCTGTCCTAGTTTATAGCTTGGAATGATTTGTCCAGGAATGTTTTGATTAGCAACAACAAAAATTTTTTTAAAGTATTTTAACATTTTAACACACTATCTGCCTTCCAGTGGTTCAAAGGCTTTAACGGCAGCATCAAAAACTCTCAAAATATTCCAGGTAGTTACAGTTTGCTGTGGACTGTATTGAGGCTCTAGCTACTGAGGCATCCAGCAAAGGCTGTCCCATTTAATTGTGTAACAGGCTGTGGGAATGCCCACTCAGTGCCTAATTTTGATGGTACAGTCTTAATAATTGTAACAAGTGGAAGCATAAGAAATCTCTGATTCATGTGGCACAGTTCTCACTGTGGAAGACTTGGCCACCAAACAAAGTCTGTGTAGCTGCATGACCCCTTGGAAGGCAGCTTTGGCTCCATGGGATGCTGCAGCAGAACAGATGATGGCTCTGAAGCAAGGACATAGGAAGAAACAAATCAGAAAAAGGGACTTTATGACTCTTGGTGCAGCTCTGCAGAAACCTTCCCTGGTGAACAAAACCTGTTTGAGACCCTCCCACCCCAGTCACGGGCCCATGGTCCCACTTTAGCACTGCTGCTCACTCACTCTGCAGTCTGGCTTTAAAGAAATCCAAAAGCCCAGCTCCTCTCTGTTGCTGAAAATGTAAAAAAAGCCTCAGAAAGCCAACTTGCCCAGCCCTGGTTTCGCTGTGTTATGCACTATTGTCCCTTAGACTCCTTTGTCCCTGAATGACTCTGCCTCCTGCCTGCTGCTCCCCTCAAAGCCACCCTCAGCCCCCTGCCACACAGGGATGCTGCACAGGAAGGCAGAACTATAAAATTCAAAGGATCAAAAATCAGTTCCAGTGCACAATAAAATGTATATCATTGCTGTATGACATCACTACAGGGCACAGTGAGGTTGCTTACTTGGCTTAATTAGGCATTTCCCAACTTCAACACGTTTGCCTTTCTTTTAAGTTTCTTTGTGTCTATTAATTGTGTTGTTTTAGGGATGATTACAACACCCTCTTTTTTCATTTACCCACAAGTTAAGAAAAATGCACGCTCAATTTCAAATTTATTTTAACTCAATGTTTTCATTAGGGAATATACAGAGCTCCTTGTTTTCCTGAACCAAATTCTGAAAAATAGCCAGATAAGGATTCTGTTATAAAAATTACTGGCACTCATCTACAAATCTCAGCTTGGTATTCCTGGTTAATTTTTTAACCTCCCAACAGCTGAATTCTAAAAGAATTTTTTGGGACACAAGATATTTTTCACTTGCAGGTAGGTGACAGGACCCTGTTCCCAGGTGAAAAACACTGTCAGAAGCAAGGACAGCTATACCTTCTGCCTCTACCCTTTTTCTCTGTAACAAGTAGTTTTCTGACTTGGGCACAGCCCTCAGTTCTTTCCTTTCGAGTGCATGTGCCCACTTTGGAGGGCAGAAGGGCCCAGAGCCCACCAGAGCTGCTGCTGCATCCTGAGCAGGGGTGCCTGAGCTCCTGGAGCCATCCCCAGCTCTGGGACAGAGAAAGGCTGCAGAGCAGGTGATGGGGGACATGGACCCCACAGCCAGGAGCTGCAGCTTCATGTGAGCAAGGAAGGTGGGAGGAAAGGGAATGCACTCTGGTGGCTTGAGAACCAATGCACTCTGGTTCTAGATAACTGATAAGTGGGGGGGAAAAAAACCAGTTTTCCACAGCTGTGGAAATGCAAACCCACCACCTCAGAAATCAGCATTAGAATTTCCAGTCACCCAGATGTGAAGCTCCTACAGAAGCTGTAGACCAGTCTCATTCTTTTATCTTTGCCCCTACACCTAAGCTCTGCTGTGGGAATGAAAATTGCTTTAAAAATTATAAATTTTAAAATTAAAGTGAAAAGCAAGGATTTTTCCTAAGTCCTTTTAAAGATGTCTGCATACACCTAGAATATCACTTTTCTTCTTTATTTCCCCCTTCATCTAGTCATTACATCAGTGGAAGTGACTGCCAGATTATGGGTTAAGTCTTTTGGGTTTGAGGGGGTTTTAGGGCTTTTTTTTTTTTTTTTTTTTTTCTTCCTTGTGGATTTTGGCAGCTTCAGAAGGGACAGCCTGCTATAACAGGTGCACTGCAGACAGGTGCTGCATAAGGTTCCCTACACAACTCTGCCAACGCTTTTCAATCATGATCTACAACAGCCCTGGTACTCCTGTGTGGGGCCTCCCCTCTGCTGCAGTTGCCAAGGTTATGAATTATGCCATCATGGATTGATTTGGACAAATGTCCACTACTGCCTAGGTCGGCTCCACTGCTCCTGCCTTGCAGGGAACACGAGCCAAGCCTTGGAGGGCTCCAGCCCGATGTTTAACCCACTGTGCTGCCTCTCCCACAGGTTCTCCTTGACTCAGTCACACGTTATGTTCCCTGACTCCCATGCAGAAGATTTGTGGCAATTGCATGATGTATGAGGTGCCATTTGTAAAATATTATTTAGTGTAAAACATGATGTTTTTTCCGTTGATTTACAAGTTGGATTTATAAATCTGCACTTCTCACAGTTTGAGTTATATATCTTGCCTCTGATTTATAAAACTCACCAGTAAATCTTAGCAGAAAGTTTTGATTCAGAAATCATTATTTTAAACATTAGATTTAGCTAAAACATTCAACTGCTTTATAAGCCATGAAATGGATTTACATACCCCAATCTGGATTTACAAATTCTACAGCAGATTTACAAATCACCCTGAGAAATTCCGAAATAAAATGCTTTGATTTATAAATCTTCACTTTCCACTTAGAATACAAGTTACTGATTTATTATTCTGAAGCTATACAATAATGATTTAGTCATAAAATCCTACTTTTACTCTAAGTTAAAATTCTGATTTATAAATAGGTTTACTGTAATATAGACCACAAAAAGTAGAAATGTTTGGTGCAGGACTGCTTTGCAAACAGCTCCCTGCACACATGAAAGGCAAGGCATTTCTGAGAGGTCATAGGATGACCAGAGTAACCTAACATAACTGATCATCAGAGTTAGCAACAGGGCAAAGAAACAAAAAAAACTGAGGCAACAAAATTCTTTATTTCTCAGTAATAAGCCCAAGGTTTTGAGTGCAACATTTTGACTATCCTGTCAAAATCACTTCTCAGTTCAAAAAGCTTCCTGTAACCCTGATCTCAACCCCCAGCTACAGGAAAATAGTTTGAATGCCTCCAACGACTCCAGGAGTTATGGAGATTTCTATTGAACATCATGAGGAGTTCCACTGAACACTGCAGGAAATTTGTTCCTCTCAAGTGAACTTAATGTTCTCCAGCTTTTAGGATCAGCTGTCATTTATTTGCACCATTCCAGCCCAGGTGCTTTCAAGTATTCAAAACTGAATAGGAAAATAGGAAAGTATGAGAGTGAAGGAGACTTCTGCAAATGCCTCACTCTTTGATGGGCTCCAAAAGCCCTTACAGGGCCAACAAGGCATTTAAGTATTTCAGAAACTCGAGCAGCAGTTCATCATGAATACCTGTCAAGGACTGAGATGGGATACTGGGTACAGACAGAATTGTCAGGCAGCAGAAACATAAAATGCAGCACAACAGAAATTAAACAGTTCATTTTTGATAAAAGCCACATATCTTGGGAATGTTTTGGTAATATTTTTTTTAGAAATGACTAAGAGCAGTTTTCATCCAAAAAGCAACATTCAGAGTAATTACCTGGAATCGCCTGAAGGAAGCCAAGTATCCTGTCAGAGCATGGGACATAGTGCCAGCATCATAGACATTCCCTTTCAGAGCTCACTTCATAAATCTTCAGGAGCTATGAGCAGGCTGGAGAATCCCATTGATCTGAAGGGGATTTTCTTTATCCAGGTAGCTCTAATAGAGGGTGTCAGCAGCACTGATTCTGGATGAAGTTCTCTTTAACACAACTGCAATGATTTCATAATACAAGCTTGCTGGAGCACAGGGTTGGAAACCATGATTATTAATTTCATCCTCACTTCTAACACCAAATCATCAAGACCTAAATTTTTCCAAACCTTTGGGTTCCTAACTTCTAAGGGAATTTAGGCTTTTGCTTAACTCTGAGGTTCTGACCTCAAAAATGTCTTTAGATTACCTCTTCCTGACTCATCTAGGAGTTTCCACCCCTGTACAAAGGGTCTGACCACAGCAGCAGTGTGCTGGGACCTGGAAAAGACTGGTATTTTGGGGTACTGTGGGCAAACACTGATCCTCCCCTCTCCCTGCTCTCTCTTGTTGCAGCAGACCTCCTGTTATGGGTAGAAATGAGCCAAGACACAGACACTTAACAACAGGAAACGGCTCCAGGTTTATCCTTCCTTACAGCTCAGCCATCCAGACTCTGGCTACAGCAGGGTCCAGCTGCAGACGGACTGCTGGTTATCTCCTGCTGGACCATGGCTGCAGGTATTGGTTTGCAGGCTCTGAACAATCCTTGCCCAGCTCAGCTGTGACTGCAGCTCCAACCCCATCACACCCAGACTGACCTCACAGCTGACCTTTCACAGCAGTAACTCTCCTCCTTGTCCCTTCTTTGTGTCTCTCTGGATCTTTCCTGCCTCCTCAGGGCTCTCTCCAGGTTCTCTTCCTCAAGGTTCCCCTGACCACCCAGCCCACCCCTTTTCTCACACCTGTCTTTACTAGTCACAGCTGTGTCTCATTAAGAACAAGGCTGTTCTTCTTCTACGGTACAAGTGACTTACCAGGGGTGAGGTTGTCTGTAATCCTTTCTTCTACACCTACATCTCCTGCCCAGATAAATATCCAAGATATGAAATTTACTTCTTCAGGGAGTGTTAAAATGACACATATGAACCGATGCTTTTTGTTAATCTTGAATGGTTCCTTCTATTAAAATAGCACGTGAGAAACTAAGAGCTTGTATTGTGTTCTCCTAATGACAGATACACTACTTGCAGTGTTCAAAAATTCAGTTTACCATTTGTAAAATGGAGATTATATTTTTAAAGCTCAAATCTATAGATGAAAATGGAATATAAGAACAAGATATTATTTTATTACAAGATTATTATTGAGTTTTCTGGAAATATTGAATATGATTTTGCTGTCAGATTTTTGGAGTAGAGAAATATTTACACAGGATTGAATCCCTAGAACTTAATAAATAAAATTAAGATCTAATCCAAAGCCAAAGAGGGGAATGACAGTGCTTTAGTTTTCATCACCAAGCTCTACATCAGGCCTCTTCTTACTGGGACAGAAAATATAGTTGGTACAAATTCCAGTAATCTCAAATGCAGGTGAAAAATGATAATGCCTACATGCACATATTGACCATACTTGCTGCAGCTACAACCAAGTGAATGGCTCTAGCAGAGATGACAAAAGAAGCCACCCAAGTTTCATTTGTGATTTTATATCTGCAGTTTCTCCAGTCAGATTCTGGAAGGTGTAGGTAAGCCAGCTCAAAGTGAGACTGTGTAATGGGAGGTACCTTTTTTGGTCAGATTTGCATTTAGCATTTTCCACGTTCTCTGTATTGTTAGATAACTCATATTTCCTCATCACTCCTTCAAACGTCTTTCTCCATTCTGATATATACCTATATATATACATATATGTACATGTAAGTGAATTTAGAAAGGTAGGTGAATATATATACATATATTTTCACCTACCTTTCTAAATTCACTTGGAAATACTCAGAGAGGAGCAGGACAACACGCAGCCTGAATTCCCCGTGCTGCAGAGCCTGGCAGCTGCAGTTAAACCCCAGAGTACCTGGTTCTGATGTGGTGGCTCTGGTTCCCAGCCTGGCTGTGCTCTGGCATCAGCCCCTGACGTCACTGGGAGCTCTGCCTCCTTGCAGCATGGTTGAATGGCTCTCCCAGTCCAAAGCCAGATTCGTAGCTATGTTTGATTACTTGCATTTATTTTCTTGACAGGTAGCCTTTTGCTGTAATTACAGTAGTAAAATTTTTTACATCCACGCTAACCAGTTTTAATGTTCTCAGCACAGAGCTAAGAGCATGCACATGCTGAAAAAGAGAGCTACACAGGGCAAAGGAGAGCTTTAATGCTCTTCCTCCTTTTCAGTCTTCAGCATGATTGACATCCATTCAGCCACAGATAAGAAAACTTGTAAATTCGCTGAATAAATCTCAGTATAGTGCAGCAAATGTATTTTGGTAAAAATGCCTCTGTGACTGAGATGTGCAGGCATTCTCCAGAATCAACACATTTGTGTGAAGCACTCTGTGATAGTGTAAGATTGGAGAGATGTTTATCTTGGTTTGATAAGACTGAGAAGATCAGCTGGACACACACGTAGCTCACACCCTGCCCACTCTTGCCCGTTTCCTCTGATGTGCTTTCCAGTGTTTCCCCCATTCTGTGTCTAAAACTCCTAAATGACAGGGCTTCCCCTACTTTCCTCAGAAGACTATTCTGCAGATTAGTTAGGAGCTTTGCCCCTGACATCCAGGCTGATATTTCAATTATTAATTATATATATTTTTTAACATTCCTACTGTCTCCTCTTCCTGGTCTGCCTTTCTTTATGCTATTTTTAATAATCCTTCTTCATCCTTCAGGTCGAGTTCTCAGCCTGCTAAAGCTGTTTTGCCTCTCTGTGGCAACACAAAGTAGTCTAAAGGCAGTGTAACAGCCAGGAGAGGACTTCCCAGAGCAGAGCAGTCCACTGGAGGCCCACTCCAGCCTTTTCCCCACTCTGTGGTGCAGAGGACCTGGTCACTAAGGCTGGGCTGTATTTGTAGTGCAAAGCTGCTGTGGATTGCTGGGGTTTGGGCTGTGCTGCGGAATTGGGGTGTATTGGAAATCAGCCTGATCCTGCATGTCCTGCTTCCCTTCCCCTCCAGCAGAGCTGTTCCCATTTTCCCCCTGGAATTACCTTACATTTGTCCCAGCTGACATTCCTTTCCTTATTTCGTTGGCATGTTTCTGATCTCAGTTCCCTTTCTATTATTTCGCTGCCCTCAGTGATATTTATAATGTCTCCAATTTAGTATCATCTGTGAATTTCATTAACCAGCTGTTTACTCTCTTCTTTCAGATCATTAACGAGGATGTTAAATAACACTGGACCTAATGCTATTCCCTGCATTACATTAGTAGGAAACTTCCCTTTATTTGATACATTGCCTTTTTTTTGTTCTGCTCTGTACAGCTCCCTGGCTCAGTGCTAACCCACATGTAGCACTTCCAGGAGCCAATGCGAATTAATTTTTCAGGTAAGATGATAAGCAAAGGTATCTCATGCCTCGCCCAACCACAGTGTAAACCTAGAATTAGACATTGTGAGAATTTTATTTCTAGGAAAAAAAATCAAGCTTTTTTTTCCTGCTAAGAAATGTTCTGTATAAAGAGCAGTGCTCATGATAACAGCAAAGGAGGGAGCAAAGCTGTTTTAGTGACTGTATACTCCTGTTACAATATTTTTTTTTTCTCAGCATTAATGCTGCTTTATCTACAGTCAGTTCATTTCCTTGCTTTCACATTTGCAAAAAGACACTATTTAAAAAAGACAGATTTTTGCATGGCTGTGTTTTAAGCTAGGAGTCTCCCACGCTGCAATCAAGGGTAATGGCAACTACTCACAGGTGTACATATATCACATAAACAAGTGAAACATTGATTGTGAGGGGTGCAGTGACAGTCCTCTATCCATAGCATAATCTTCTCAAGAGATATTTAATCAGATGATTATTTACATCTTAAAGACCAAGGAAAGGGAAAATGTTAACATCGAATTATGGGAGGAATGATAAAGAAGATGCTAAGCATGAAGTGCTCATCACAGAACTGATGAATAAAGGGTTTGCCTGAATATGCCTTAACACCACTAGTGCAATCTAAGCCCAGGCACTTGCATGATCCAAATCAGCAGAATCCACTGAAGCTGGT
The DNA here is from genome assembly GCA_032173965.1 of Sitta carolinensis. Taxonomy (NCBI): domain Eukaryota; kingdom Metazoa; phylum Chordata; class Aves; order Passeriformes; family Sittidae; genus Sitta; species Sitta carolinensis. The sequence goes on along the minus strand of CM063292.1, from coordinate 13,348,504 downwards.
GGAGTTTAAGAGTCCAAAACCCAGGAGACTGTGCCCTGACCGTTCTCTGAAGCTCTGAGTAAATCTCATATTTTTCCCCTGATTTTATTTACAACTTCTAAGTTAATTCATATGATACAACATTATAAACTATGTTGCAGTGAAAACAGAGTCAAATGTCACTTTCAGAGGCTTGTTCTTTTTGTGAATAAAATTCTCTGAGTTTAAACTGACTCTGGGTAGAGAGAAGGCACTGTGCTGAAATTTATTCTGTTAATTCTGAAATGGAAGAAGGCTTGCAAAGGCCAAAGAGGTTTCTAGCTGTGCATAAAAACATGTGGAGAGCTTATGGCATAAATTATAGTTACATCCTTTGCACTAAGCCTTTCCTTTAGTAAGTACGTGTTTCCTACTGTAAGAGCCAGCTTTTCTTAGCTGAGTAGTTCAAGGAGTTTGCTGTGAGGTACTTACATTGTGAGGGCAAACTCAGAGCCAAGACTCTTTGGAGCTCTGATCATGTGAGAATGACCTCATGGTAGAGGTGAGATTCTTCCCCTAACTCCAGAAATTTCACTGAAGAGTAACAAATGTCTTGTTGATGCCTTGGTTTGGGAGGCACAGAAAGAATAACAACATGGAAAGCAGCAGAGGTCATTGTGCTGTCTGCTGGATTGGTTCAAGAACACAAACCCTCATGTCACTTCACCTCCAGAATGAACTACAGCCTGCAGAGACCTTAAATTCATAAACTCAATTTGGAAACAGACCACAGGCTACTTTGAAACCTGGGAATCTCCTAAGTGCCTAAAGGTAACTGATTGGTGCCCATCAACTATTGCTCTTATTTTTATAGTAGTTTCTGTGGGGGGATTTGACAATAGGTGCTGTTAAGTAGGACAGGTCTGTAGGATTCAGAAGGCTGTTCTACACAAAAGTTAATGCTGTGAAGCTAAGCTTTGTATTCTGATCATCCCCACTGCCAGATACTGCAGACAAAAACCACAGCAGGAATGGTAAGATGTCTATCATTCACTTGAGTTAGTAGCTCATGAGAGCAGCTGCTTTGCTGCTTACCCACAATCTGCAGAGTGCACATCCTTATTGTCCATTAGACTTGTAAATTAAATGCTGGAGTGGACTAGCTGGACGGGATTTACATAAAATCTCAATCAAATTCACGGCAGCATACCTTCCCCTTTAGTAATTAGATTCGATGCCAGTTTTGGTTTTCTGAACCCAATAACCCATCTCTTTACTTTATGATATCTTAGCAATTTTCATTAGTAAGTGAATTTCTATGCATCACTTTTAAAAAGCACCAGCTGCACCAGTAAAAATGTGCATCCATTCACTGAACAGTCAAAAAATCCAAATGCATATTAATACATCTATACTCATTGAACTCTCAAGCACATCTAAATAGTTATCACATGTTCCTGATTTCCAATGCAATATCCCACTGGATGCTGATGAAAATACAATACAGTGGGTACAAAACTGGTTGAAAACCATATCTTGAGAACAATTATCAATGGTTCACTATGAAAACAAAAAAGAGGCATCAAAAAAGTGGTCTAGACCAGGTACTATTTAGCACTCTCAGTGACCTGAATGATAAAATAAAAGGGTAAACTAGTAAAATTCTTTGAAGAAATCAAACTAGAATATCTTGCAAGTATGTTAACCTACAAGAAGAGCCAGACAAATTACAAAAAGATCTGAAGATTTAACATAATGTTAAATGCCATACTCAGATGCACAAAAACTCATTTATACTATAACACATGAAGGAAGAAACTAGGAAATTCTTCTTCTCTGTACGTTTGGAAGACCTCAGGTGATGCCAGTTTGAGTCACCTTTCTTCCACAAGGCTGTGATCAAAGTGAAGAAAATATAGGTGTAATGATAAATCAAGAAGCTGTAACCTAACAGGTTAATTAATCAGTATTATTAAGTCAGTGCAGAAAAGAATGAGGTATGTTAGCCTGATAACAGTTTGCAGTCACATTAAAGGCAGAAAAGAGGAGAGGGTTCAAAGTTTCCCTAAGCCACAATGAAAAGATCCAGAAATAAAAGGTTTAAATTACAAGCAGTCAGACTGGATATCAAGAGAGATCTGTTGTGCAGCAAAAGCAGCAAAGCAAAGGAAGAGATTTCCTGGATATATTTGTGCAGCTTCCAAAAATTGTATTTTTAAACAAAAATGAGACAAGCATCTGCTGGGAATGACAGAGGAGTGATCAGTTACACCACCCCAGGGCAAGAGGATGGTCTTGATGCCTCCTAAGTGCCCTTCAAGTTTGCATGACTTAATTTTAAATCTCAGCTCTAATGTCTTCTAGGGAGGCCAGAAACACGAGAGTGCTTGTTTTGAGATGAAAAATACACAGCTTTCCAGTTGTTACTTCAAATCCAAGAAGAAATGGTGAGTTCATACTCACAATTCCTGCTCCTGAGCTTTCTTTTGCAAGACCATGTCATCTGATAAAAAATTTTCCTGCACTGCAAGCCATTCCAACACCTCAGCTTCACTCATTAGTCCAGTTGCTGTATTTCTTTTGATACATTGGAAAATATCAGCTCAGAAGTGTTGGTGCCTCCCTGGCATGACTGGCTGGATGGTTAATTGGCCACTGGTTCACAACAACACAGCTTAACCTTAAATCAATGGTTCTTTTGTAGGTGCCTGATTTTTAGAGGTGATTGTCATTCAAATATTTATTCAATATTTGCTGCCAAAGGATTTCTAACAGAATCTTTTTCCCCCTTATCTCAAATATGTAGATTAATTGTAAACTTCAACTGCTGGGCATTCCTGTACCAAGAACTTCTCTTTCAGTGCAGGCTGATGAGGGTTTTTTTTCATTTACAAAGATGATACCAGGCTGTTCCTTTTCCAATAACATGACCAAACCTTGGCTCCATTCTGTGTAGCCTTTCCTGTACAACAGTTCCTGTAGAAATGGGAGATAAATTCCCTATCACAGCAAAAAGTTCTCTGGTCATTTTTTAGACTTAGTTCAACTAAAATTTCAAGTCTCCATGTAGTAAACTTCTTCATTTGATTCTCAGACTTCAGGGCACAGAGGCAATTTGATTCTCAACCTCCAGTCCAAAGGATTGATCCTTAAAGGTGAGGAATGATGGTTTAATCACACCAAAAGGATACAGCAATTAGAACTTGAACTAAATCTGGACTTGCAACAAATGCTGGTGGAGAAATTTCTGAGCTCTATGTTCTTCATCTATAGCATGTTCTCTCACTGTTATGAGCTGCAACAAGAGCAAAAGGCTGTGACAACAGTAATGTTGATAACACTATTCTTACATCTAGAGGGGTTCAAACACACCATTATTACCTTGTATAGCAATCTTTTAATTACTGAAATGAAACCCAGTGAAAAGCAGCAACAATGCGCTGATAGAAACAACCTTCCCAATGCAGAATATTTGAGGGTGGGAGATAAAGCATACCAAAATCTTATCTTAGAGATAATGTCAAGAAGAAATGAGAGCTGGATAAAAGAAGAATTAACCCCAGGGTCAAAACCAGAAGAAAAACCTCTCCCATTCATTCTCCTTTTTTATTTAAACAGAAAGACTTTGAGTCTTTTACCCTCCATCCTGAGTGCTGTGAAACTTTGGTAAAACTTGCTGGGGCTGGAGAAAAGATGGATTTCCTCTGCTAACCTGCAAGAGACAGAGTCCAAGGGGAGTCGAAGGGACAAACACAGAAGCCTTTGAAGGGAGAGAAAAGTTCAGCTCATCTGGCAAGCACACTTCTTTCTTTCACTACAGCCTTAATTTTTCAGGTTGTATGTGCTGAAAAAGAAAGGGTGCAAATATCTTGCCACAGTCTGAATCAGGTTTTCCACTGGAGATCCTGGAAGGGATCTGCCCTTGTAATCTACTGAAAAGTTGACAATGCAAAAAGAAAATGTAATTTTATCTCCACCATTAACTTTGAGGAATAACCACAGTTAGCAGAAGGATAACCTGGCTAACAGGGAGCAGCCTGAGCCACAGCAACACTGCCTGGCCCGGGACTCCCACTCCTTCTCTGCGTTAGCTTTGAAAAGAACTCTGGGGCAAGAACGGATGGCAATGAGTAACTCCAGGCATACAACTAGAAGAAAAACAAGGCTGCACAGACATGCATGGGAAAACCTGATCCAAACTGTCATTCCCAAATACCCCCCAATGCGGATAAGGCCCAGCTGTAGCTGTGAAGATGACTTTCCTCTCTGGAGACGAGCCAGGCTGGAGGAGGATGTGTCCCACCACCATTGCCTTGATGTTTGAGTTACTGCCAACTATGGAGTAGAGAATTCATCATCTGCCAGTGACCTCCAAGATCAGTCAAAGTTTTCATTGCTCAGAAAAATCACACGAAAAGTAAAACATCTGTTAGGAGAAGAAGCTGCATTTTATGGTGTTTGCTGTATGCAGCAACATGTCTGTAATCTCAGACCGTATTTGCAGTGCCATAGTCACTCTCCACCTCTCCTCACTGCACAGCTCTGATCCCCAAAGTCACCTTGACTGGAGCAAGTATTAATTTCTGTCAGTGGTGTTTTAAATGTTTGCATAGGCAGAGTTATCAAGGCAATGTGAGCAGAGTGTAGGTACGGCCATAGCGGCTCCTCGCCCGCCTGTCCTTTAGGAGCTCAGCTCCAGCTCCACACCCAGCAGCCACAGAGCCCTTCCTTACACATAGTCTGGAGTGTAAAGTCATAGTAGTATTCATAAGGTTAAAGCAGAGTGAACTGTTAATTTTAATGCTTTCTCTAAGCTTCAGTTTTAATAAGCGAAAATGATGTTCTTATTTGCAGTAAAGTGGTGTTATAAAATTCTGTCTGTCAAGCTCATTTTAAAACCATGGAAATAAATGATCTGACAAAATCAGGCTATTAGACAAGTGAAGAAGAGTGATTTCCATAAAAGTAGAGGAGCTGTTCCTTAATTTCACACTTGGTAGTCTTTTGGGTCGACTAAATTTTTAAATAAGTGATAAAATTATATTAGCGCAATTGCATTTTTATAGATTTTTTTGGTCATTGTACTCTTTTTCAATTCTTTTATTTTAACTCAAACCATTCTGCTGAAAGGTTACCTCTCAACTTATGTTACCTCATAACAGTTTCTGCTCACACAACACAACTGTAGGTTCACAAATCCTCCATATAAAAGTATCCAGAATGGTCACACTGACCCAAAAGTACTCTAAAGTCGAAAGATCATTTTATTGTATTCATATCCTGCTGAAGTGCTGCACACTGCATTTGACTCTTGCAGGAACAGATGTGAAGTACTCCAAAGTGTTTTGATTCCATATATGAGCATTTTCTCTGGGAGCAGACTACAGTTTCCTTCCTCTACCCCACACATTCGAAAGCCAAACAAACAAGATCCTTTTGCAAGTCCAGGTGAGTGTGGCAAGGAGAGTCTTTATACAAAGAGGAGTCACTGCTCACCACATCTGCCAGTTAAGATCAGACAGGCCTCAAAATGCACAGCTCGATGCTGAGAGATGTCAAAATATGTTCAGGGGCTGGTGCCCCTCTGACACATTCCAGATGACAGGAGGAAAACTGCTCACACTCAACTTCCCCCTTCACTTGAGAAACAAGGGAAGTTTCCACATCCACAACCCAAGGGAAAGTTTCTGTTGCCAGTTTTCCCAGCCTAGCCTGAGCAGACAGGAGCAAGGCTGAGGCTTCTCCTCACCTGAGCCCGTTTTGAGAGCTGAGCTGGCTGCACACAGGAATTTGGAAACACTTCTAAACCCACGGCAAAGGTTGTGGCACAATTTTCCACCTCTGGAAATTTACAACCAGCTTTTTTCTGACAAATCAAATCACACTTTTCAAGACAGAAGCTAATTCTCTTCCTCACAGACTGAAATAATACCCTGATAATTATATTGCAGCAGAGAGGTCAATATAGAAGGATTTTGACTTTTTATGAGGTCAATGACTCTTCATCTCATATTGCTCAGTTTCATTTGTTTGTTGAGAGAAGAGATGCAATACATTGATACACAGGTTGTGACATGCTGTTTGAACATTAGCTTACTATAATTGGTCATGTCATCATGCATCATATTAACAATATACACAAAAGTGCCCTGAAACAATTGTCTTATAGATCCATCACATATCATAACAAAGCTTCTGGGACTGTTATCCAGCAGCATCCAATTGTGATGCACATTCTATTTGAGCTCTGGACCTAAACATCACTGTCATCTTAATACCGAAAGATGGATTAATAACTTCCTGCTGGCTTGCAAAACCTACATGCATGTAAAAGATGGCAACACAAATTTATTGCCACTGAGCATGCTCAAAATAGAAAGCCTGTAGAAAAGCAAAACCTACTTTGTGTATGGTTTTCAAACCAACAGCTCTTCATCTTCCCCAAGTATGGTAAGTCCTTAGCCCCAGCATTGCAGCAAGTTCTTCCAAAAAGTAGAACTGGAATATTTCATCTATCAGTTGAGACACACATGACCTCAAAATGTAACATGAAAAAAAACAAAAAAAACAACAAAAAAAAAAAAAAAAAAAAAAAAAAAAAAAAAAAAAAAAAAAAAAAAAACAACACACTAACACCTTGAATTTAATTTTTGTGTCATAAATAACACAGAAAACATTTTTTTCTTGCAAATATCTTTCACTATCTTTTCATATATTTTAAGAGAAGTGCAAAATCAGGTTCATTCCATAGCAATCCAGCTATATTTCAGCCAAATTTCAGTGTAATTAGGATGCCCACTTCTCCTAAGTTTTGAAATTTTCAGCTATTAAACTTATATTTTTCCCTCCTATCTTTTTACAACTATTTGACAGCAAGAAGTATCAATGCAATTCCTGTTACAGTAATGCAAACTCAATGAAATTCATCTATTAAGAGGTTAAACAGAGAAAGGTCTTACAGTCAGAAATCCTCCTAACTATGGGGTTTACAAACCCCATAGGAACCTCATCAGCTTGACCCACATTCAACAAGAAAGTAAATTACTAATTATCCTCTTTATAACCAACATGAGCCATTGGCATGTAAATGCCATAATCCCCAGAAGAGGCACTTTGTAAGGCCAAAGTCCCACAAACAGGTAGAATTAGAATATAAGCAGAGCCCTGAAGTAAATATGAGACTTTTGCTCACTGTCATTCCAGAAATTGCTCCAGGAAGGGTCGGTGGGCAGCATGTACAGAGCCCAAGCCTTACATTGCTGCTAAAGATGTTTCTGATCCTGCAGGGTCTGCACAACTCCTCCAGTGAGTCAGCACTGGGGGAATGCCACCTTATTTGTGCAGCTGGGAGAGCTGTTCTTCAGGAAAGATGGAAAATTATGCAGATTTTAATAAACCATGCAGACAAAACTATTAACATTCCTCTGGCCTGTTCCGCACATTGTCTGAGCCTTGGAAGTGACCTGCTCTGCTCTGCTCTGTGCCAGGGAGCACAGCACTGGCCCCCTGCACCTCTGCACAGCAGCAGCACAGGCACTGGGGGCAGGGAGCTGTACAAATGAGCTTTCCCCCAAACACACAACTCTTCCTATGCTCCATTTATAGAAGATAAGCACAGAGTGGCACCATCAGTCACTGGTGCCACCCCCAGCCCCTCAGGAGTCTGACAGGGATACCATAACCTGCAGAGTCCAAAGGACTCACTGGAAGCCTTTTTATGTCTAGGGCATGGTAAAATTCCACTTAGGAAGGAAGGAAACCTGCGGCAGTGACAGCTGCTCAGCCTCAGCTTCACAAGCTCCTTTCTGGGTGTTCAACAGCAGCAGGCAAGCTGAGGATGCTCCAGCAGCTCCACACCACACAGAAGATGCACACCCAGCTGCAGTGGATACATGCCTTCATTTTCATTAAAAGGAAAGGTAATTTAATGCTCTCCCTGGTACCCTGGCCTCGAGGAGTGGGATGCACATGTCTAAAGCAAAGCAAAAGTAAACCTACCTAAGGGACAAGAACAATGTACAACAGATCACGTACTGCAGGGTTTGGGGAGAAAGGAAAAAAAGAATAAAAGCAGGCAGGAGTGAAGCTTTCTGGGCATCAATTCCCTGGGATCTGAATGCCCACTGCACTGTACAGGAAAAGTCCTTGGAAAGGAAAGGATACGGAAGTTATTATTTTGGTAGTAAAACACTGCTGTCTCTCCAAACACCACAAAAGCACCCAAATCGAGCTTTTCAGCTGCTCCTGTAAACTTCATGTGAAACCCTGATGCAACATTTATTTCTTATTTGCTAATTCAAAATTAGTACCATTTAGAACACTCGAAGACTGATATGGATTCATTTGAGCAGACAGGGTTCTGTTATTTAAACAAATGAGGCTGTAATAGAGTCAATGTCAATCTACCTGAAACTGGAAGCTGGTGCACTGCACTGCAGTTAGATTTTTGCCTGGAACAATTTCCTATGAGCACAATGCAGAGGGGTTTGGGGCTGACTGTAGAGAAAGTCAGAGCTTTGTGCCTTAAACACAAGCAGCCTGTTCTGTCCATGAGCCCACCTCACTCCTCTAGACCCTGGGGGAATACTCATTTCCCCTGTCCCTGATTCACTGAGCATCTCCTGGGCCTGCTGCAGCACTCATTTCATCTTACAGGGACTGAGGAGACTGCTGAACTAGGGGTTTGTATTGGCAGAGGAAAAGAGAACAGTAAACTGGTGTATTAAAAATTGGAAAAATGAACAAGCTCTGCTGACACTTCCTCTTCCTAAACAGAACTTTAAAATGGTGGAATTGTCATCTTCCGAAGCCACTAAGACACTCCTTGGAAGATGTTTGTAACAAACACAAATTATCCTCAGATACCTTCTCCTGGCACTAACAAAGTTCCTATTGTTGTATTTTGTTAGTAAATAGCTTTGGTGACACTATATAAAGGTGTGAATACACATCAGATTTTACTATTAACACATGATTAAAAGGCACAGCAGTATGGGCTAAAAGTATGTAGTATTTGCTTTTCAGATGTAGGCATCTTTCATATGAATCTCGTTTAAAATCTATTGGGAGATCTTTAACAAACAGGACCAAGTCCCCAGCCACATACTCCGAACACAGAGCAGTGTAGTTGTTAATAAGGGTATTCATCATGAGACAGCCTATTTTTGGCATTGTGTATGACAGTCTCAGTAACTTCCATTGTCCCTTGAATGTGAACTTATCATTTAATTACACTCTGAGCGACTGCTTTCCCATATCACCCACCAAGTTAGTTAACCATCCAGCAATTCTCCAGCTAATCCAAGTGTGATTGGATCAGTCTAAGGTGCACAACATATCTCTCAGTTCCTGGGAACCCCCTATGGAGCAGTCTGTTTATTTCCACCTTCCTTTTTATTTTTCTTGAACTTAAATATGCACCATCAAATGCTCCAAGATTTTGAACAAATACATTGCTAAAAAAAAAAAAAAAAAAAAAAAAAAAAAAAAAGATGAATTTCAATTGATCATAAAATACCCAATGTTGAGCCAAATAGATATACAGACATTCTGAGAAAAAGTATCAATAAAATCTTGGAAAGGAACAGATCAGTCATTGGCAAAGGTTTTATTGATTCATAATCCGTTTATTTTAATAAAAACAACAGGTGTCACTGGCTAATTTAGGCATATTTCATATGCATTAAGAACACAGTTTGCAAAGGATGTGGGGTGAAAGAGGTTTTTTCATGTAGGAAGTTTCTGCTAAAACATATAATAAAACATATAATAATTGGGGGTTTATAGTGACCTCAAGTTCCACTAAAAGCACATTTCTTTGTTTCTACTGATGCCTCATGCAGTGTTTCCAGCCAGCCACAGCTCTACCATGCTGCAGTGCAGCTTCCTGGTGATGTGAAACAGCTGTATCCCGAGTAACATGACCAAGCTAAAATGCCACATGACTTTTCTAACATCATACTACAATCCCTATTAACAGTTATTACTTTTAGCTATTGCTCTCCTTACCTGGGAAGCCCCAAACACTCACACTGCTTCCTGAAAGAGGCTCTCAGTCTCTTGGAGGCAACAGTGAGAAAGGAGAAAGGGTAAAAAGGGGGTGTTCTCTCAGTTCTCCCATTCTGTTTCCAGACTGTCAAGCCTTAAACATGGACACAAGCAGGTGCTCCAGCCACCTGAGAGTTTGGTCAGTACCAATAAAAGTCAGTATGCATTGCCTCTGCAGTACGTATTACATTCCCTCAGAGAGGCATTAAAATGCCAGCTACATTTAAACAAGTGAATGTCTGGCCCCTAATAAAACCCACATAATTTAATACTAATGAGTCTACCAATTATGACCTAGTCTCTGAACTTCCTTTCTGGGAAAAATCATTGGGAAGGTAGTTCAATGGCAGCAATTGCATTAGGGCTCAGGTACAGAGAACCCCCCTTTGCTGCTGGTCATGGCATGAACTGCTTTGGGGTGCAGAGGGGAAGGGGAGAGGTGTGATTGCCTTCCTGTGACAATGAACAGAAGCTAAACAAGCTTGCTGATCCTCAGACTAATCAACTGCTTTCACATCTTAATCAGAATATACAGCTGCCTTTAATGGCAGCGGAGGAAAAGGAGGAGACAGCTTTGTAACTACAGCTAAATAATTTAACCTTCTGCTGCCATGGCTGTGTAGGGTTTCCCACTGGAGAAATGCTGCAAATCCCATGTGCAGCAGGGTATCTGTCAGATCTACAGGAATCACAGGTCTATGGGTGTTCCTCGAGATGCACACAGCGTGACTGCAACACCTACAGACTGCAAGGTGGAGGACTTCCAACACTATCTGTTTCTCCTTGAGCCTGCATGCAGGCATGGCTCGTTCTGTTTGGGAGTGAACTCCAGATTACATGGGCACAAGCAAAAAACTCAGAAAAAAATAGAAGCTCACAGCAAAATTTATGGGGCAGTTTGGTATGACACTGCCTACAATAATTTTCCATGTGCTGCCTACAGGATTGTCACCTTAGGTCTCTCATCCTTACTCATCTGCTAGAAGACTGCATCCATTCATCATCTATCCATATTTAATTTAGTGATTACCATATGTTTAATTAATAGGCCCTGCTATGGCAATAAACTCCATTTTGAGCTGACTGTTGAACCCTGCAGAAGCTCTGGCTGGTGGAGAACAGACCCATCTGCCTTCTGAGCTTGTTCCTGCTGCAGTCCCACATAGCATCCAGCACAGCATGACCACACACCTTTGGCTGTCCCCAGGCACAACCACCATGTTCTGCCCCAGGTACAATTCCCCCTGGAGCCCTGCAGGACCTTCTGGCAGGCAGGATGCTGGTGGTACACCTCTAATTCATGGTGTACCTTTAATTTCTATGACACGCTGAGATAATACAGTGAGGAGTTCTTTAGAAATGCTATAAATAGCTTAAATAAATAGATATTCTCTGTGGTGGGTCCTCAGCTCCAGAACTGACTCTTGCCAGAAATCCATCAGAGCCTGAATCTGGCAAGCTCTTGTAGGAGATGCGAGACACATCTTTTTACATTCCAACTCACTAAATGCAAGTGCTTGAGTAGTTCTGTGAAAAGGGAAAAGAAGAAAATAGAAAAGAAATAAAAAAAATAAAGAAAAGGAATGCCTGGAACCCAAGGGGTTACTCCTTGTGCCAGCTTGGAAATCGCCTTCCATTAGCTCACCACGTACTGGTTGTTGGAAAGGGCACATGGATACTGCAGTGCCTGTGCCTTAGAAATACATACAATAATTAAAGCAATTAATTAATTTCTAGGAGAAACAACCTCGTGATCTTTGAGACACAGGGCTGGCTGATGCTGGGTGATATTGTCTTTGTTACTCCTAAACAATGTTACACACACTTTGCTGCCAAAACCCTTAATTCCTCACCTCATCCCTCAGCGAGCTATGACTGCATCTTTAAAAAAGCTTGCTCTGGAAAGGTATGTGTTTGATAGTCAAACAAAACAGCCTCAAAATCACTTTAGGGCATTGGAGAAGTGGCTTCTATTCCCGGCCTCTGAAGTCAAATAACTGTCACAACTTTGTCTAAACTAACCAATGCCTAGAGTTTCAAGGTATTTAATTACATAATAAGTTATAGAAACACAGAGAATAAGTGGAAATGCTGCACGTTCAGAGTCAGACATTTTGTCTCAAAGTCTGGCATCCTTAGCTCACTTAGCAGAGAATCAAGATGAACTAAAAATTAATGTGGTTACATTATTCTTTTTATAGCATTTGCCTGAAAGTCCACAAATGCCAGCCCCACTAATGCACTGTCACTCAGTAACATCACCTATTTTATCCTTGAAGAAAATAGTCTTGTATGCATTTCTGAACATCAAAAACACAGACATTCACTGTTTTAAACTTTTTATGGTGTGACTATTTCTAGTTTCTCCTGCCAGGAAGTTAGCACTGATACTTTAATATGGTCACGTATATATTATTTATTGCATGAAGCAGATTTTTTTATTTTGGTCACAGAGTGTTTGTTTAAAAAAAGGCAGAGTCTTACCTTCCTGGTTGTTACAATTCCCTCACCTCTTGTCTTTCTAACCATGCTGCAAGTCTGTCAAGAAAAGCTCCAAAATAAATTTAGCATTGTGATTATTACAAATAAGTCAGACTGGCATTTGGGTAGGAAGACCACCCCCCCTCCCTGCATGCTTCTACCACGGTGGCAAACTTATTTCAAAAATTCTGATGAAACGCTTTGTAAATTTTGTTATTCTGTGATGATAATAAATCATTATAGCCTTAAACACTCCTCTAGCTTGGAGCCTCAGTCACAAATTATCTTGTCATTCTGACCAAAACATTCTCCAAAAAAGCTTGACAAGTGCTAAAACCCAGAACATGAAACCATGTGTTGTTGTGAAAGCAAGATTCAGAAATGTCAATTAATTAGATTAAGAGGCTACTTTTAGCTTTACTTGTGTTGCCAAATAACCCTTAAAATATGCATAGCAGTGGAAGTCTACCTCAGCAATACAGTACTTCTGTGCAAAATAAAGACAATGGATCTGGCTAATAGAGGGAATTATTGTATCTGTCATTCAGACAAGGAGAATGATCTAGAAGCAAATGTCTTGCTTCTCTTTCCACTGTATGGATTCACAAGCAAGATAAATTCTGCCACTTAGGAGTTTAGGCATAATTTTTTCCCCTGAAATCTGATTCAGATTAGAAAATAAAAGTCAAATCACTATTATACATCTCCATAAGTAAAATGGATTTCTAACATCACTGTCTGTGTAGCTGTCTCCCCCTGCCCATAAACTATCATCCTTTATTTGCATTTTTGAAGTTCACTTTAGAAAAAAGAGTGGTGCAATTAAATACATTTTATTCAACTTTCTCATAGCTACCCCTAAAATTTTTATCTTTAAATAATCCATATCCTCAATTTTATTTACACTATAAACTGTTCCTATATTTTAATGGTATGTTTGCTTTAAAAGGGGTTGTTGGCTTTAATAGCTCGGTTATTATCTTTGTAAACTAACATTCCCCATTCCTCCTAACTAAATCCTAGCAAATCGCCTGTGCTTGCATTTGGAACATACATTCCACCGCCAAAAATAAAATTTAAGCCAAATAAATGTTCTGTTCAAATTAATATACATAAAATGAATAGCTAAACATAGATCAATTTTGATGGATTTAACAGTAGGTTTGCTAGTGGCAGGAGGGTCATGATGTACAATACACCCAAGAGAACAAAACTAAATAAATTTAATTTCCTGTAACCCCTGTTAGTTTGTGCTATTTTTAAGGCTAGAACACTGTATATTTTTAGGAAAAAAATTAACTGTTTGTGTTTTCATAAAACCTATCTCTGGTTATATGGATCAGTATAAAAGTACAGGTTAGGACACACAGAGGTGGGTAAGGAGGTGAGCAAAGCAGACCCCAAGAGAGGCAGATCTGCAGCTGCAGGGCTCTGCCCCAGGACAAGACTCATTTACACCACAGAGAGCCTTGGCGGGAGCTTAGGGACAATAACAATACCCTGCAAGAAGGCAGCATCTCATCTCATCTTTCATTGAAATGCATCGAAATAAATACATTTTCTCCTCTTTGCCCTCCCATGCTATCCTCTCAAAGGACCTTAAGTCTGGCAAAGCCATCATTTCTCAGGTAGGCACAGCTCAGGACCCACAGTTACTGTGCATAGAATCAAACATGGTATGCAGAGGCATCAGTCATTGAGCAATAACCAATCTTGGAATGACATTTAGTAACTCAAATAATGAGTTTTGGCCTTTAGCTGTAATTTTAATTCTTCAGCTAAAAAACCCCAAAAACAAACAACTACAGAAAAATCATTATTTCAATTGAGTTCTTTCCCCTGTTAACTGGTCCACTGGTAGCCATGGTATGAGCAATGGTTTCTGGCAATTAACCCAGCTCCTCCCCTGCCAGAGCCTGCACAGACCTACAGGCTCCTTTATGGCCTGCTCTTACTTTAAGCAAATCTTTCCCTTCCCCAGTCCCTGGCCTTTCCCTTCCTCACAGGGCACGTAAATGGTCTCTGGCTGCTGGCCTGATTTGTGATGAAAAGGTGGCTGTATGTAACTGCTTGCTGCAGTTAAGACTGACTTGAGTCTAAACTCTCCCTGCTGGGAAGTGGGACTCTGCAGAGGGCATGTCTGCAGGCACTTTACTGAAGGGGACAAGGGAGAGAGATGGAATATTTAAAACATATAAAAACTCCCAAACCCTGTCTACATTTAAAAAAAAAAAAAAAAAAAAAAAAAAAAAAAAAAAAAAAAAAAAAAAAAAGAGCAAAAAAAAACACGGAGAGAGAGAGAGAAAAGAAGAAAAAATAAGGCAAAAGACCAAGACAGTCCTCCTAATTTTCAGACACACAACAAACTATTCTTAAGTTCTCTGGCCAAAGCTTGTTAAAAACAGAACATCCTAAATGTTCTAAAAATTGTATGAGAAGCAGATGGAGGTATTTCCTTACAGAACAAGCCTACAGTCAAGTGTAACAACTGAAGCACATTGTCCACTAAGGAGCAAAATTCACAGTGTTAGAGGAACCCTGTGTACAGGGGCATCAGGCACTCTGCCCCTGGCTGAGCTGCACCAGAAGGGACAGAGCCTCACCTGGGCTTCAGCTGCTCCCTGACATGGCAGGGCCCTCCCATGTGTCCATTTGCACACACAGCCACTCCCTGCAGATATTCCGGAGGCCTCAGGACATCCTGGGCAGTCTCAAGTATCTATTTTGGCACTTAAATCCTGCTCTCCATGTCTGTTCTTGGAAAAGCCCGATGAAACTGTGAGCAATGGATGAAAATAGAGCAGTGAGGACTAAATTAAAGTAAAATTTAGTAACAGGGCCCAAACGTTAACATGCTGTATTTATCTCAAACTTATTAACATTCCTATGAGTCTCTGAAACACTTTATTACTGATACATGGGATTGTGCTGCTATAATAGGCTTCCCTGAGGAGTAACTAGGGCTCCAGCTGTACTGCAGGATATGTTGTACTACATATTATAGGGTTAAATGGTGCTGTCTGTTATCTGCACAACGTGAGCATTGCGAGTGTG
The DNA here is from genome assembly GCA_032173965.1 of Sitta carolinensis. Lineage (NCBI taxonomy): Eukaryota > Metazoa > Chordata > Aves > Passeriformes > Sittidae > Sitta > Sitta carolinensis. Next base: position 13,332,964 of record CM063292.1, on the reverse strand, counting down.
AGTGAGGGAGCTCCTCTGAGAAACCTGAAGTCTGCTCTGGAGCACTGGAAAGGTTTGTGCTGTTAGTGAGAAGGAGTGAAGGATTCCTTTCTCCAGCTGCAGCAGCTCACTCACATGATTGATGCCAAAACCCCAACACCTCTGTCAGCATAAAACCCCCAGAGCTGTGTGTAAAGTAACTCTACCTACGAGCGTTCCGAGGAGGGCAGGCTCACCTGGGCACAGAGGGCAGGCACAGTGTGAAAGAGCAAAACGTGGGGCTGTTCACTGCCTGACAGAGCTGCTTAGCAAAGCTGCAATGACACCAAGCCACCCAGGTCCCTCCCTCTGCTCCCAGAGAGAGCCAGTTTGTCCTCCTGTAGAGGAGCACAAGAAAAGCCTGATGGTCTGAACTGGTGACAGAAGTGGCATAAAAACTCAGTTAAATAAAATAGTTGTTACCAGTGCATGGCAGGAAAGCAGACACAAGGCTGCAGAGGAAAAAGAAGCACTCTCTGCACCAGCCATGCTGCACACCTGGGGTGTTCAGGTAGGACTGTAGGGTACAGGAGCCCTCCAGGTTCAGCTGCTGGCATCCTGCAGCACAAGTAGGTCAGGAACACCCACACCAGCTCATCGAGGGTTCAGTGGCAGTGCCTGCACTCCTCCTCCTCCACAAGATGCTCTGGGCTTGACTGGTGGTTAGAGTTGTGTTCCCCTCCATAATCCCATCCTCAGTGCCCCTTGCCAAGCTGAGCTGATTAACTCTTCTCCTGCCTTTGGTAGGCACAAGGAACATTTGATCACCACCCATTCTATAACAACTTTTTTTAAGCATAGCTAAAGACTATTATCATGTTCCTACTCAGGCTTCTTGTTTCCAGACTAAACAAATCCAATACTTTTAACTTTTCCTCATAGGTCATGTTAGCAAAACCTCTAATCATTCTTGTTGATCTCTTCTGGATTCTCTCCAATTTGCCTCCATTTTTCTTAATGTCACCAACTTCAGCAGAAGTTTTGCAGCTTGGAGAATTTTTTCTTGCTGCAGAAGTCACCTGACACCCTGACCTTTAGCTCAACAATGAGAAATAGCATACAAGCTTCCTTAAAGAAAATGGTATTACATATATACTGTCATGTATACTTAGTGTCATGCCACCTGCTTGCCACATCAACCCACTGCTTTGCCTTAACAGCAATAAAGCAATAACAAACAATAAAAAAAGCTTCTTTTGTGAGCTGTTGTATACACAATCTTATTGCATGACTAAGAAATACAAGAAAGCAGAGACACTTTAAAATTCTATTAAAAACTCTTCCTTTTTTTCTGTCCACATGTCAAAAATGCAAAGCAATTTCAAGAAAACAGAACTGACCAAAAGCAAACTGTGGGGGAAACGCAGAGCTGTATAGCCACTGTTAAAAAGATATTAGTCAAAGTTACAAGAGTACAATAGGCTAAAATTAACAGAGAGTAGCCTTTAGCTCAGTCTGGATATTAAAATAAATATAAGAGTTCTTTGACAGATCTGTGAGTCAAACTTTTAACAACTCAAACAGATAATCACAGGACATATCTTCCTCACTGAAGACTATAAAACACAACGAATACACATGAGCAGCCAACAACTAAACCCAGAGGGCAGTGACATTAGGCAAATTACCCACCCACTACGAAAGGGGCCACTAACATTCTCTAAACCACCCTCAACTCCTATTAACTCAAAAAGCACTTAAATTTCTGCCACTTGAGCAATGCCAAACTCCCTGGCTACTGCTGTCCTGCAGGTGAGACATGGTGAGCTGAGCTCTGGAGCTCCTCAGCAGGAACAAGGGCTTGTGAGCTCTGGCCAAGTCGTGCTGGGGAACGTCCCCCTGCTTAGGTTCTTAAAAAAACAAAGCGTGCTGAGAGCCAGGGCAGAGCTGAGCCCTGTGGAAAGCCCTCTCTAGAACAGGGCAAAGTGGGCACAGAAGAGTGAGCTCTGGGCTGCAGCTGCTGGGCTGCTCTGGTGCTGGGCTGCCGCGGTGCCCAGCTCCACAGCTGGGATGCTGAGCAGATGGTGGGCAGCACCTCTGCGGGCTCTGCTAGCCAAGAGTGGGAGCGCAGATGCTGCGGCTGCTCTCCAGAGTATTTCATCTCTGGGTACTTGGTTCTGTTGCTGCGTGTCTGACCAGCTCCAAAATCTCCCCCTTGGCCACCGGCGCCTCCCTGCTGCTCCCGGGAGAGCCGGGGTGCCCGGCAGAGCCCCTGTGTCCCGGGACAGCCCCGGGGAGCAGAGGGCACGGCGGCTCAGTGGTCTGGCACTGGGTGTCTCTGATGGCTTTGGGGCATTTGCCATCCCTCCAACAGCCTCGCAGGAGAGAGGTCTGGGCAGCTCTGCAAGAAAGCACAGCAAGAAGGCTCCACAGGGTTTGGGAGGAGGGCAGGAGCAAGGTGTCCAGGAGAGGGGGTTAAAGCAGCTCCGGAGGGAGCAGCCAGGCTGGCAGGGAGGAGCCCAGTGCCGGGGGTTTCTGTGGGAGCAGAGCTGGGTACGGGCTGCACCTGTGGGCTGGCGTGGCTTTGCCTGCTGCTCAGTGCTTCCTGAGAAGCTGCTAATACAGCGTGGCTGATGAGCCTGCTGTTTTGATCTCTCCCTCCCTGGAATATCTTCTGGAGCCTTTAATAAAAGCCCTATTAAGGAAGTACAAGTCGGTGCTTTGTGCTTCTTCAATAACTAGTTTATATTTTTAACATTAAATACTCAAACACATGCTTTAAGCTTTTTAATATAATAGTTTCTTGCTAGAGACTTACATATATCTTCTATCACATAATTCTTTATTTTCTTTTGAGTTTTTGGGTGCTATTGTACCCTGCCCAAATCTTACATTGAAATTAAGAGGCATACTGAAGGCTTGTCATGCAAATTATTGATGGTAACTTGTCTGTCTGGGGGTGACAGTTGTATTAAAACATTTGTCACATAAAAAAAGAAGCATATGGCATTTACAGAATCTGGGCCAATGAAGAAGGAAAGGGTCATGTTCACTCCCAAAACAGAAGCAAGCATCTCCTGAGGGTTATACATGGATTTAGTTCAGAGGGAACTGGAGAATCTCATATATTTTGAAATCATGAGGGGTATGAAATCAGCATAAGTTACAGCTGCCCTTAGGTGCTTTCTTTTGAGTGGTCAGTGCCACAATCACTCAGCAGAGCACATTGATCTCACTGACTCTGGCAGAATTATGGAGGGTCTGTTTGCATGAACCATTGCTGAACAATTTATCTGATGTATTAATCATCTCTTAGATAAGAGTATCTGGACTGCAGATTTTTCTTGTAAACCAATTTCCCTCCCTCAGTTTTTTGTTGTTGTTGAGTTTTCAGGTAAAATTTTTTAATTGCATTTTTGGGGTTTTTTGTTAATACTTAGGATCCCAGGGTCTGTTTTGAAATACTCTGAAGTGCAGGGAACTGTGTCAGGGTGCTCTGCTTCCTTCAGAGAGGATGGAGAAGTGCCAGTCTTGATTTCCTGTCCTGACAGCACTCTGGTTTGGAAATTGATTTGTCTTCATGGTGACAAACAAAAAACAAACAAACAAACAAACAAACAAAAAAAAAAAACAAAACACAAAAAAAAAACCAAACCAAAAAGAAAAAAAAAAACCAAAAACAAAAAGACAAAAAAACCCCAAAAAAACCCAAACAAAAGACCCTGCTTTTCCCTTGCCTTCCAATTACATATGTAAGAGGCAAAGAGGTAAAATTTTCTTGGAGACTGGAAGAATTTGTACCATTTATAGGCCTGATGTGGCTGTTTCACCACTTCTGGTAATCCCCTTGTGGGACTGTGCCTATGCCACTGGTATGGTGACTCAGGTGGGTTTGTGTGTGGCCAGGGCAGTGTCCCAGCCACCTGCAGGGTTTGGCTTCCCTGCTGTGCTGAGGGCAAGCCCTCCTTGCATCAGCCAGGCTGTGCCCTCCAGGAGCCTCCTCTTCAGGGCACGGTCTCCAGGAGAGAAGGGCTCGCTCAGTGCCAGCACCTCCCTGCCCACAGCCACAACCAACCCCACTGGGTCAGCTTTTCTTGTCCTCAGCCTCTTCCTAGTACCTGGGGAGCACTGCAATACATTTTGCAGGATTTCTCCCTCTGCTCTGCCCTTCCCTGCAGCTCTGCAGCATTGCATGCTCAACTTCCCAGCACGGAAAAATGGGAATTAACGCGGAGCTGTCCGCGGCTGGCCCTGCCTGGCCGGCCCCTGCCCTCCAGTGCTAATCTGGTGCTGCTCTGCCAGCCTGCCCTCTGCCACAGAGATGGACATGGTCACCATAGCCCCTGGTTGAGCCCGTTCCTGCTGCCTGTGCTCCCCAATAATGACTTTATTTTAACACATTGTTTTGAACTCCAGTAATTTCTAGAGACGTTTAATTGGGGAGCTTGTTCTTCTGGCCTCCTCTAAAGACAATTCTGCAAAGGATTCGTGCTTTAGCACGAGGCAGAGTGCACACAGAAAATGTTCAGCCATTCAGAGGTACAAAAAGCAGTAGTCTTAGCCTGAAACAATGGTACTGAACTGAAGCACTAGTCCTCTTTTCTAGATCTACTTTTAAGATCCCTGTCAAAACAGCCCTTCAAACACATTTGATTGGGTTGGGGCTCATCACGCTGTCACCAACTCACTTTTCATTAGGCTGTTGCTCTCTGTTAGCCTAGCCAAGCAGAAGAACTCAAACACATGCACAAATTAAATCGACATCCAAACTCCACCAATATACAAAGCAATTTAAATGATATTCATTAGAGCGATGACAAGTCCTGATGAGGCTTTCAGGAGCGGAGTCCTTCAGCTTCTGCCGACTCGGTTTCATGGTCACTGAGGCGGAACTGCTGTGACTGTACCTCCAGTTTAGAGAGAGAAAAAAAGCCAAGAATATGACTCTGCTTCCTGACACACCTACCTCATTCTCCCTCTCTGCACAGGTTTACAGCTGAGCACAGGCTCCAGGCTTCTTTTACAGCCTGGGCTGTGCACACACACACACACACACACACATGCTCTGGCAAACCCCCTGCCCTTCCCCACCACCTACAAACGTGCCAATTAAAAATAATTCCATTTTCAAGTAATTTCATTTCACTTGGCTAGAAAGGTCACTAACTCACAACTCTGATGGCTATAAACATGTCCCCAGTTTCTTACCATGCAAGAATGAATTTGATATGTTGAAGCTTAATAGAAAAGTATTTTTCATTATTAATTCATACTGAAGTTTAAAAGTTACTCTCTCTCCACTTATATTTTTGATTTTAAAAAAAAATAAAATAAAAGATGGACACTATCTTCTCCACAGGGAGTGGAATGTGGCTGACAGGTCTAACATAGGCTTTTCCACAGTGCCAAATCATTTGAAATTCATTTCCCTTGCGACCAGAGTCCTTACCTCAGGCATCACGAGGTAAGTCATCAGAAAATTAGCTCACTATTTGGTTACAAAGTCCACTATGCTGCTTGCAAAATTTAAGTGTACAGGGGAAGAAGTGCACATCTTCACCCTAATGTGACTCCAGGAGAGGCCAGCGGGTGACGTGGGGGGCACAGCATCATTTTAACACATCACTATCAGCTGGGAGCTCCACCACCCACCCCAGCCCCTGGCCAGGGAATGGGGCTGGAGCTGGCCTTGCCATTTTTAACTCCTTTCTGCATGCTCTAAGACAACCTTCTTTTATTGCTTGAAACAGGCTAAGAATTTTAAGAGCATGATATTCAGAAAATGTCTTGTTATATTATTACTCAAAAATTCCTTTTTTTGGCATAGCTGCCTTGGGTTGTAATTTTTAATTTTCCTTTTTAAGCACTCCCACAGTGAAAGATAGGCACAGAGCTATGGAAGTATGATTTGCAGTTGGATATTTTCATTTCAATAAAGGTTATATATATGAACTTGATGAGTGGTCTGGACATACCCATCTATCCCAAAAAGTCTATCTGAATTTAATTCTCTTAAAAGATTATTTAACCAGAAGTGCATTTCAAGCTATAAATAAGGCAAAGTGAACCAAGCAACAGCTGCTGAGGAAGTTAATGTGTCCCCCGTATATGTTGTTATATGGTGATGAAAAACAAACAAACAAACCACTACCCTCACACATAAGCTGGATATGAAGCATAAAGGAAGATTGGTTTTACCTGCAGAAAAAGGAATTGATGGAACTCCACTGCTGTATTTGTGTACGCACTGGATAATGCACACAGCTCGAGCTACGTGTTAGTAAATCTCAGTCATCTTCTTCAGGCTGAGCATTTAGTTAAAATTATTGCCCCAAACCAAGGCCTGAGAACAGATTGTAACCTCAGCGATTATCCCAGTGCTTTCAGACATGTATAATGATGCGTTAATACATAATTCCACTCACTTCTGTAAATGACCCTGATTCCTTCTTCCTTCACTGCTAAAAGATTGACTACTTATGCAAATACTCTTCAATGAGGGCTGTAATATTATAGTCTTAAACATATACAAGCCTTTCATTACTACAGGATAATTACTGAAAACTCAACAAAATTCACTGTTACCACACCCCGACCAACAGAGCCACTTTCATGTTCTGAGATGGCAGTTCCATAATTATTTCTCATTCTCTCATTTACCTACAGCAGGTCAAGCAAGGGCTGGAAGGCACATCTTGGCACAGAGTCCCAGGAGAAGAGAATTTACTGGGTTTTATTCCTGGAGACTGTAAGTATTTACTAGTGATACTCGAGGGAGTTACACATTTGTATTTCCATGCTCAAACAGTAACTATCCAATCAAGTATTAAGTGCAATTTCATCCTTAGTTAACAGGACAATCCAATGACTGTTTAAAAGTTGGTAATCTTGGTTTTTTTTTTTTTTACTTTCCTTGATGAAATCTACTTTTATGACCATTCTCTGTATTTCAGCTCTGTGGAGCAGTGTGGGTAACAGACCACCTAGCAAAGCTCCAGCATATTTTTGCAACAAAAAAGTTACCCAAACAAAGCAGGCAGCCATGATTGTAATAATTTGATATTTTTCTAGGAAATATGTAAGGCTCTCTGGAGGCGTACTTTAAAATACAAAATTTATTAATTAAATTTAGCTTTATTACCAGTCATCTCTTTTCTACTTGCACCACTGTTCCTTTTTTTTCTGTTGCAGCTGAAATAAGAACTTGCAAAATTAAAAAAGGTTCTTCCGTTCAATACATGCCAGTATTTTTTTAAATCTCAAAGTATAGCCAGATTTTTTTGCTGTCATAACATGCAGAGTCATATCATGTTTAGCTTTATATAGCAAAATACATAGCCATTTTTAATGCAGCAGATAACTCCCATATTGATAACACTAATCTGCATTGGTTTGGATAAAAAATTGCACATAGTGGTTACCCCAAAAGCACCTGCATAATTAAAATAATATACTTTCAATTTTAATACAAAAATAAAATATAATGAAGAGTCTAGAAAGATTTTAGTTTCAGAAACAGTCCCTTACTCTAGCTTAAAAGATATATTTCAGTTAATTTTAGATTTCGTACTCACTAAAACTTAAAGATACATTCCCTGATTTTTTTTTTTTTTTGCTAAATGTTGACTCCAGTGAACAGCTCTCTAAGATCTGGCATATTGATTTCTTGTTGTGAAGTGAGCTGTTCAAGCTCCATTTAAGATTTTCATCTTGCATGTAGCCCTGAGCACATCATAGCACCATAAATTAGTTAAATTGCACATTTATCACAAATGTTATTTTAAGATACTGCGTAAATGTGATGGCTGGAAGATATACAGTATGCTGCAACAAGCCACTACTTGGGTGGGGTTAGACCAGGGTCACCTTTATACACCTGTGATTTAAAGCTCTTCTCACCCATCACAATTTCATTTTTAACCTCGTTCTTGAGGCATTTTGTTTTCTCTTGTACTTGATCTGCATATTTCAAAAAAAAATATCAAATGCAAAGCAAAAGTCAGAAATCAGATGCTTATTTTAAAACCCTGCATTTATACCTTCATGTTTGTCTAATAGGAAAAAAATTATCTTAACACAGCTAGGTTGGTGATTTGGTTAGCACTAACAGTTACCATGCCAATATACATACCAGTGTACGGATGAAAAAAACATTATTCTAGTTCATTGATTCTCTAAATTCTTTATAATGTGAAATCACATTGGTATGCCAGTCCTGGAGGTTCTGAAATGCAAGCTGAACTTTATTTTAATAAATTTGGGATATTCAGATCCTGACTAGCCATTCATTTGCAAAGTTTCAAGCACTTTATAAGAAGCACATTAAAAAAGTCCTTTCTGGCCCATGCTGACAGATCTGGACACTCCTTGGATTTGTACCTGGTACATCTCACTGCACTTTCAGACCCAGGTAAGTCAGGCTCAGGAACTGATTTTTACCAGATAAGGGAGATGCCTCTGATCATCAGATCCCCTGCCTGTATTTTAAGAGTAAGTGGAAAGAACCCTGCAGACTCTGCAGTCTCTTGCTTTTACTCCCTCCCGTGTCCCAGATAACAGTACTGTGTAGAGAGCTTTGAGCATTACTATTATAAGTCAATGGTGCATCTTAAAAATACATTGATTGACAATATATGCAATAATCTGCCAGTCTCCTTATGTGTGAATTTCTGGTTTGCAACCAAATACTATATTTAAGCTGTTATAATTTTCAAAAGAGGAATTCTCTGCTGTAGAGATAAAAAGTTTGGCTGGGTTTAGACTGAGATCATGTATTTGTAAAAAAACGTGGACGTGCACCTGGGAGGCTCCAGGGAAGACTTCAGCCAGCCAGGTTCCCTTTCCTCCTTAAGTCAGGGACTCCTGGGATGGCACAGTCAACCTGTAAAACTGCTGTGATTTTACTGCTGGAATTTGAGCTGAGGCCATAAACATTGACACACAAATGACCTTAAAATCAGACAAAATTGTGAGCCAAAAGAGGAAGAAAAAACCCCAAAGCCCTGACTCCATTCATCTGGTCCACTTAGCACCATTTGCTGTAGAATGAACAGAACACTCCAACACATTTTTGAGACATGGTTCTGGCCTTCAACATTACAGAGAAAGATGGAAAAATGGAAAGAAAGATGGAAACACAAAAACCCCCAAAGATTCGATTACTTGCTTACTGGAAGACAGTGAATTTTTTTTAAAAAGAAAGGAAACTGCACATTTGACATTGGGATGGTAGCTCTCACTCGGATGCTGAACTGCTGTAATGGTGGGGTGTGGTTCCCACATAACCATCTCTGGACTCCGAATTCACCTGACTGGCAGAAGACATTACTTACATGCACAGTAATACAGCTGTTTGGAGATGCTAATTGTTTTCAATGGTTTTAATGGGATGACCTATCAACACCAGCGAAAGTCAGTCATCATCATAGAAATGCTGCAGATTGTTTGCTTTTCTTTGGTGTTGGTACACCTTCCTCTCCCCCTCCACCTGCCCGGAATGCTGTCCCCAGCAGGCAAGGCCAGAAGAGTTCTCCTTCAAAACCCCCAAGCTGAAGTCACCGGGCTCAGGTTCCTTCTCCTGTCATCTGGAAAGGCCGGGGAGGTGGAGAGGGATTCTGTGAGCTGCAGAACACTCTCGGGTGCAGCCTCTGCTCAGTGCACTCTGGAGGTGAGCAGTGGTGCCTGCCTGGGTCTGGACTCACAGCAAAACACCTATTTGCTTTGCCATTCACTGCTGCTAACCCCCCTCTGCACAGCCAGCCTTACCTGAGGCTTACAAGGGAGTTATAACGCTCAGTTATCTCTTCTGGGGGAAAAAAAACTGTTAATGCAGCCTTTGAATAAGTGCTACCCTGCTCTTTAAATGCTAAAGTTCACTAAAACTCCAGTGATTTATGTGCAGCTTTTGACTGCCAGCACCTGGCAGATGAAGAAACCTACTCAAGCTTCAGTCATAAACAGATAGCATACAATTTAATTTTAATGTGCTCGTTAGTCGTAGCACATTTCAGACATAATTGTGAACGCAACACAAAATTATAGCAAAAAGACAATTTTAATGCTGCTGTAGAAAAAAAGGTTATATGAAGAGTCATATAATGGTGCTTCATTGTCAACAACAAAACAGGGCACAGAGTGCATTACAGTGTCTGTGCTGTTTACATGCCAATATTTTATACATAGATTCTCATATGGTGTCAGCTGTCAGTTACTTCTGCAAATTAACTGCCAAAAATGGAGACGAACAGAATCACTTAGTGTGCTGGTAACCACGGGTTACCTTTCATATGCCTAAAGATAAAGCTGCAGTATGGAATCTTGGGAGAATAATTAGGCAGAACAAAACAGAAAGTTACCAATTGAAATAAAAAGGCATTCTACAATAGGAAATAACAACCAAGAGCGCTTATAAATAAGTAAAAGAGGTTATATCACAGAATGCCTCATAACTTTTTAAGCAAAGTATTACAGTACAAACATTTTAAAGGCTTTATCAATGTTTAGGAAATACAGTACAAGTTTTTCAAATAGATTTAACCCTTTGAGCACTGAGTTTATTTTGAATTTTCTCTTTTTATTTTTTTTTTTTTTTTTTTTACTAATAAATACCTTTAAAAGTCATGTTGTGCAAAACAGTTAGAATGCATGCCAGGAATGCAGTCCGTGGCTTCTGTTTCTTCAGACAATTAAAAAAACCCCAGAATAAACAAAAAACAAAACAAAAAAACCCCAACAAATGATAGCAACACTAATAAATATGTATAATTTAAACATGAACCTCTCTTAATATAGATGTACTGTATAGCAAAACAAAGCAAAACATACTTTGCTTTAAGAATAATGCTTCTGAATACTTTATAAATGTTATCTGTGGTATCTTTTATCACATAATTTACAATGTTTGATTGTTAAAGGAAAAACCATTAGATCTTAAAAAAAAATGAAATATACACTATATATAGGTACAGTTTATACCTGGGGCTTATAAGGTACAAACCCCACTGCTGCTAAAAATGCTGAAAAAAAAGAAAATGGCATTAATCACAATCACATTTTCCATAAGAGATTTTGAAATCTATACAATATATACATCTATGTTTCAATGTGAAAATTATATTTTTAAATTTCAAGGTGTGAGACACCTCTGCATAAATGGAGGTTCATATTAGTAATCAGAACTAAGCTAGTAAGGGTTTAAAAAAAAAGCATATCCTTACATTTTTTACCAAATTAATGCAAAAGTGCTTCAAAGTACTCAGAGGGCTAAAGATTATAGGGTGAGAAATACCAGCACACTTAGGTCACATGAAAAAGTGCACCAGAATTAGTTATAAATGCTTAATTAAACTGTCTGTTAATGCATGCAGCTTGATGCATCAGAGGGATGCACAGCAACTAAATCCAATTTACACAAAGTTCCAAACACTTACCACTGCATTTTAACTTTCATATTTTACCAGTAACAACAGCTGATTATGCACCTCTATTTAAACACTGTACAGTTATACAAAACAGTTCAGCCCAGAGCGACTCTGGAGTTAAAATAAGAACATGTGCCAAGAACTAAACAGTAGCTTTAAGGCGTCTTTGACAGTTTTCCTCAAAGCAAATTACAGTTATTTTAATCAAAAGCAAATGCTACTGCTTCTCTAACTCTGAAACATACAGAAGATGATCTTCTGGTGACTTCCCATGTGTTTTACTAAGATGAAGTTTAACAGCATGCTTGCTTGCAAAAGTCCTGTTACAAAGTTTGCACTGGTAAGAAGTTCCGATATCTTCCTCTGGAGAGGACGTCACCAGTTTTTCAGATGGTGACTTTGCTTGTGCTATCTGATTGTTAATCTGTTCACTGGACAGTTTGGACAAGTCTCGTAACCTGAAACCCAGATGCGATTCAAGATGACTGATATAAGTTGAAGGAGTTCTGATCTGTGAAGCACAGTCATTACAAAAGAACACTGGGTGCCCAGTGTCCAAATTTTTAAGGAACTTAGTTCCCCCCGTCCTTCGGAGCTGGTATTTCACATTGGCCAGCCAGTGGCTAATTGTGGTCATTGAGAGTCCCGTAAACCTGGAAATGTGCATTCTTTCTTGAGGGCTCAAGTCTGACATGATGTATTTCCCCTCGGAAGTCTGCCGTAAGCTGGCTGCAAACTGGGCCTGCAAGATGAGCAAGTGCTGAGGGTTCCAGTTAGACTGACGTCCCTTCCTTTTCTGAGCTGGTGTACTCTCTTCTGGTTCCTCTATTGTGGTACCATCAATGTCAGATTTCTCAGATATGCTGGAAGGTGTGGAAGATTTTGATGTGTGACTTTCTGTCAGGTTCTTCAGCATATCAGATATATCTGACAAGGCATTCTCGCGTAGCGGCGAGTTTGACATGAATGACACGACTGCAGATGTCTTTGCTGTTGTCACTGTAGATGAAGAAGATGCAGAAGATGTCGATGTGGATGACAAAAGCGCTGAACCCAAAGAGCAGCTTTTGTCACTCTTGCCTTTCGTCAAATCTATGGGTTGGTCATTGCTGACATGATAAAAATAACGGTCTAAGTGGTCTGATTTTTTGGACTGGAGAGGTGGGGTGGCCACTGCAGCCTTTTCTGCCAAACTGTTGCTCATTTTAAAAAGCATGCTCATTGGATCCAGAGCGGGCAAAGATGGCTTTGCTGCCTTGCCAAGGTGAATATTCATGACAGATTGCAGTGCACTTAATGGATTTACAAATGGCTGTTCGGGAGGGTGGTCAGTGATGATGCTGTGCTGCTACTCAAAGAACCTACAAGGGATTTCACAGGCTCTTTCCCATTTTCCACAGGTTCTACGGTTGGGCTCTCTTTGCAGCCATCTCTCTGAGGAACTGGGCTGTTCTGCTGGCTTTTAAAGCCACCATCATTGGGGGGCTCCATTTTAAGGGGTTCACTGACTTCACTGCTGCACGGCGAAGGCGTCGCACGCTTCAGTGGAGAGAGCTTTCCCTCGGGCTCTTTCATCTTCTCCTCCACTTTAGCCACCTTCTCAGTGACCTTCTTTACCAATTCTTCCATGGCATGAAAGTTTGTTTTTGGCACGGGTGAGGTCTGACTGCTGGGTGGAGACACTAAGGGCTGGTTTTTAGATGGTGATACTAGTTCATTGTTTCCAAACATAGGTTTTAAGGGTGTACTCTTCCCAGATGAGCCCAATGACAGTTTCATCATATTAGGCAGCTGGTAGGCAGCATGAATGCTGGGGTAGCCACCCCAGCTGGTGTGCCATTCTGGGCTTTGTTTATAGCTGATGTAACAGTGTTTTCTAAAGACTTCAATATATCTAATCCCCCCTTAGGACTTTCTTCTAGGTCATTTTCAGTCAAGTAATGGTATTTTGAGGAGATATCATACTTCTCCTCATCTTCACTTGACTTCTCTTTGTCTTTCATTTTGTCATCAGCAATGACTCTTTCCTTATCTACTTCTTTTTTAATCTCAGCATTTAATTTAGGGGAAACACTAGAAGGTGTGTTGGAAGGAGACGTAAAGGTGGTGGCAGCTAATGGCACAGACTGGACCTTCTCATCTACTAAGGATGTTATTGTTGGTGTGGACGGGGCTTCTATAATTGGTTTCCCTTTTTTCATGGCAGAGTTGGTGACTTTAATAAAATGTCCCGTCACCATCATGTGAGCCGTGAGCTCCTGCAGGGTGTCATGGGAGCTTCCACATTCCATGCACTTCAGAATTTGAGATTTCCTTGCCTCAAAGTGCCAGGCATAGCTGGCACCGTTCTGGTGCCCGTAGCGGTTATTTGGCGTAATGTAGGGATTGGAATTCTTCTGAAGTGCATCGTTACTATCTGAGATTGTGGCTTTTGGTGTCCCAGCCGTGGAGTCTGGAGAACTTGGAAGTTCGAGCTCCAGTGATGCTTTCTTTCTAGTGGCTGGGATAATTTTTGCTGCTACAGGTGTAACAGGTTCCTTCAGAGGCACTTTTTGGTAGTGTTTTGTTTTGATCATATGAACACTCAAATCCTGAAGAGATTCAAATGAATGACCACAGTACATACACTTTAGCACTTTCTGGGCATCTTCTTTCCCTTCCATTTCAAGCAAAGAACGTTTGCGAGGTTTGGACCACCTTTTGGGGTTATTGTTATCTGTTTCATGGTTGTCATCTCGATAATGTCCCGTTTCATTCATGTGCACTGTTAATTCTACCAAAGTATCGTAGGCAGCGCTGCAGTCTTTACAGCGGAACTTGCTGGCTCCAGTGAATATAGAGCCATAGAGCTTGCTGCTCTGTCTGTACAGCTGGACTGTGCTAAAAAGGCTTGGTTCAGGCAGAATTCTGCTCTGAGAAACTTGCTGCAGTGTTTTGGCCATCGCAGTCTGGTGCCAGTCAAAGCTGCCACTTCCACAACTGCTGCTGCTGCTGCTGCTACTGCTGCTGCTACCGTTGTTTTTTTCCGAAATTGGCTGGTGAAGGTTCAAGTTGAGATTGGACCAGTAGGAATTGGAGAGGAAGTTATTATACACGGCCTTCATTTGTTCTAAACTATCTGACACCGTAGAGTCTTCCAGTGGTATGGAAACCTCCTTGCTCTCTTCCTCATTTTTGATGGAGCTGCTCTCAAAGTCTGCCATGCGGTCACTTGTCTCACTGATGTGGGACTCACTGTCCATTTCATGGCTAGAAAACTCAGCTGCTGGAGAGTTTTGGTAGCTTTGGCAGTTCTTACTGAAGTCTTTTTCTGGACATGCATATTTTGCTGAAGGCTCCCCATCAACTGCATTTTCATCAGGTTCCACATCTTCTTCCACCAGCGCTGCTGCTTTTAGTTCGTCTGAAACATAGGCTATTATGAAGAGAAGAAAATACAAGTTAGTTTCTGCTCATCATACTTTTGCTTTAGCCAAAGAAGTGTACTTATTTGTAAAATTAAACAGTTAAAATTTAGTGTTTCTTCAGAGCAAGAAAAAAAATCTGCTCTTCAAACATAATTTGCCACCTTATTCTTCTCAAGGGGCAACAGCTTGAAATTAAAACTAAATTTGAAATTAATGAAGCACATTCTGGAGGTGGCATTCATTTCTAAAGTAATAAATTACTTGTATCAACCTCAGAGACAGCAGTTCCTGTCTGTCAATTAATATGTCTTATGCTTCTCCTACCCCTAATGCATTTCTTAACAGACAGATTCACAATTTAAATTAAGCAAGCATTTTTTGCTCATTACAGTTTAGAGACTCAATCTTTAATAAATATAGAGCACAACAAGCATCAAGAATTTCTATAAAGTAAAAAAAATGTCAGTGAAAATAAATTTTAAAAATTAGATTTTTTAAAGCTATCATTATTAGTCGTGTCACATTTTAGAAGAGATGGTGAAATGCCAGTGCTGTAGCCTTTGGAAACAACTCATTCAAAGCAATTTGAGGATATTCCTTATGGGTGCAACAAACGTCCCATTCCCATTTAAACACAACTTCCTCAACAAGAAAGCCCATGCAGAATTATGTCAGGAACTAGTTCGATGAAATTGGTATGCTGCACTCATTCTTGCTGTATAAATATATACAAGACCTTCCAGTGGACCTTACAAATGTCAAAGTGTTTGCTCTTTAGACTACTTTGTCAATATTTACTCAGCATAAGCTACATGGACACCCAACAGGGATCCTGTCTTTTTTTCCTCTCAAGTAATGCAACTGGTGATGTAAATCAAGATACTCTTCTTGAATAGGACAGTTGGCAACTGACAGTAAACAATTTTTTTTTTTCCATGGCGCTTCTGTGCTTCTGTTTTACATATACTAAGCCTACCTAAGTTTTTCCCTTTGGCAAGAAAGTTATGGAAACATTTCAAAAAGGAATCATTAATCAAAATTATCTATATTCTATATAATGCATTAATTTGCAGGAAAGCATAAATAGAATATGACTCTCTTCAGTGGAATTTAAAATCTCTTACAAAGATAACTAAACTGCAAATATGCACATTTTCAGTACGCTCTGTGGTTAAAGACACCTGACATTTGACCTTCACTGCAACACATCTGGAAAATGTAGGGTATTTGTACCTTGAACAACCCATAGCTTGTTTCTTCAGGCAAAAGTGCAGAGAAGACAGCAGTTTACACCCCAAAAAACCCGACTGTAACCAACAGACTGAAAAATGTAGAACACTACAGTAGGTATCACACACACAGTATTAAACCTTGCAAACTTCTTTCAGGGAAAATATGTTTAAATGTTATCAGAAAACCACAAGAGACAAAACAACTGTTAAAGTGACAATGAAATCAGGCTTTTAGTTTCACATGGAGTATTTCTTCATTCAGTTAGGTAATACAAAATATTCACTACTGTTCTTTCACATGGATGAATGGTAGCAAATCTTCCTCCAAGCATGTGAAGTTATAATCTGATCCTCAGAACACAAGTTAAACCTTTGAAAGCACAAACATATCACATAAAAGCAACACATAATAATGATTAAATATTTCAGCTCAGATAATTTCAGTGCAGAAAATTCAAGCAGCAAGGGTCCTGTTTGTAAAATTAGAGAGCACGGAGTTTGAAAGAATTATGTTAAAAAATTTTGCCATAAGATGATTCGAAGGTACAAAGATCAGACTTTGGAAAGAGGTATACCACTCTAATGAAATAGAGCTGTGCAGTTTTGCTCAATTTTATGCTTTTTAAAAGTATTTTTTAGAAAGCATTATTATTTCTAGCATGTCAAAGACACAGCAGCAACTTGAAGTAAGGTTCAGCATCTGTCCTGCAAATACTTGTAACAAAAGCAATACATAGAATTGAAAAAGGTGGATTTTCAGAACTTTAGCAAAGGAGACCAAAGCAGCTCAAATTAGTCTCTAATGCTGAAAATTTTTTGATAATTACTGATAATGTGCAGACAACTGACTGATGACTGCCTCTCTCTCAACCACACCGAATCCTACTAAATAAAGAAGGATGGAAGGAAGAACTCATGGCATGAAACCTCTGATTTGGAAGCAAATATACCCTTTTCCTATTCCGCCTTGTGGAAACAGATTTCCTTTTACAATTCCTGTTCCTTTGCCTCTGTTTTGAAACTGCATAACAATTTCCTTTTCAAAGTAAAGAACACCCAAAGTTATCACCACACTACCTGCCTTAAAGAGACCTCACTGACACCTGCAGGCTGGGGTGTCACACAAGGCACTCAGTGTACCTGTCTTTGTTCTTTCTGGCTGCTGAGCACCAGTCTGAGCGTGTGCCACCCATTCCCTCCACCACATCACATCCCAAATCCCAGGGCTCCATCCCTGCACACCATGGCAAGCCCTCCTTGGACCCACTGCTCACCAACACAACAGAGGGCACAGAACCAACTCCCTAATTAGTGTGTTATTCTTTACATTTTTATTTCTCTTACTGCTGAAGTCTTATGAATTTTGTTTGAACGGAAAGACTTGTCACATTCACAGCTTTTTTAGAGAGTGACTTTTACATTAGGGAAAACCTCCAGCATGCGGCTCATTTAAATGTAAATCTATTTACCTTTCATGCTTTCTTTGCCCTTTTCACCAACTATCAAGCATATTTGCGTGTTAACCAGGAGCTGCCTCCTCTATAGCTGTTCCCCTTCCTAAGCTCAAGTTGTGAAGCCAACTTGTGACATCAGTCTTTGATCCAGAAATGCAGGAAATGAGGCTCAAACGACAGTGTGGAATTTAACCCAGCAATCTGTAACTTGGAAAAAATGACAGTTCCAAGGGCTCCTTCTGCTCCTGCCCCTGCACGGAGGAGAGGAGAGATGAAACCTGGCCTAGAGGAAGGTGTCCCTGCCTCACCACACCTTGCTCAGGGCAAGAAATGGTCTTATGAGAACAGATCAAGGGGACAGCATCACTGCACCAGACATAAGGACAGGGAGGCCCACAGTAAAGAAATTTCTTATTTGGTGAAGTACCTACAAGAAAAGTGAAGAGACTGAAAGGAGAGAATAAAATCAGGAGAAGATGGTAAAAAGGTTTTCCACTGTGATTCACTGCCTGAAGGACAGACTGTCACCAGCTCATCCTTACTTAGCCGTTACCCTATTATGTAAAAAAAAAAAACAAAACAAAACAAAAAAAACCATAAAACCCACAAAAAAGACTTGTAGTTCGATATTTTTCAAGTGTAGAATAAATGTTTGCACAGCAGGGCATCTGTAAAACTGTTCTTGAATGCCTCAACGGCAAAGTCTGAGGGGAAAAGAAACAACTTTAAAGGCAATTCTAGTGGCAGAAGTTAATAAGAGAGGCAATGAAAGAAATTAGGCAGTTCTGGTTTTGTTTTTCTGGAGAAAAAGGACCAAAAAAAAATTATAATTCACAAAAAAAGTGTTTAGTTTACATCTCACAGGGCACCATAACCTGCAGGAATTTGCCTGCAAATTGAGCAGTGGTGTCACTGTGACACAGTATTTGACAAAAAGTGGAAAGCTGTTGCCTGGTGTTGAGCTGTTGCCTCAGGTTTCTAGAGAAGAGGATTTCAAAGGGGTTCAGAAACATCTTGCAGGTACAGCCACGGAGAGGTTGAGAAGAGACAGTTCCCTCATTAATATTTGTTATAATTATTAACTAAAGTGCTAGGTAACAATGAAATTAACACATTTGATATCAATATATAACAGTAAGCTGTGGTATAATGCAATTCATTTCCACACAAGAGGGAATTACCTTCATAACTGAGCTATGGATCATTTCTTTGCCAGTGGAAATAAATTGTGATCCATCACTGTCCAAAGTGATCTACATATTGCATGGGCAGTAATAAACTCGTGTACCTGGCTCTGCAGAGACACCAGGGATGTGCAGAGAGGCACCAGCAGCCCAAGGTGCCTCCAGAGGCACAGGAAGCCCCGTGGAGCCACAGCAGCTGTGCGTGCTGATGTCCTGGGCTCACCAGCACCACAGCTGCCACCTCCACCCATGGCCAGAGCTCCTCAAAAACACTGCCTGGCTGGCATCCCCTGCAGGGCAACAGCCCTCAGGGAGGGGCTGGACACGGCCTCCTTGACATTCTTTGGAAATACGAGATCACAGTACTAAAGGTGTATTTTACTGTTCTCCAAAACCCAATTATAGGCACAATCCTTCCCTCATTTCCTGAAAAAATGCAGCTGAGACCATGTATGTTGGCTTGCATGTATCCAAATATTTCATTTCAGTACTTTTGAAATTTCTTGTTTTAATTATGTTTTTTCTTGCCAATTTTTTTTTCTTTTGTTTTAATTAGCTCACTGGGGGTATATTTAAAGTAGCATATATGCTGTTTGCTTGAAAAGGAGCAAAACATTCCATTATTCTTCTCACATGAAAAGTGCTTAGCTACAAAAGTTTATCCAAACCACTCAGTTCCTTGGAAATGTTTTTGCTTTAAACAAATGGCTTTTTATTTAAAAAAAAAAATTAGATAATCTTTGTTATGCATCATTCAAAATCATCAAGTAATACTACAGGTCATCTTCCAAACCATTTAATTCTGTTTCATTGAGAAAAGAAACTTCTCAATCCTTAAAGAACCTGAACCCATCTATATTTCACACTTGAAAAAAAATAACAGCAGAATGGGATCAGGAGCAGAAATGCTCCTAATACTTACAGGATCAATATTATATTCCCAGTAAAAAAGAAACAAGGGGAAAAAATCATATTAGGTAATAAAGTGGAGCAGTGAGTAGGGCTCTGCCAGCGGAAGTCCCTCTGCAGCCCACTCCCCAATCCCTGGCACTGCACAAGAGGGGGCTCCTGTCACTGCCCCTGCTGCTGGCAGTGCACAGCCTGTTCCTAAATACTTGTCCCATTCTGTTTCAAATCAGACACCAGCCCCCTGAGGAGTTAACAGAGTATTTTTTAAATATTTAATTAATCTTTGAAAAAACTCAGAGTCCCCAGTTTTGGTGGGACTATTTGGTGTTAAGAGACGGCTCAGTCCCAACACCAGTGCAGAGAAAGCCAAGAGAGAACAGCAGCATGGAGATGATCTGACTGAGCCAATGAACCTTATTCACAAAATTAAGAGAAAACCAGCTCGGTGGATGGAGTCAATCAAAGACCTAATGCAAATGAAGGCATATAAAAGAGTTATATTAGTCTGTTAGAAAACTCCCACTCCACAGGCCTTCCACTCACAGCAAGAAAGGCAAACATTTCACCCACAACGTGAGCTATTTCTATACTGAGACTAACTGATAATTCCCATGTAACTGAAATTGTATTTGAGACTTCACTTCTTGGCAAAGCTGCTCGCACATTCCTCATTAGGCAGTCAGGATGGGAGGCAGGAGTGACTGCCCTGTTTACAAGAGTGGCAAATGACAACAGTCTCTAAACGGGCATGGCAATACTGATTACCCAGCACCTTGACAGGGACATTATTCCTCTTAGAAAGGTCAAAGGTTCTGTTTCATAGAGGCAAGACTGTCTATTATGGGAGAGAAATGTTATTTCCAAGTGAAGAGGTCAGCACTTCTCTCGCACGTCGGCTCAAGGCCCCGGTACCTCGCACCGAGCGCCAGCCTACTGCAAGATGGATGATTCTGCCCACTGGCAAGGTCAAGAATATTAATTTTGAACATGTTAATTTGATGTGATGTGCATGATTAATGCTTGTTTAGCTGGATTTTTTTGTATGTTGATAAATCTGCAGCCTTTTCATGCCGTTGAGAGTGTAGGATTAAGTCACTGGGAAGTGGTGTGGATGGATGTGACATAGGATGCCAATCTAATGGGTGGCTATCATTAGGCACTAAAAACTTTGAAGTGTACTTTATTTGTTCCTTCATGAAAATACTGCAGCTGTCTGCCACAGAGAGCTCAGAAATAGGCCAAAGGAAGCTAGCCAGCTGCTCTGATTCAGCATCCTGGACTGGTATTACATTTGGAAAGACTTCAGAGAGACCAAATCAACTGTAAGTGTTAAGAGATGAGCATTACATGGACAAGTACACACAGTGAAGAGATGATAACAACGAATTAGTTTATATGTCATTATAGTGTAGGCCACCTAAGCACAGAACAAAGCAATTTTACATCAGGCATCTTTTCCTCATGTCACTGTATTCCAAGCTCCCCTGGGTTTTGTAGTTTAAAGGAAGGTACAGGACTCAGGTCTCCCACTCATGTTAGACTTTATGGTGCCACAAGAAAAGTGTCATACAGGCCACTCACAAATGGAGAGAGGAAACATTCAAAAACTGCTACTAATTTTGATAAGGGAGGCATTCATTTTTTCTGAAACCAAACACTACTTAAATGTTTCTTAAATGACCAAGTGAAAACCTCACATTTATGTATTATCTCTCTCCGTCACTAAATATACACCTGAAAAAACCAGCATAACCTAATGTGAAATGATGGCTTAGAAACAACTTGGCACTATTGGACAGCATCATTCAACTGAGTGTTCAAGAGCTTCAATGAGTGCTTTATTTTTCACATCAGCCCTGTGGAAGAAACATTCTTATCCGCAGTTTACAGCTGAAAACCTGGAAAGAAGTTAAAAGTTAATTGTCTGGTGCTAGACAAGAAGACAAGTGAAGGAGCCTGTTTCTCCTGTAGGTTAATATATATAATTCAGCTATTTGCACAAAACATGGGAAGATGGCTTAAGTTTGTTCTGTTCCTGTGTTTCCTCACTGTGTGTTTATGTGAATACAATATATGTGTATAATTGAAAATAATTGTCTGTTTTCAGCTGACACAATATTTCACCCAATGAAATACCCACAGGTGCATGTACTCAGCACAACCCAGAGCCTGTGGCTACAGATCTCTGAGCCAAGCTGCTGGGATCCAGTGAAGGCTGAATCTGCAGACTGCCAGCAAATTCACAGTGGGGAAAACAGGGAAGGTGTCTGAAGTATTGTCACAACCCTCCTCTGAGGAGCTCTCTGCTCCCTGCACACAGCAGGACTCAGGTACTCTGTGACACCCACTCTGCCAGACCTGTGCTGGAGATGGAACACGATGGATCATGCCTCCTTCCTCTAAAACTGCACCCTGCCCTTGATTCCTCCCTAGGGCCTAAACTCCCTGAATTCAGGTGCTGAGCAGGGTTTTCTAAAACCCTGAAACACAACTCCACTGTTTTCTGACGTGGAGAGGAGCTCCTGATCCCATCACACTCAGTGCGCTCTTCCATGGGTAGGGTTGCACAAAGATTAATCTGAAATCTCTCTTGCTTGAAGAGTTCATCTGCCACCTTCTACAAGAGCCTTTCGACAAGAAGGGATCCAAACATTAAAAAGCCTTGGTTGAGACCCAAGGACCAAGTTATTCAAACATATAATGTACCAAACTGTATTGATTTCTAGAGACTTCCTTCAGGTATCATTCTTGTACAGTCAGGAATGCATGACATGCTTACAAGAAACTTCACAAAACACGAGTTCAGAGCCTGTCTGGACAGGAAGAACAGACTTTTAAGGGTTTGACCTAAACTTGCAGTCACACACACACAATACAACTGACTGCCTAAAGCACCACAGCTCATGTTCCACTGTGTGTGCCCACAGCTGGTTACCAGAAGCAAGGCAAGGTTGACAGTAATCCAGTGGAAAGCTGAGAAAGGTTATGGACTGTGACAATGACAGAAGGACCTTCCTTGCTATGGTATTTTGTGGAATCCATCTCCTTTCCCCTTTGCACTCTGGGGGAGTAGAGATTTGAACAGCTCCTGTGGGCATATGTCTGCAATTTCTGACTGATCCTGCTGAAAAAGGAGAAAAAAAAGCCCTCTTGGTTTTGCTTTTTTTTTTTTTTCTCTTGGAAAAAACCCCTCCCTTCCACCACATAACCAGCCTCTCACAAGCACCACTAGGACCAGACCCAGTAGGCAAATGAGCAACAGAGACTGGGAGCACCCAGTAGGAATTCTCAAGTACTCCTTGTTTTGAGTCCAGGGTCTTGTGATCCCATTTATCAACATTCCTGTAGTACCCTCCTCTTCCTCCCCACCCCTCCACCTTCCCCCAGAAAGGCTGCTCTTCCTCCAGGTGCCCCAAAGTCACACATGAACACCATTCCAAGGAGCATGAAGTTCCTCGTTGTCCATGGGATAGTTAAGGGTCAGCTACCCAGGCGGAAACAAGGGGGAAACACCACCAGGGATGGGGGAACCAGGCACAGAGTGCTGACATATCAGCTCACAAGCAGCCCCAGAGCTCCAAAAATGTCACATAAATTTCACAAATTCAATGACCAAGCACATTACTAACAGGAAAACCCCCCCACCTATATTTGCTGTATAAATTATTCAACATGAATAAATGTGATCCACTCTTAAGTTAGAGAGAAGTGGATTTTCCTTGGTTTCCAAGGCAGTTGCTTGGTGTGAAGTACTACAGACTTGCTAGAGTCCCACTCCTTGCAAGCACACGTGACAGTGGGAGTTAGTGAAATTGGAGTTCAGCAGCAGAGAAAAAAAAAAATGCTTCAAGATTTTACCCTAATTGTTCTTTGGACTCTGTAGAATTTTTCTAAGCACAGAATTACTATTTCCTCAAATGGGCAAAAATATTTACCAGAACATTCAAAGGAAAAAAAATGTTTGTTTTGGGTGTTGTTCTCTTTTTAGTTAAAAGTCACTGTCAACATCCTGGCAAGATGAAGCCAAATTCTCTGTATGAATTGTTACCAAAATACAGAGTGACACAATCTCTGCTTGATACCAGACATTTGGGTGGCATCTTTTAATCACTAAAAAGCACACAGGGCATTCCACAAACTAATACAAGATTCACAGCCAACTCTGGGGTAAGCAGCCATGAGCATAGAAGTTCTCAATATGGCTCTAATAGCTCGTAATTATTATAATCCTTCACTGAGCAAACAGATGTTGTAAGGGAACTTCAGTTTCTTCAAATGCAGTAATCAAACCATTCTGCTTCTGCCCTGCCTCTTCTCAGTAAATGCTTTGTATAGTGGAGTGGAAATAGCAAATGTAGTGACAAAATGACCGTTTAATTGTCACAGAAATCTGTTTCTGAACAAAACTGATGTTGTACATTTCTCTTTATGCACATTTCTTAGTGTTATGATTATGGTTTACCCTTTTTTTTACACCAAGAAAAAATCTTGCACCTTACTTTCTGTAATCTTCCCACATATTTGGTTGCTCCTAATTTGTCCACATCTTACAAGTTTTACCGTAACTAGAATTTGGCGCTGTATTTGTGTTTAGCTGTACTAATATTAACACACATGTCTGGAACTGCCACCTTCACTGTGAAATTTTTAAAAATCAAGTTTTCACCTAAAATGCTTCAGTACATTACCATGAGTCATTCTACTTGGTGATTTATTTGTAAATAATCACGACTACTTAAGACATTCAAAATGTACCAAAAGACCTTCAGCCTGATCCTTCATTTTGTTGCAAACTTGCATCTCCCATTGAAGCCCTTTCTACAGTAGTTTCAATAGCTATTTTGGCTGCAGTGCCTCCTTACAATAAACTCTATACATCTGTATGAATGGTATAGTAGAAATCCAAATGATTTCAATCACAATTTCAGCTATTGTGAACTTGTGCTTATAATGAAGTTCCTCAATTAAGAAAGGAGCTCAGTGTGGGCCAACAAAGCTTTGTGTCCTTTCACAGTTGTTATTCAGCCCTCATTTAAGAAAAACAACTATTGACTGCAATATGAATCTTAGGACTTGAAGCAAGCAGAGATTCTCAGGATTATCTCTACGAGACGGCCCCAGCTTGTTTTGTATGTGGAGCAAAAAGAAGCACTGAATATTCATTTCACTCATTTGCTAACTATACTAATATACACTGCTGTAAATCAGCCTCTATCTACCAGTACCTATTGAACAGAAGGGTATTTGAATAGGTGGGGTTTGCTATAATGCACTAAGATAATGTGCTAGAAACAAATGGTTCACTGATTCCTGAATAGAAAATTTTCTGGAAAACCCTGAGAACGAGGAGATGAGGGGGAGGGGATTAAAATGTCGCTGCAGAACCACCAACCAGACTCCTGTCATTTTTAAAAGATGTTCCTGTGGCACAGTATGAATAGTTTATAGCCATGATTGTGAACATTCAATGTCATATAAGAAAAGACACTTGTCAAGAGCCTTTCCCTTACCAGCACCCTCATCATGACCTGTGTTAATGAAGTTAATTGAATTTAAGATCAATAATGGTTAATTATTGCAATTTGACATTCTGAGATAAATGGCTTTAAGACAGAGAAATGTGTGTGTATGTGAATTCTCTCCAAAGGAGGTGAACACATTACAGCCTAAGAGGGATCACACAGTCCTTCCATTGATCCTGGTACAATCTGATCGACCTAATCCTCTGATGAATGTGGGCTTTTCACAGCTACAAGTAAATGTTCTACAAGACTACTCTAACCCTTGTCACTGACCAAATCTATATGAGCTGTACACTAGAAATCTATTGAGATAGATTAAAGAACTGCTGTAGAAACAAGAGATGCTTCAATAAAGATGAAGGTTTATTATATTGACTATTAATGCTACATGCAGTATGTAATTATGAATGCTTATGGATCATAAGAGTTTCATTTTGGTCAGTCAGATGTAAATGATCATAACTGAACAATAGTATTAAAATAAGAAAGTAACAGATAAAAAAATCCAACAAGCATGTTGAATTTGATGACTTAAGAGTGGATGCTCAATAAGAGAGAGATTTAAAAATCATCCTTGAAAAGTGCATGAAAATGTTCAGACAGGTATTTATTTCACTCATCAACCTACTTCATTTAGGGTTTTTTAAGTTTACTTTCACAATAGTTCTTCCACAGGAAGACGTTTTTCAAACATGTTAGTAATGATATTCTTACATGCATACTGAACAAGTTAAATGACCACTTACAAGATTTATAATGACAAAGTAAATGTCAAGGAAAAAGTATTACTGATTGCAGAGCACTGACAATAAAAAGCAGCTGAAGAGTTCTGTCAAAATGTAAGATTATGCAAAAACACTATTGAGAACACTGCTAATCATCTGCTCTTGTCAATTACTTGAAGGGTATCTGACAGCATATTTACATTAAACACATTTCAGTAGTGAAATCCTTAATGCTGTATCAGAATATTTTCATTATCATTAGAAATCCTTTAAAAGTCCTTTTGCAGCAGAGTATTGTAACAGCAATGATGTAATATCTCGCTCTGTATCAGGTAGGGGCTTCTATTTCATGCTATTATAGCTACATAACATTTGAAATAATATAACCAAAGACTAAATATACATGTAAAATGGCAATCTCCGTGTTCCTATATGTAATGTAGGTATTTTCAAGTAACAGCTTTGAGGGAGTCTCAAACTAAAGGCAAACTGATGATCTGTCTTTGTCTGGCCATTCTTTTAGCTTTTACTACTCCTGTGACTGTACTTTGTCATGGCAAAGGACATTATTATCAAGCAGACATTTTTTTCTAAATCTCTCATTGTGACTTGCAATTCAGCTGCTTTAGGAGGAGACACATTAGCTACCAATGCCTTTCACCTGCTGGAGAAACTTATTTCAGTTATGTCTGTCTTATACTTCATGGAACCCTTCCTCCAAAATAGAAAAATAAATGAAATGTAATGAAAATGAAATGTTGATCCTTTCCATGCTTCAGCAGGCGTTACTAAAAAAGCACACATAACCCTGTTTGATGTGTAAAACAGTAAGCATGCATAAAAATGGACAGAGCAGAAGCGTGAGCTGCCTTTCAGGAGGAATTCATCTGGGCTTTGAAGAAAAAGAAGGAAAATCAGCTCCGATCATGACTTGCAGGATCAATTTATGGTTTTTCCACCACTTTTGCTGCACTCAGCCTACCTAAACTCAGTTTGTAAAAAGGGAAGCAAAGTCCTGATCTTCCCAATGCTTCTGAAGCACTACAGGTTTTCAGACAAAAACACCACTGAATAAAACTAACCTGTCAGTAAGTTCAGGGTGTGGGTCAGATTCTGTCCTGATTCAGACCATACAGGGAAGGGGCACCACTTGTCACTCTCTCTTCAGTCAAGGACAAGGCAGAGTTCTGCACTAACAGCATATCTGTGAGATCAGCCCAGCGTGTCAGGTGTGTCACACACATCCAGCCATGCACACACCTGGGAAGCTGGGAAGGCAGACAGGCCTCCTGCCCTGCCCCTCGACACCTGAGGAAGGTGGTGCCAGCTCCTTGGCCTTGCCCTGCCCCTGCCAGCTTGGAAACCCCCAGCAGCACCAGTCCCTGTGTCACTGGACACACCTGAACCCTGTCCAAGCTGCCAACAGAGATTCCTGCCTGCCTTCCACACTGCCAGCTGTGCCTGGCCAGCTGCATACCGACACACCAGCAGGCACTGGGAAATCGTTTTTTCCCCGTGCACCTATGGTCCAGCTCCCTCTCTGCTCTGTCAATGTCCGTGGAAAGTCCTCCTCCACTCACTTCTGAGCCAGCACCTCCAGGTTCTGAGGAAGGAGCCTACAAAGCAGTGCTCCAATGGGACAGTCACAGCTCGGCTGAATCAAGAGAGTCTCTGTAAAATTATGTCTTTTTCATGCAAAATGCATCACTTTCTCCAGGAGATGTGACGATGTTTTTCTCCCCAGGTGAACAAGAAAAATCCTGATTCCCAAGACAAGAGCTAACTCTACGTGCCATACTGCAGCCGCAATTGAGTTTTATTGTTGACCTGAAAACAGTGATTTCATTGGAAATGCTGACACAAACATGACTATTGCTGCTGATGATACACATCTCACATACGCTGAATCGAAGGGATGTGGGAG
Organism: Sitta carolinensis; assembly: GCA_032173965.1. Classification (NCBI taxonomy): domain Eukaryota; kingdom Metazoa; phylum Chordata; class Aves; order Passeriformes; family Sittidae; genus Sitta; species Sitta carolinensis. The sequence continues at coordinate 13,305,229 of CM063292.1, read as the reverse complement.
GAGGTTTTAATTGTTAAATTGAGTGAAAAGGACATAGAAGTAAAAGTACCAGAGAGTAATTTTGCATGTGGGATTCCTGTTGACCTTACTGGGAATTTTCTTTGGTAACCAAAGGGGAACTGTGTCTCAGGGGAATTAATCTATTCCCTTACATGGGCACAGAAAAAAAAAAGAGGACTATCCATGTCAATACTTCAAATTTGCAGTCACGAGAGACTGGATGTCTCAG
>CM063292.1:13297500-13302500 GCA_032173965.1 Sitta carolinensis | reverse complement strand
CCCTAACTCCTGCCAGGAGGCCTCACAGTCAAGGGTCCGTCTTGCCAGAGCCATGCTGAAGTGATGGCTCTGACACGGCGCTCACGCCGTTTAATGACAGACTTAATGTGGAATGACCGGGCAGCACGAGGCCTGTGGAACTCAAAAGACAGACACAGACACTTGCCACCTGGCCTTATTTTTATCCTTATATTTCCAAAACAAGCATTATCATTAAACATCAAATAGGCATTTCTCTTGCAACTAGTACCTACTAATCTTTTATAATCAATTACCTTGTGCAATTATGTTTGTTTGCTTCTAATTATAACTAATTATGCTTCTAAATATTTTCTTTAGATTGCGAAGAGAATAAAAATAGGGGCAGAGGAAAGTGAGACTAGATTATGATTATTAAAAGGGAAACATTTAATTAATTAGTTAACTGGAATAATCAGCAAACACCCATTTAAACTTTCCAGACAGAACACTTCATAAAAATATTCCCCACTTCACCCTTGACATATGTTGAATATAAAAGTTTAAAACAAGTTATGAAACTTTTGCAATACCTCCCATCTCTCTTCACTTTATAGAGCAAAAAGGCTTCTAGTTTATTAACATTCTCTGGACAGCAATCACATTTTTATATATCTCTGACTATCTGCATGAGTGCAGTGCTAAACGAGATTATTAATAAGTATGAAGGTTCCTTTCTCTTGTCCAGACCAACGTCAATAAACTGTTTTGTGCATTGTTACAGAAAGTGCTCAACATTTTCTTTAATCTAGTATTCATGGCATTCAGGTAAAATTTTGAAATGTAAGATGCTTCACACCAAGAAACCAGTCTCAAAAATACCCTCAACCCTAGAAGATTAATTGAGAATTCCCCCATGGATATTGCCCAAATTATTCTCCACACTACAGGAACACAACAACATTGCTTATGGATTTCCATCTCACATGTTCTGATGGTAAAAAGATGCAGAACTTCATCCACAGAGAATACAAAAGCAGCTTTTTGCACAATCAAAAGAAGATGCCAATTCTCTATTAGAAAGAAACAATTAAAACTACATAATGACTGTGAACAGCTCTGACCTGCTGAGAGCCTGAAGGCTTTGCTTCACTCAGGACTCCACTTCTGACTGCAGGTCAGCCCTACGCAAACAAAGCCTTAACAGAAATGTTACAGAGGAAATAATAGCCATTTCCAATGATAATACACAATTTTAGCACCTACGCTTGGCTGATTTAGGTGGTCGGCTAACATGTCAAACAGCCTGCCTTAGTTAGGTGAGTCTTTAATGGGTAACTGGCAGACTCTGGCAGCCTTATTTCTGTTTTAGATTTGGTTTGTCATTGGATATCCATTACCTGCCATTCATCTTTGATCTCTTTGGACAGGCCTGATCAAAAGATGTCATTTGACCTACTCCACTTGGCAGAAACTTGTATGACTCTCATAAAGGGGGCACCCCAGCTATAAATAAAATGACATTATTATTTTTCTGTCCTATCATGTAGAAGAGACAATTATGATAATGCAGTGTCTGTCACTTGGAGCCCAGCAAATTGCTAGCTCTCACGCAACTGTTTAGCTTTCTTATTTGTTTTTTGTCTGTTTTCCTCCATTTCAAGTTGAAAATAAAACAGAATTGAAATCACTAATGCTCTGCCTCACACTCTGACAGTCTCAGGGTTTCCTTTTATGGGACTGACGTGCAGATGTGACCATCAGACTGTTTGTCAGTGGTGGGTGGTGGTTAAGTGCTGTGTTGGCAGCACATCCCAACAATGGAATCAGGTTTATTTCCACCTCTGCACACGAGAGCCTGTCTGAATGCAGTGATGGTAGACATTACAACAAACAGATACAATCGGAGAGAGTTTATTGTATCTTTAATAAAGCAACAATAGAGAACTGTATGAGCCCTGTCTCTACTGCCAGGGGGCTTACGTGTGGGGAGGGGCTCTGGGAAGGATGACAAGCCGGCTGTCGGGATATCAGGTTGTCTTGAGGTATTTTGCTGAGTGTCACCCCATATTCCTGTGCCTTCCCATCTGCAGCAGAGCACACATGAGCAGGGAGCAGAGCGTGTCCAGATCCTGCCTGCTCCCTCCGTGCCATATGCATCCGCCTGCCCGGGCACTGAGGAGCTCCATGCCACTGGACTGAGCCTCTCCTCAGCCCGGGCTGAACTGCCCTTCCACACACAGACTGCTCCAGCCAGTGCTCAGGATGCCCTCTCCCTGTTTTCCAGGCAGAGGCTCCAGCAGTGCTGTCCCAGCTGCAGGAAGGCCGCAGTGGCACTGGCCGGGGATAGCACCCTGCACCCTGCACACAGCATACCCTCACAGCAGCCCCCAGGCAGCCACAGATCAGCCATGCCCTCCCTACAGCAAACCTGGACAGCCAGCCCACCATTAACTACAGACCTTCACTAGGGGCAAACTGGGCACTGCCAGCCCACCATTAACTGCAGACCTGCACTAGGGGCAAACTGGGCACTGCCAGCCCACCATTAACTGCAGACCTGCACTGGGGCAAACTGGGCACTGCCAGCCCACCATTAACTACAGACCTTCACTGGGGCAATATGGGACACTGCCAGCCCACCATTAACTACAGACCTGCACTGGGGCAATATGGACACTGCCAGCCCACCATTAACTACAGACCTGCACTGGGGCAATATGGACACTGCCAGCCCACCATTAACTACAGACCTGCACTGGGGCAATATGGACACTGCCAGCCCACCATTAACTACAGACCTTCACTAGGGGCAAACTGGGCACTTCCAGCCCACCATTAACTGCAGACCTGCACTGGGGGCAAACTGGGCACTGCCAGCCCACAATTAACTACAGACCTGCACTGGGGCAAACTGCAGCACCAGCAGCGAGCAGAGCCACGCATGCCTTCAGCCTCCCAGGGGACAACAGTCCCTAAAGACTCTGCAAGACACAAATCCAGGTACCTTCATTTCTTCATCTGTTCTACTCGCTCTTACACAGGCTTGATATGCTGCTGCCAGTAAATAGATGTCTGACAGAGATGCTGAGAGAGAACTAAAACTGTTAAGGGCTTGTAAACACCAAATAGTTACTTCTCATTAATTATTTGTAATTAATTATTCATGATTAATTTGTGCCAGAACAGAAATGTTTTATTCTGAATTAATTTAATTCATTTCAAAATTGCTACTTTAAATTGCTACCCTACCATAACGTGATATAATCTCTCTCTGTAGACAAGCCCTAAAATATTAAAAAAGCATTTAAAACAAAGGAAAAGCATCGAGTTCTCTCACAGAAAAACACAGTGCCTGCTGCCCTTGCAAAGTACTTTTTCTGCTCATCCAAAAGCAACCTGGACAAAATGGAGCCTCTCCAGCAGCCTAGAAAATTTTTGCAACAGGAGAAATGGGGGAAATATTTCAGATCAAACTTGGAAGTGGCTTGGAACAGTTTTCTGATGACAGATCCCTCTGATGCTACACAGAGAGCAACTGGGAACAACGAGATTCTCCTCGGCCAAGGCTACACTGAGAAGCTCAAGGGATTTGGGCATCAGTAAGAAGCATCAACAAAGGAATACTAGAAAGAGAAACAAACAATTGCATGGCATTTTTTTAAAGACAGAAAACACCTAGATCTTTTACTCATGAACTTAAGGATACTACAACGAAAGCAGATGGCAGGACTTAATAAAATTCAAGTACATTTGGCAAGGCAGCCTTTTACTGTTGCATGTTCCTTCTAATGCATGACAGAAGTATGCCTTCAACACAGCCCAATTCTTTCCAGTAGACCTCTTTATTATGAAGTTTAGCTTCTTAATAACACACATTGGAAACAGGAAAGATACACAGACCAATAACTTCTCCAGTTTGGGTTTGTACTGTCCAGAAATCCTCAGCAGAAATAGGAGCCAAAACAGGCACTAGGCAAGTACTGCTACAGAGTGACCTGGACTATCCTCACCCATTCCTGCTTTTCAAACCAACCAAGGATGGAAATTGCTCTTATACAAAGCAACTTCTAGGCCATTAACTCCACAACTCAGCTAGAATCACTAAACTTACAAGACCAATAGTCCTTAGTTTTCATCATATTACCTCTTTTAGGCTGCAGTCTAAAAGCACATACAGAATCTTATTTTTAGGATCTTACCATTAAGGGGGGCCCTTGACAGAGACAGAAAATTGCCCCACAAGTCCCACCAATATCTTGTGAGCAGGCATTCTAGTCCAAGCACTCACAGAATTCTAAATTTTTTTTAACTCATGACAGTGCTTTCTGATCACCTTTAGAGAAGGCAGACAAGTGGAGGAAAGAGCTGGAAGAGGAGACTTCTCTTCTTGGCACAGGATAATGTACTAAGGTTTATATATAAAAGGGCACAGCTGAAACGGAAAGTACCACTTGGAAAAGAAGTTAATCAGTTACATTAGAGAAAGTGAAGCAACACAATGATGGCTCACCCCAGATACAAACTGCCAAAGTTAATTGAAAAGCATCCTCTAAAGATATTTTCTCCCTCTGCCAGTTCTGCAGAGCTGAACCAAAGACAGCTCCTGCACACAGATCTGAACTAGGAAAAGGATGGACAAACTGCATGGTTGAACTCCATAGTTTACAGCTCAGCCTTTTTAAAGGCAAAGGGAGCATTTCCTCACATCCAACCACACATCCATCTGCATCTCTCTAGCTAAGATTTATTTCTAACCTGTTACAGCTACATTGCTGACCTTATTTCAGTATAAGAATGCCCTATTTTGATTTAACACTGAAAGTTGCACTACGTTGCTATGAAAATAACCAGAGTTAACTAGTTTAAAAGCACAGTTTTAGTTAAACCAACACAGATTCATTTGCAGGCACCAAACCCTGCCTCATCATCAGAGGTACTGCCCACCTGGCTCACTGAGCACTCTGCTTTGTCACAGCTGCCTACTCTTTAGCTCTCTCTCCGAAACTTCTATAAGATTTGGTGATCCTGCCCCAGTAAAA
>CM063292.1:13227500-13292500 GCA_032173965.1 Sitta carolinensis | reverse complement strand
TATTCATTCTTTGATATTGTGTTTTAATGGTATTATAAATCTGTTTTATGTCTGATAGGAGCCTCATTGTAAACTGATATAACAGATAATATGGCAATTCACCATAAAAATTCTAAACCAAAAATGCAGATCAGAACGCAAAGAAGCACTTTAATTCATTCTGGGTTTCTTTTCATTTTATTTTTTAATTATTTTTCATGTTCTGGTTGCCATCTGTTGATAAAAGATGGTTGTACAAAACTCACAGTACTACACAATGGGAACTTTTTTTCTATTCATAAAAAAAGAGGGGAGACAGTATAAAAGCATTGCACCTCTGTACACGAAGGATCATTAGCTGGTTCATTGTATATATCGATATAAATAAGCCACTTTTGGAACTAAATCTCTCTCACTTTTTTTTTTTTTTTTTTGCACAAGATACTTATTTTGGGTAATTTTTAGTAACATGAATAATAGAACAAAAAAAAATCCACTTTCTGTCGCCTCTTCTATTATTCTTGTTCTTTTATTTAAAACAATATAAGACAATTATGATAAAAGATGTATCAACATATAGAGCAATTATGTCATAAACCACCTTCTGCTCAGAAACTTAGCTGAAAGTTCATTCAGTCGAGCACACGAGCCTGCCAAACCTCGAAATGAAAACTCTATTAACAAGAGCCCGTTGTGAAAGGAGGTGCACAACCTGAGGAGTGCCAGGCTGATAGGTGCAGAATGCTGTAAGCACCACCCAAATCCCTCAGCATCACTGGCAGAGGATTTGCAGCCCTCCCTGGCACAGCTACACCTCCACCGCGTGTGGGGCTGAACGCGCACGAATGTGTCCAGGCACGCTCTCGGCACAATTTGTGCTGTGCTTGTATTGATCACTTGATCTAAAAATAGATGCATTTTGTTCGTGGACTAACACTCCCCTTAAGGCAGAAAATAAGTAGGAACATGCCTGCAGAAATAATATGTTATTAACATGAAAAACAACAAGAAAAGTACCTCATGTAAAACATACTGAAGAACAATGCTTGGCAACAGGCTGAGGAGCACTTGGTTTTCATACGATTTCTAAAAGTAACCAGTCATGCTGTCATTAAAGAAACACCACTGAGAAAGCAACAGAAATGTGCCCACAAATATTAAAGAAATTTATTTTTCAATCTTCTAAATAATCATCTAAAGAAATAACTTCTTTTTTTCAGAGGGGGAAAAAAAGCAAAACAACTAAAAAAAATCCCAAGTCATTATATACTATTGCAGCACTAGAGCAAACTTAAAACCAAACAAAAAATGCAAACTATAAAATTCAAGGTTTTGGATGACCAGCATCACAGCACATATTACATTGCACAACATAGGAGTTCATCTGGAGGGGCAGAGGGTCACTCACTCAGCACAGACACTGTGCCACAAGGAAGAAAGGCAGTTTGATCTCTGAACATCAAATTTCCTTGCTTATCTCGGTTGCATCATGATCTACCTTGATAGAAAACGGGTGTCAGCCTTTCCTACTGCACCTCGATAAAGGGGAGAGGGAGAGATTTTATGTACATGCTGCAGAACAGAAAACTGCACATATGAACCACAGCTTTATGAATAAAATACATCCCTTAATGTAACATACATAACAGCCTTGTTTGCAAAACATAATGAAATTTCAGAAAGAAGAATTCAGCATTTGCATGAAAAGCAGAACTCTGCTGCAGCCTAGGCACGTGTCTGTCTCTTCCCACAGCCTGCATTTCCTAAAACTATATTTAAGGACTTTTGCAAAGCACAGTCCAGGATATTCTTGCTACTTAGGTTAAAACAGTAAGAGCCACTGGGTGTTACTTTGATTTGAATACAAGTGGAAGGAGTTTTGAGACAGCAGAGTACTGATACCACCTCTCTGCAAACCCTGCCTGGAGCCAGCCGAGCATTCATGTAAATACTTGTTTACAGATTTTTAACACATATATGCACACATAACAGAAGTTCTTAAGGCAAGCCATGCCTTTCATCTCCCTGCTCGCAGAGCCCAGGGCACAGCCCAGGCCCCTGGAGGGTCGGCTGACCTGGGGGCAGGTGAGACCACCCAGTGCTGCAGCACTCCCTGTGTCCGGGGCAGCCGGCGGGAGAACACACAGGGTGCCCTCTCCAGGCACCACGTTCACACCAGTCCCCAGATCCACCCTACTGACCAAAAAGGTGAATTTACCACTCGGGGACCTGTCATGAGCACAGCTGTTCAGGAGGTGTTTCTGCTAGACAAGTCAGGGACAAGTCAGCAGCACAGGGAGTGCTCCTCCAGGAGGAGGAGGCACAAACCTATACACCGTTGATCTGAGTAACTCCACGAGCTCTTCACAGCTATTAAAGTCCATCACATACAATACTAACAAGAGCAAATGGCCAGGCAAAGCTACGTGACTCTGTCTTGATACATCATACAATAGCTTCATTTAGCTTAATGCAATACATTACAAAGCCAGCACAGAAGTTAACGTTAGTCAACAGCATAATGGACAGATAAGTGTCTCACCATGGTTAAGAACATACACATGTTCCATTATAAGATCTATTTTTAGCCCCTCCTTTGCTCCTTCTACTCAAATTGTATGAATAGCAAAATTGGTCTGCTTGAAAATACGAAGCTGAAGTCAAAGGAAAAAAATGTTCCTGAGAAGTCATGGAAAAATGGACAACTTGTTTTAACTTAGACATCACTCTGAACTCTGTAATAAAATTCTAAGGACACCAGGGGACTGCACAATTTTCCATTTGCTACCTGACTATAATTCACCTTTAGGTTCACTGTGGGAGAACCAGTATTTCCTTAATTGATATTGTAAAAAATCTGCCTTTTGGATGCTGAGCGGTCCTATCTTCCTGCCCCAGTTTTCAGCATTCTTTCTGAGTCTTGAGAACAGGCACACTGCAAAATAACAGACAGCTGATTTTTTCTCCTGCTGCCAAATACTCCAGTTAATATTAAGTTCATTGAAAATTAATGTATATACAGACTTATTTAGTAAAAGTTTCTCAACTAAAGCCACCACTGTACATTATGTATTCAGTAAACTTTGTCCAAAGAATTCTTGAGACGCCCAGGTAATTAAGTGCTAATTCTTACAAGGAATGAAGGTGAAATAACTTCTGATACATAGCTGTATTTTTAAAAAGCATGAACATAAAAGTACATTGTGCCATTTGATTATCAAAAGAGCTCATTTTTTCTTTTCTGCAACTTCCTTCCTTTCTGAAGGAAGCTTTTACTGCAGAAAGGAGGTGGAGTTTAGCTGTGACACTTGTTATGTGTTCTCCACAAAAAGCCTGAAGAGTTCACTCCATGAATTGTGAAAAACTTGAAGAAAAAAGTAATAGTTTTTACATTACATTACTGTAGTCAGAAATCTTAAGAAAACCCTAGCAGAGATCTGAGCCTGTGCAACAGCAGTAAAAAAAAATTTCTGATGAGAGTTTTGAAGTTTATTCCAATTCTGATTTGCTGTGTGACTTCAGCCAACCCATTTCATCCCTTTCACCTTCTCTTTCTTTGTAATTACTGCAGTAACCAATAAGCTCCACTATACACCTTTGGGTCAAGTTCCCTGCAGGTTTAAAAGCAGTTCTGCTGATTTTAATGGGATTGCAGAGTAATGCAAAATCTGGCTTTCATATTGGGATGTTATAATTAATTAATGCTTAAGAAATTCTTTGCAATCATCTGTAGTAATAAGATACACAAGTGCAGTTATTGTTGACGTATTGAAAGCACCTAGGAAAAAAAAAATCAATATATAGTGTGCATAATCTGCCACTGCTGCAGGTGGTCTCCTCATGTCAAGGAGCGTGTGACAAAGGTGACAATAAGTCTGCGTGTTTGTTGTCAAAAATGTTGATCCTTACTAACTCAAGCACTTGAACTTTTCCAGGATTTCTGTGATGCTAACACCACTGATAAATCCATCATCACATGGATTTCAGCTCTCAACAGAAACACTCTGATTCCAGCCTGTTTCACTCCACCGGCCTTCCCAGGGGTGCAGGACAAACAGCATCCCGTGCTGCAGCTCAGGTTCTGCAGGAGGTGAAAGGTGTGGAGAGAGCAAGGAGAGCTGTGTGGAGCCACCACTGCCCTCCTGCACTACCTGGCCACCAGCAAGGAGCCTTCAGCCAGCCAGAGGCACCCCAGGATGGGCCTCACACCTCGTGCTTTAACCCCTGCTGGCACCAAGGACCACGCAGGCTCTTTCTCATGCTCTGGGTGGGATGGAGGAGACTCAGAAAGAAGGTAAATCCCCTGAGTTAGGAACAATTTAACAACTGAAGAAATAATAATAATAATAATAATAATAATAATAATAATAATAATAGTGATGCAGTGGAAAGGGAGACAATGAAAAGAAAAAGAAAAAAAAAAAAACAAACCAAAACAAGCCAGCCTTTACCCAAGCAACAATCAGTGGCTCCCAGCCAACTCTCCCAGTTCACACACCCAGCCTGATGTTCTCTGGCATGGAATACCTCTGTGGCCAGTTTGGGTCAGCTGTCCTGGTCATGCTCCCTCACAGCTCCTTGTGCCCCTCCTGACTGGCTGAGCATGGGACTCTGAGAAACTCTTGACTTCGAGTGAGCAGTACTCAGCAACCCCTAAAACATCAGTGTGTTACCCTCATTATTCTTATCCTAAAATCCAAAACACAGCACTGTACCAGCTACTAAGAAGAAAATTAACTCTATGCCAGCCAAATCCAGGACAACAGCAGTGATTAGTGATTTTGTACTGCTATACAAGATAAGCTTTTTTGTTAAAAAAAAATTACTTCCTCAACTTTACTCAGTTTGCACAGCAAAAACTGAAACATGGTGGTTCATAAAAATTAAGGTCCTTTTTAATAAACTACATGAAGACAACCATTCATCTAAACAGATAAACCTCACCTTTATTTGTATAATTTTAAATGCTACCTTTTCACCTTGAAGCTGAGATTTTCAAAGACACATGTACATGAAACGCCCAGCTCTTAGTGAAATTAAAATTTCAGTATTTTAACAGGAAAATCCCTTAGAATTGGCTAAAAAAAATTGGCTAAAAAACTGTTAAGCAGTTAAAAAAGGATTTTCAAACTGTCTTCCACCAGCTTCACTCCAGAGTTTTACAGCCAGGTAATAAACTGCTGAACGTGGCATGAAAACCCTGCAGCAAGTTTTGCTGAGGCAATGGGCACTGTCAAAATATTCTACCTCACCTCACAATGTGATGTTATATAAACTGTTTTCATTTTTGGTGAGTAAGAAAAAAAGGCAATACTTAGAGAAAATTAACTAATGTGAACTAAATTATGCTGTGACCTCCTCAAGACAAGACCCGTGTCCTGTATTTAGTACAAAGGGACCCCGGTTCTGAGCAGGGCCTCTGGTTACCACTGCAATAAACATAAAGAATAATGGTAGGTCCAGGCATAAAGAGTTGTTTTAATACCCCTGCACTCTATCAAGGTACTGGACATCAAAGGAAACACAAGAAATAACGCAGAAATGATAACTGCTGTTAGATTCTATGAACAGCCCATTCCTTTATCACCAAGCGCTACCCATACGGCATCAATTACAATCCTTCCAGACACTACAGGTTCAAAGAAAACTGGAGAGGGAGGCAGAAGGGATGCAGTTTAAAAAACAAGGGCTGTGTTGGCTTTTTGGTGAGAAGTACATTATACTATTCATTTAGGAGACCATGAAGAAAGCAAACCTCTGGGGGTATGCAAAAAATGATCCTGGATAAATGAGCTGATTCTGACATTCTAGTAGGAAAGTAAGCAAAGAACTCATAATTTTATGAAAGCATTTTTCTAACAGGGCTGGTTAAGACAAATGCTGATGAGATGTCCACAAACATTACACAGTCATCATCGATTACCTGTTGGTTTGGTATTTTTAAAGATTAATTAAATAAATCACAGTTCTTGAACATTATTCCACAAAAGAAAAAAAAAAATTAAAAATTCCAGTTACCTGCTGCACTACTTGCTGTATACAAACACCTCTCACATGCATTTGCAGTATCTGCACATGGCTATTGCAGCAGTGACCTCTGATTTTATAAGCATCCCTTTGTACCTGTAACAGCAGCAAGTTCAGAAAGAACACCATGCAACAAATTAAATACCCATGTTTAAGCTTTTTAAGCTCTGAGACATAATCACTGAATAAAGAACGTAAACCCTCTACTACATGAAAGAAAAGAATCCTAAATAGCTTTGTGAAATGCATACCCTGTAATATAAGAATTTTATAGGGATATCTTACACATTAAAATCCATTGCTGGAAACAGAATTAGAAAAAAAAAAAAAACAAGAAACGTCAAAGAAAAAAGCAGAATTGAAATGTAATTTTTCTTACATTAGTACCCCTATTTTGAAAATAAAACACTTCATGGAACAAAGGAAACCAAAATAGTGTTAGTGTATCCTTCTAGAAAGATTAACCTGCAACATATCCCAGTGTCTGAAATCAAACATCTGCATTATTTGATCTAATGCTATTAATAAACATGAAAGCTCTGGCACCTGTGAGAGAGTGAAAAATGGAACACAGAAGTATCTTTTAATTAAATATATTAATGGTAAATAGCACTTCAACAAGGGAGGTTTATTTTATTTTTTTAATTTGGCTGTAGACTAAATATACACTCAAGTAACTTTTTATTATTTCAATATCTATCCAGGTAACTCTTTTGGTTGATTTGTTTACAAACTGCCTCGTTCCCTGAGGTCTCAGCTATCACGTGCCAGCAGCAGGTACAGCCCAGCCCTGCTGCAGAAGGGGAAGAGGAGCAGCACCTGAGTGGAGCTGCCCTCTGGAACCTGTGTGAGCCCTGCTCTGGGACCACAGGGCTGAGACCCCGGGGGTGGTGACACTGCCCTGCCCTGGGAGAGGGTCCCACACAGAGCTCTTCTGCAGGGCTGACAGCACAGCCTGCCAGGTGTGACCCACAGGACACGCTGCTGGCAAAGCCACCACGAGCTGCCCTCTCCTCGGGCATCTCTCCAGCCCCTGGCCCTGCCCAGGCATGGTGCCAGAGCACGGCAGCAGCAGGACAAACAGCCACAAAACCCTGACAGGGCCCCTCCAGCTCCTCCTGGTGTTGCTCTGCCTCCCCCCAGCCCCAGCTCCTGCACCAGACAGTGGCAACCAGAAATTCTGCGCACAGCCAGGAGTTGTGTACCCTGCCCACAGCCTTCAGCGGGAGGGAGAGAAGAAATCCTTAATTCAAGATACAAAGAAAATATGTATTAAAAAGCTCTGTTCTGTTAATGAAACCTGTATTTTAAAGAGATGGAGAACATGGACCATTATAACGTGAGGCTCTGCTTGACCGTTTAACTGATTTACACATCCGCCCAGTGAGAACGCGGGAGTTCATTTAGTGAAACGTATGTATGAGATTAACAATCAAGGAAAGGCTAAAATTAAAATGAAGAATGAGGAGAATATTAACAATAAGAATTTTCAAGCGCAGAAAATACTGGGTAAAGCTGTTACATAGTGGGAATGCAGGAAACCAGTGGTTTATTTTCTTGGGATTGTGCATGCTCTGATCCCACACAGTCTGAGACATATTTTTCAACAACAAGCTGATACATTTTCTGTCTGATCATTATGGATTTTGACAACGTCATTTTGGAACCTTGGTTACTAAGATATCAATAATTAAATGCTTTCACACTTCGCTCTTGTGGATACTGGCAACTTATCTTTGTCCTCCGAAGAAGCTAATGGTATAATGGGCAAAACATCAAGAATAATTAAGGAAAATGCTGGTATAAACTCCATTAAAAAAAAAAAAAACAAACAAAAAAACCAACAACTTTTTGTATTTGTGCACTGTTCCTGCTTGATACCTCACATCCTGCACCTAGTTTCAAAATAAGGGAAAGTTACTTCTTTCTGTTACCTCTTAACCATGTTTTGCTGTGTTTAGAGAAAGAAGTACATGCTGTAATTAATGATTTAATAGCCTCTATGTGTACTCTCATTTTCTAGTTAAAAGAATAACTGGCTGAAACAGCAGTAGCCCATTACAAGCAGCATCCTTCTCCTTTTGTCTTTCCCTGTAGAAATGTTCCCTGTAACAGTGCTACTCAAAGTCTCCAGCCTTGATTTGCAGAGAAGATACTGCAACCCAGTGACATCTCAGAGAGGAGGGCTGGGAGAGAATGAATTAATTTTAAAGAGCACAAAGTCTGTTTTATACCTATAAGTATATAATCTGCCCTAACTGGAAAACTCCTACAGGGAAATTCAAGCAAGTACAAAGTCCCTTCCCAAAGGCACTCGACACACAAGGCGATAGAAAGAATTTAAAGAGCATGTAAAAAGACAACTCTGTTATAAAACTACCAATATCTTGATGCTGTCACTATGAGAAACCAAGGCAGAACAGATTCATTTGGCTGAAGAGTGGATGCAGCTTTATACAAATGATTAATACTTGGCAACCCCCTCCACTTGGCTTGTCACCAGCAAACTCACTATACTTCCTTCCCAGCCCTCCATTGTATTTTATATAATGACAGACTCGGCTCCAGGATGAGATGAAGCTCATGTGTCTGGATCAAAAGCAAGGAAACCTCACAACGAGGGATCTGAACAGCCACTTCAGCTGCAGAAGCCATGGACAACTCAAATCTGCAGCAGATGCCTCACTCTGCACCTACAAACTCACCCAGGATCTTCATCCCATCATCATTCTGTTCTGAGGATTAAGGTACAGCACAGGAATGGTCAAAAAGCACGGAATTAGGATGAGGGGTTTTGTTAAATCAAAACACCCTAGAGAACAGAGAACAATACCATATAGCACTGCTCTTACATCATCCTGGACAAGCCTCAGGCAGAACCACATAATTAAGCAGGCAATAATGCACAGTTGTCCCAGAATATTCCTGGAGAAGGCAAGTCTTAAGGTACAGAATTACAGGACTGGGAAACTGCATTACACCCCAGAAATATGGAACAGACTGGGAAACAAATTGAGCCAAGGACTGGGTGGGTGGTAGAGCTGCTCTGCATCTGACCTGCCCTTGAATACCTGGAGAGGGAGCGAGAGCTCCCCTGGCCTTGAGAGACACTGACTGGTACTACTGAGTGGCTTCGAGAACTGGAAAAACATCAGTGACTCCCACTCTGTACATGGAGAGCACAGCAAACTCAGTGTTACCTGACCTATGGAGACTGCTTCCCTTCCTGATCAGCAATTGCACATCACTGTACATCCTTCTTTTTAAAATGCCTAATCCTGTAATTATTTACACACTTTTCCATTCCTTTACATAACAAATCGGTGTTCAAGTTGGTGACAAAATTCTTACAAAAACCATATTAGCTCCACAAATGTTTATCTTTAATCTACAAATAACTACATTTGGAGAAAATGAAAAGCTGCCTTTTCATCATTAAATTATGCAAGACTTGCAATCTTCATGAGTAAATTTGTTGCAATGAAAATGGACATCTTGGTATGAATTACAAAGGACTGGAAAATCTGAAGTAGAAATAAGCCACCAAAAAACTACAGCAAGAAATATTACAGGAACCAGTATGTCAACCCTAATTGTGTAATTACTTTTTGGCTTGGTCATATAAGCTAGAAGCAAGAAACAAGAGACAATGGTAATTTCTTACTGCTGAAATGAAGGTGTCAAACTGTCTTGTATGCTCTGTGTGCTCTAAGCTAAAGTTTACATTTATATCATGTTACTTCAATTACAATCTTAAAAGAGACTTGAATGCTTCAACTGCATTATGCCAGGATTTGTAGATGTTGAACACACACACACACACACACACACACACAACCAATTGTCCATGTGAATACATTTTCACATGTGTACTTGTTTATGGACATTCTAATGCATGGATCATTTATTGAAAAATAAAACTTTGTTTAAAAAGAAAAAAATAAGTGCCTTTTGAAAGATTCTGCAGTTGTGGTTTGTTTTTAGTTTGGTTATTTTTCCCGAGGAATTTAAAAGATTAATGTCTGCAGTGACACAGAACACAGCAAAACTCCGTAATACTCCTGGCCTGATTCTGGCACCCTGGCTCACAAAGCCCAGATCCCCAGATAACCTGATTTTTACAAGGAGCTGTAAACACAGCCAGCGCTGAGCCCTGCCCAGATCAGGAGGTGTGAGCAGAGTCTGTTCTCCCACCGCTGCCCCCAGCTCCTGCCGCCCTCTCCTCCCGCACCCTTCCAGCCCATCCAACAGGGCCAGTCATTAGCTGTCTTTCTCAAAAGCAGCCCAGAGCAATCTTTATGCTACTGCACATTATTGTCACTTTATTTTATAACTTATTTGTTTTCATTTCTTCAATTTGCCTCTCGCGGGATTGACCCTTGGTGCAGCACTGACAGACGTGTGTGTGAGATGAGCAAACTTCATCCTTTGGTAGACAGACAGAAATCAATGGAACAAAGACTGCTCTCCAGTACATAATCAGAACAGAGGGCTGAGGGAAAAAGAATGTGAAAACCAGAAACTGAGTATATACAGACTGGGCACTTGTGTGCCTAATCAAAAACCACACATGGGCATTGGAATCAGCTCAACCAAATGTGACAAAACTTCTCTTCTAAACCACATTGTCGTATATTTTACAGATAACACACAGTTTTCTACAACTCATTTTAGGAATGTTTTTAAGCATTTTAATGGGATTATTGTCAAATGCCTATGCACAGAATTAAGATTTAGGAGAAAAAATGCTATAAATAATACATGCTATAAAATTACTTAATACCTTTTTTTACATACAAATGCTAGGGCTAATTCATATCAGAGCTACTTAGGAGTCTAAAAAAGTTTGGCTGATTTTTTTTTAATCTTTCGCAACTGACTTGGACTTCAAGAGGCATAATTGCAGGGTATTTGTGAGAAGAAGTAAAAAAACTTGCCCATGATGCAGCGATTACTGAAATGCCAAGTATCCAAAGCACTTGACAAGCTGGAATATTAAGATTACTTCCAGGACAGTGGCAAATTATGGGGTTCAATTCTTAGTAAATTACACAGGTACCTAATAAAGATGCTGCTACAAAACATTGCACTCATGCATATGCACCATCTTTCTCTCTACAAACAGACAGATTGCTCAACCTCTACATATAAACTATGCTTCTTTTATATGTGTACACAAAGTACAGGAGAACATATAGGAGTACTCTGTCCATGAAGTACAATTTTCAGAGAAGCAGACCCAGTCCAGCAATCATATCCAGTCTCAATGCAGACAGTGAGGTAACAATTTCAGGAAAAGCATTTTCATGAAATTGTCTAAAATTCAAGCAGAACAGTATGACATAATTTAAGAACATCTATAATTAATAAAAATATTCCTTGTCATTTTCTGCATACATCTGAAAAAAAATCCATTTTTTTGTATTTGCGTAGTGTGCAGAACCCCTTCTTCTTTTATTTTAGAACTACATGATTTAGTATATCATTTTGTGAGAGTAAGGCCAGATTTGAAAGTGAGACTCAGATGCAAACACTGACATGAGCAGAAGCCACAGCCACGAGATGCAAGGCCAATTTTGGCTTGTTTTTACCTAGTTTCCTCAAGCTTTAGCATAGGATGTGAGTAATTGTGACAACTATAACATTAGCCCGTTTGGCTTTCCTTAGACTTTTTCCTCCTTTTCTTTTTCCCAAAGAACCTGATAAGGATTTTTGATTGTTTGTTTTCTATCCTTTTTAATTTAGAATAACTTGACTATTAAGATGATTCTTTTTTCTTTGCAGCCGTTTTAACTTCCGCTTCGGTTTTTGAATTGTAAAACTTAAAAAAGAGACCCCTTCCTTCAACAACATAAAAATACAGGTTTCTTTTTCTTTTAACTGCCTTTCTCTTAGATTGAATGGCTGATGATAAAGAACATGCTGCCAGACCACAGCAAAGGCTAAACACATACAGCAAAACAAAAACTGAATCAGAAATTCCACCTCAAAAGTGCCACCTACATAACACAATCTCATTGCAAAGCTGTACATTGGAAGCATTAATTCTCAGATTTTTCTTGTGAAGCAGGGTATATTCTCCACCTCCCACTATCCCCCTATTACGGGCTGGAAAACTAAGATATACAAAACTCTGATTTCCCTCTAGAGAAAATTCAGGAATTCCTAGTTCACAGCATTGCTTATAGAACTCTTTTTTTTTTTTTTTAAACCCAGAACTGGACACACCACCAAAGCGCTGTCAAAATAGGAAAATTCAAAATCATAGCACTTACTGTTAAAAAAACCAACAATCACAAAACAAACAAACAAGAAATAAAGCAGATATTCTAAGGTTTGTTTCTCCTGGCAAGCTCTGTAGTTGCCAGTTCCACACACAGAGCCAGCCTGACTGGGATTCAGGCTCCTTTGGCAATGCTCAAATGTTCTGCTACAGCCACATGGATACAGACGGGGATTCCCTCTTCCTGATGATCCCTTCAGTACTGCGGGATAAATAAATTCCCGTTAGAGCCTACATTTTACTAAATTCCTCCAAGTAGTTTCATTCTATCTCAGGGAAAAAAGAAAGCAAAAAATTAAGCTGTTGTTTCCTAAGATCCCAGCCTCCTTTGGCTGGCAATGAACAAACCCATGAACACGAAGCTACACTGTGCTAAAAATTGTAGATTCTGGATATGCAGTGTGTGTAAGAAAACCCTCAAGTACAGTTTTTTCAAGGAATGAATAAGAACGAGAGCAAAAAATTTAAAAGACTTCTGTAAGGGAACTGTATTTCACAGTACCGATACTCAGTAATACTTCATGAAATTTATGTTGAAAAATCATTATTTTGGTGCACAGAATGACAGACTGTGAATATATCTAATTTCAAGAACTTAATCTCTCACTGAAATATTTTTTCCTAAGAAAAATACACATATATATATATATATATATATATATATATATATATATATATAAAGCAGGTTTCTTAAACCAGGTATTCCTAGTTTTGATGTCTGAATTCATCTCTGTGGTTTCACATTTTGGATCCATGAAAGACACACATAATAATAAGAAAAATATAGATATTACTATGTGGGATATGAAGATATTTTTAAACTTCAAAATACCAGCATTTACCAGACACTTTTGAATGAAGGCAGGTTTCGTGAAATTGTTTTTAATAAGCAGGCCTCAGAAAACAGGAGAACCTGAATATCAAAGAATGTATTTATGACAATTTGTTAACATAAATAGTTTGAAAAACTAGCTCTTTTAAAAAGTGCACCTGCTTTCAGGCAAAGCAAGATAATACAACATTCCAAAAAACAGAGGTTTAGGTAACCATCTGAAGCTGCATCCTTGGTAAGAGGATTTTATAATGGTGTTGCTGACAGACTGGAGATGCCATTGAGCCCTTGGCCGCAGCAATGCTTTAAGGGAATATTTCTTAAAAATATTCTCATGTTATAAAGTTGGTGGGTTTCAGTTCCCTGTCAGATTAAAGACTTTTCTTTTTTATTCTTCATCTCTCATAATAGCTTGTTCATCTTTTTTCCACTGATGTCACCGGTATTTCATGAATGCCTTGATCTTACTTTTAATGTAATTTACATACATGCGAGCACCAAAAGATAATAAAGATTATTTTATTATTACACTACCCAGTGTAGTGTAACTAAAATGCAACTTCAAACTTCAAAACTATAGCTGGAATTTATGTTCTGTCCTTCTTTGTCATGTTTTGTCATAAGGAACAGAAGTAAAAAGCTCTGTTGAAGGCATGTTTTGGGAAAATGTCATCTATATGCACAGAGACAAAAAAAACAGCAGTAGCTTTAGAAGTCCTGGCTTGCTTTGGGGTTACCCACCCTGCAACTGCTAAACAGATCAGGTACAAGGCAGCCAGCACATGACTGCCTATAAGCATGCAGACTGTAGCTAGTAAATGGCTTTTTTACTCGTTTTAGCAGAATATTCATTTTAGACTGCAATAAAGGAAAACCAGCAACCAAAGGCAAAAAGCTACTGGGAAAATTACAGATTTGGTAGGGATATTTTGCTGCACTTTGATTGCAGAAATGGGAAACAACCTTGACACAGACAAATACTATCCTCCTTTTATTTTCTTCAGAACTACTCCGAAGGTGAAGAGCATTTTTGCATACACAAGAATGTGTAAAGCCCACTGATTCAGTACCAAACTATCTGCAGAAGATAAGAACATCTGTAGTGCTCTCCTGCTGCAGTCTAAACACGATGGGCCCCGCTCCCTCCTCGCTGGTGATAACAGACAACGTGTGCTCCTGACAGTATCATCATTATAAACTTTATTATTGCTTTTTGGTATTTCACGAGGTGTCTGGCAGGCGAGTGCTCAGACCCTGCGGAGCACATCGTTCTCCCACGTGTCTCACGGATATTTACTGGATTCCAGTATAACCCAACCTGTTAATGCTTCTGGAATGTATAAACACTGTTAACTGCTAAATTCTCTGTATCAACATTTCAGGCATAACCATTAAATAAGTTGGTTGCTAACTGCTGAGGAAGATTTTGATTTATTGAGTAAAGTATCATCATGGGATGAAAATCAAGATCACATTTTTAGGGAGACATGACATATTATCCATAACGAGATGTAATTTTGTACTAAAAGAATAAGGATAAAGAGTGTGTTTTTAGAATAGAATCAACATACTGATACAGACACCTGATTGATAATATTGTCTATTTTTAACTTAATACTATTCTGAATATTAACAAAAGTTTCTTGGCATCCCATTAGTAGTTGTATAATTATTTCTAACATTTAAACACTCCACCTGACTGAATGTCATTAAACAAAAGTCTCCATTCTTGATTGTGATATTAGTATTACATTACCTTCCTCTTAAGAAAAACAATTGCTTAGCTCCTACTCCCAAAACCTTACAGATTCTTCAGCACAAAAAAGGTTACTTGACAGGTTGAGAACCCAGCCAAGAACCATCTACCCAAATCTGTCAGTATCTACACTACATCAACGAAGAGCAGAAGCACAACATAAGTTATCAGGTAACACAGGTGAAATTCTGTTTCTTAAACTGGCACTTCTCAGTGAATGCCCAATCAAGTTAATAAAGTCAGTAAAATAATAACATTTGATTTCAGAGGGCTTTGGACTGGGTCTTAACAAGAAGAAACGCAGGGAGCATCCATGGCTCACTCCGAAGGACAACCTGCAGCGCAACCAACTGCTCCAAACCTTTCCTTCAAGCTCTGACAACCAAGTCAGTGTGTGGAGTACCTGCCAGAGCTACCAGCCCCAGGAGGCTGCAGGCCAGGCTATCCTCCACCCACCTGCAGCAGGACACTGGCAGGTGCTGCCCAGCAGGTGCTGGGCTGTCCGTGTGTGCCAGAGAGGGCACGGCTGCAGAGGTCTGCCTGGGGAAGGGCCGGGCAGCCCCTCTGAGCTGCCCTCCACGTTTGTGTCCTGCGGTGACAGGGAGGCAGGCTCAGGACAGGGACTGAAGCTCTCCAGACCACACCATGTGAGTTCATTTTCACCTTCATGGCCCTCCACTGCCTGACCCACCTTGCTGGTGTCAAGGGGCTGCTGTGCACAGCAGCTCCTGCAGACCCAAGGGAGGACAGAACACCTTCCCCCATTCAGGAGGTCCCACACTGAATGCAAACAGGATCCCTGTTAGAACAATGCAAATTCCTTAGCTTAAGAAATTGCCATTTTAAAGCTTTTTTGGAGGGAATTTTGTCTGGAAAGTAGAACACACTCCCAGTGATCCGACACTTCAATAATTATTACACACTCCCAGGTTTTACACAAAAAATCACACTGGGACATCTCTGCTGGATGTAAGCAGCAGAATCTGGGGGAATCCACAGCATTAATATTTTTACATGTTTCCAGTGCTGCTGCTGAGAAGACCCACTCCTGGATCAAAACCCCATTATGTTGGGTGTGACACAAACATCCAACACACAAAGACATTTCTACTTTGGCAAAGTAAGCAACTACTTCACATAAGTGTAATGAAAGTGTATCTTCCAGTCCTTCCAACAAATCATACTCTCATTTTAACACAAAATTTAACTGTTTCATTTCCTTTTATCAACATTCAGTAAATCAACTATATGAAATGTCTGCAGTGTCTATAAAAAAGTTTTTTAATTTTAGCCTAATGCAAATACATGGTATTGTTAGCTAAAAAAGACAGCCAGTGAAGATCAAGTAACAAAAGATGTTTTCCTTTGAGAAATGTTAAATACTTCGCTTTTTCACAACTGAGCACAAGTTTCTAAAGGATGTTAACTTTGTTTTGTAATTTGTTTATTGCTTAATCATGAAGACCAGATTGAGCATTTGAGTCACACGATTTTGTGTTGCACACTCCTACAACAAGAATGTGCTGTAAAATTTTATTTCTTTTTTCCTTCATTCAGCTTACTGCTTGCTTGTCCTCCTGCTTATTCAGCTAACCATCTCAAAATGAAATGCAATCACACAGCAAGATTTCACTGCTGCTAGAATATTTTACACAGAAAACATATAAGCATGAGGAAATAATGCACCATTATTCTCATATATTACATCGAACTATTTTCTAACTAATATAGATAGGAAGCATTTTATTGCAGGCCCAGAGCAAAAACAAAGGAAGACAAGGTATCCTGGGTAAATGATACATTTCAGCAGATAAAAAACCCACTCACACAGTATCTTTTCTGTCTCAAATTCTACCTTCTACTTTTCAAATATTTTTTTACTAAAATTTGCAACAAGTCCAAGGCAGTTTTGTCCACCTGGCTTATGTCTCTCCATTTTACTTACAAGGATAAGGTGGTTGCCAGAATTGTACTCTTACGCCCAAACTAATTAAATTAATACAGCAAATGCAAAGGGATTTGGGGGTTAATTAGAAAGCAAAGCATATGTTTAACTTTAAAACAACAGCACAGTCATATACATGATTTTGAAGGCAAATGAATGAAAGTAACACAAAAATTCAGGTATTTCTATTTTGGGGACCACAGAGTGGTTTGGATCTCTACCTATCAGTCTTCTCCTTTGCATGGCACTAGTTCTTCCTTCCCTTCTCCTGAAGGCATTTCCAACCCTGCTCCTTTCTTCACAGTTACCCTAGGGATTAAAGTAGTACCCTGCCTGATGGCTTTTATCTGATGATTCCCTACCTCCAAGGCCATCTGGCTCTGCTCCTGGATTATCAGTTGACACGAGTTAGTCATCCTGCACCTACGACAGCAAAACCATTATCTTTTACCCCAGTCATTTCTGAAGACGTATCCTAGAAAACATGCTGAATACAACAGGGCTCTTTTCATCATATAAGTATATACAAATGTATTTTATGCATTTCACTGCAGTGTGGCTTGGACACCAAAGGACAGTCACTTAGAGAACACCAGGACATCTTCCAAGCTTCAGGTTTAGCTTGCAGAAGACTTTTCTTAAGCACACTTCTGACAAACTGAGAACTGGAGATAAGAAATATTTCTGTTTCACTGCACAAGCTGGTAGAACTGAAGCCCTAAAATCACCATGCATATAAGAGATGCAACAGCAAGCTACACTGAAAGAAATAAAAAGGGCAACTAACCTTAAAAATGTGGAATAAAAAGTCTCTCTTGTATCAGAAAGCTTCAAAAGGAAACACATATCCCTCCATCCTTCACAGACACAGCGCGCTCCAAAGCCAGTGAGAAATGCCCTGGATGTCTGGCAGAGAGCAGGACAGACCTGATCACTGTCTGGCACAGAGCTGCAGTGTCACAGCCTGGAAAGGCAGGGGCATGGGCTGAGGGATGTCTTGCACATTTACTCAGTTCACGTTCAGCCAAGCATATTTTATATATATATAATATATACTTTTTTTTTTTCTCGAGATATTTTTCTCAGTGTACGGATACCATGTATCTTAGTGGTTCCTACTGAGATACTACATCCTACTTCACACAGCGACTTAAACACTGGTAAATGCTTGATTGTTATTTGACTGTTTATTTTAAACTCCCTTTGCACATTCTTCCACCAGTTAAAGCAAAACAGTTTACTATCTGTGCCGGTGTTAATGTTTGACATCTTCTATCCATTCCTCACTTCATATGAAGAAAAAGGCAACCCAGCTTTACCATATTCAGTACCAAGGTATTTCAAGGTTTTAAACACTTTTTCCTAGACAACTGCAAAAGCAGCCTGTATATGGGGAAGGATGAGGAAGGGGCTAGGACAGAAAAACCCTTTCACAGAATCCAGCCTCTTGCAACTGTGCAATAAATACTGTAAATGAGGAACAGCTATTCTGTCTTCCCTCAACACAAGGCATGGAACAGAGACGGGGAAAAATAGGAGGAGAAAGATGCATCTCTCCTTGATGAGCAGAGGGAAGCATTATCACAGGGAACTTTCATATACAATGTACTAAAAAGTCACTATCACACTAAAAATAACCACCTATATTCCAACATGCAGCCATCTATCCATATGTCTCTTACCCAACATTTCCTTGATGTCAGCACTATATATCCCTCCATTAGGGAACTACTGCCACAGTTTCCCTATCAGTAAATAAAACAGTGATCAGCAGATCTGAAATACAGCAAATACTTGAAAAGGTATCAGAGGTGTTGATATGTGAAAAGGAGACAAATCTGCTCCCCAGCAAAGGAAAGAGCTCTTTAGCCATAAACATGTCACCTCCCATGCTGGCATGGCTATCCTACATTTATTTAATCCACAGAAACGTGCTAGAGAAAGCACTGCATTCCTGTACACAAGCAGCCCCCCATTTGCCCTGTACAGGCACAGGGCCCACTCACCTATGACAAAAAATGCCAGTAATATGTCAGACTGGATTACTATTACGTATAGAAGAAAAAGTTAGCCCTACTAAAAAAAAAAAAACAACCTGCTAGCAACTCCAGCTACATCCAACTCCAGAGCATCCTAAATTTACACAGAAGGGCTGGGCTATCAGCCAAGGGGGTGCTGGCTTTGGTCGTGCAGTGCACAGATGATATTTCTAAAGCTAATGCTAATATGCAGTACTATGCTTTTAAAGAGTTTTTTTATTTTTATTTCTCACACAAACTTTGGTGAACATGACATTCTGAGGAATCACTAATATGAAATGTTACTTGAGGATACAGATCTCTCCAAGTCATCCAAGCTAGCTGCAGCCTGGGCTTCCTGCTCCCAGTGTTGGAAGAATAGCTCTATGCAGCAGATGTGTCATACCCAGCACTCAGATGGCACCCCGTTTCCTTCTTAGCTGTGTTCTCTCCTCCTCTAAGTAAATACTGGAATGATTACCAGTGAAACGGTGTGAGAGCAGAAAATGTGATACAGGCTACACACAATTAGCAGAGGAGCTGCTTGTGACACACTGACACGAAAAACTGTGCAAAGAACACTCCGAGGCATCAGCCAGTGTGAAAGGGGTGGTGTGTGCAGAACAGTGTACAAGGTTTTCATTCTGCAGTTTAAACCCCCAGTATTTCACAGCACGTATCCTTGCAAATTTTGCTGATAATCAACACTAATATCTATTTTGATATTAAAAGTAAGTGGGTTTGTTCTCCTGGCAGCATGAACCTGAAGTTTCTTTGTTCATTTCTAGAGAACAGGGTAAAGGAAGTTGGAAACAAAAAATGGAAAAATACAGAGGGGCAGAGTGGCAGCCACCTCTGCATCACTACTTACAAAATACATTTTTAAAAAAGAAACATTACTAATGCAATCATCGTACCTTGATCTCCTGCATTTAGTCTATCCACAGACACCTTCTAAGCACAAACAAACACCAAAGTTGGGATTTTTTGGACTACAAGAGCACTTTGCCCAACAATCAATCCTAAGACATTGCATTCTCACAAGAATTTCAGCCTCAGACGCAGCTTTTGGGCAGCAGTAGCACTCACTCCTCTGCTGGCAGCAGTGCAAGCTCTGCCCAGCTGTTTTACACACACCGGCGAGCACTGCACTACCCAGAAGTGATTCCTGGCTACACTTGTGCTGAGTGTGCTCTGCTGTGCTGCACCCACTGCCAGGGTACCCAAACTTGGAGGAGTTGGAAACTGGGCTCTGCAGCAGTTCTCATCATTCCAGCTACAAATAACAGGGTTGCTGAAAAATCAGGATGCAGGACGGGCTCACATGTGGCTGTTACTCCTCGGGCTGACTGGAAATGAGATAGGTGCTGCCTGGACACCTTTCCTGCCCTGAGGAAAGGGCAGTGCTGCAGCCTCACCGAGCTTTTGATGGCACAGCTCATGCACTCCAACACTGCTGCAGGGGACAGCCAAGGAGACAATGCCCTGGAAAGGTGGCCCAGGATGAAAAGGCTGGATGAAAGCCATAAGACCCTCCCTGGGACAGACTAACCACACACTCCAGTAACTGCCAGGGAAGATAGTGAAGCTGAAAGAGGCTTAGTGCAAGCATGCAAGAGATTTGTGACAGAAAGTTAGAACTCCATGTCAAGCCTTTCATGCAAACAATAAATATTACTTATGCTCATAATCAGACTTTTCTCCAGCATCGTCTTTGAATGTTGAACCTTTTTCAATTAATTAAAAACTATGCACTGCAGAGTGCATATTTTATCAGCCCTCAGCTGCTTAAGTGTCTAGAAAAGACCAGGCAGTTTTTCTTTTTTCCAGGCAACCCAGAGCAAGTACTTGCAAGGGTCATATCTTTTTAATTATCTTTTCTCTCTTTGATTAATTATTCCGTCTGACAATAGCGTGTTTCTAATGCTATTCACCTGCCTTTGATGATTGACAACTTTTCTGTCTGATTCAAAGCAAACAGCTGCTGCCATGATTGCCTAGCAACCAGGATGTGATGGATGAGCCCCAAAGATGGATGGCTGCAATAAATCATGTCTCCAGCTATAAAACTGAAAAAAGGGATAAGAATAAAAGCGAACAAAAAACAAAACAAGGTTTCTTCCCATGAGTGCACTCAGCTCCTTACCAATTACACCTGAAATGGACTTTGTGTCTATTAATAGCAAAGTTTTCTAATCAGTAAGAATGCAATGATGCCATTTGTATCAAGGTGTGTTTACAATTGTTACAGCAAATTGGCACTTGTACTTCAATTACCTACTGTGTTGCACAAGTGCAGGAGTAGCAGAGCAAAGTTTTACCTTATACCGTTGAAGGCTTTATATAAAGTATTACGTTTTTTTCAGAGTTTTTTCATGGTGTTGGACTTGAATGAAAGGTATAAACTTGAATTCTCCTTACTTTTGACAACTGAGTGTACCAAAAGTAAATGGAACTGAAAAACTCATTTCTATAAAACACATATACGGTCCCTGCTGGCTTTAAAAACATGTTTTAACCTAAATGTTTATTAAATGTTGCTGTCATTCCCTTTTGCTAGGAGGGCATCCTGCAATCAAAGAAAACGTTGATGTGACAAGCAGTATTCCAGAAACACCATCTACCTGCACAAATTCAAGACTGATCCAACAAAGTAATTCTCATCTCCTTTTACCTACTGCTCCTGCAAATCATTTGAGTTTTGTAGGATGTGCCAGGCAAGGAACAGTCAACAGTTTGTAAACTCAGAACAAGTTTAACCAGGCTGGGTATCGCACTTGCCTGAAGACGCACAAACACCCAACACCTGAAGTTTGGGCACTGCCTACAGCTGAGGCTGCTCCATTGTTGGAGTGCCTACCTCCTGAAAGTCCCTGCCTGCACTTCCAAGGAAAGATCTAATTGCCTATAAAAAGCTGTTTCCTTAATTCTTCCAGCAGGTGGGGGTGTCCTGGTTCCAGCAAAAGTGCTTCAAAGAGGGAAGGGATTGCCCTCACTACTTACACAGCCAGGCCATCCACCCTCCTGCAGCACCCTGGGCACTTGGGAGTGAACACCAAGACTCAAAGATTCACAATCCTGGATGAGGAGCGTAGGTGGAAAAGAAATATCTGAATGCTGAAATAATTACATCCTAGAACTTTATTTTCTTTGCCACTATTTGGGACCCAGGAAAAAAAAAAAAAAAAAGTGCATCCTGTTAGCAAAAGGAAGCTGGAGTGTGTTAATCTGTTCACAAGCACATTTTTATACTGCAAGTGGCAATGCCTGGCAATGCCACACTGGATCTGCTGCAGTCCTGCTTATATTTTAGTGTTGCACACGGCCAGTCTCTGTGTTCATGCAAAAGGCTGCCTGTATCCTTGCACGGGCCACGGCTTTGTCTAGATTCTTTACAGTTACTAAAATGCTCCCACTAAAAACTTAACTCTGCCTCTGCCCTTCCCTCTCCCTATTGTACAAACACACACACACATACACACACGGAAATCCAGCCCCTAAAACAATTGTAAGGCACTCCTGTAATGACCGGCGAGTATCTGGTAACAAACAATGAGAAAGCAAAGCCATCAATCACAACGTGCACGCCGAGGCCTCCATTCTGTCCCAGCTCATCCAACTCTCAAGTTACAGCTTTACACGGCAAGTCTAAATAATATTCAAAATGATAAATGGCACTATAAGCCTGATATCCATCATCAATCTTTTTTTAAGGAACATCCATCTTCAATAATGCACGTTTGAATCATGTGAAACCAAGAGCTCCCAGATTCATTTACACAACCCCCAGCAAGCTGGTGCTGCTTGAATGATACGTGTCAGCCAGTTTGTCCCAACTGCCAAACTCAAACAAAAAAAAAAAAAAAAAAAAAAAAAAAACGAAAAAAGGAGGGGGGGGGGAAAAAAAAGAAATTAAGAGAGACTGAGAGAGAAAGAATGCAGGAGGGGAAAACCTTCAGGGGGCTGAAGAAGGCGGCTTAGCAGATAATGTGAAAGCACAGGAGCTCCTCAGTGAGCGTGCCAGTGCCCAGCAGCGCGGGCGCTCCCGCCCCGGCGCTGTCCCCGTGCCCGGCGGAGCACACCCAGCGGGGGCTGCCCGAGCCCCCCCTGCTCCGGCAGCGCCCGGTGATAAATGACACATGTCATTCTGTCGGGAGGGAAGGGTGGGTCAGTGATGTATGGCTCTGCTGAAAAGGAAATCGACTGTTTGGCATGGCGCGGCTATTCTCCACCAGGATTTAGTTTCAGAACTCTAAAATGAAATCTCCGATGTTTCAAGTGCACGGTTAGGGCAGGCTGACGTGCGGCCGAGGCAGCTTGCTGCCTTTTTTTTTTTTTTTTTTTTTTTTTCCCCTCCTTGATTTTCATTTTTTAACCTCTCTCTGCCCTTCGGATTTCAAAAAACTGCTCCACTGACTGGAAACTACAAAAGAACACACATATATCAAAGTCTTCAATAGTTATGATCCATGATAAAATTTAAATAGGTTGAGGTTTCTATTTTTATTTATTATTGGGGGGGAAAAATGGCATGCAGGCTTGACACAAAAGCAAGATAAAAATTAGCATGTTTGAAGTAATCGTCCCACAGCTTGACATCTGCATAGTAAATTTTAAAGGAAAAAAATGTGTCAGGCAGGCATGAGCTGTTCCCTCCCTCCCCCCCTCTTTCATTAGCTCACTGGCAGGGTGGCACTTCTGAACCTCATTACTGCAGGAGGATTTATGAAGCTGAACCCAATGGCAAAGAAAAGGCATCTGTCAATAATTGTAGGGAGCTGCACTCACAGCTTTGAAATCTCATTAAGTATGCAGTTATCAGGCATAAAGATCAAAAACATTACTCAACTCCGACAGAATCTTATGGAGGAACATTAATTAGCAACAGGCCTACAGTACAAAAAAAAAAAAAAAAAAAACAGACTTCCTCTCACACCTGCCCAACCCACAAACCAAAAGAAACACTCCCCCTCCCTCCAGAAAAAAATAATTCCCAGCATCTGAGACTGATCAAGTACATGAAACAAGAGAGAGGAAGAAAAAAATCCAGTTGAGACAGTCTTGGCGGTGAAGAGAGAAAAGGAAGAAGCTGTCAAAGTTGAGAAGGATGTCAGCACTGGCCCTGATTACAAGGGCCTATACAGTTCCCAGGCCTTTTATCATCCTTGCCATCAAAAACAGACTCTGTGTCACAGATGGATGACTGATGGCTGCCAGTCTGGAGCAGCCTGGCCAAGCCTCCTGGAGGCCCCTGCTGCGATCTGGCCCTCCAGCAACAGGCTTGACCTAGCAGGGGGAGAGGGCTGCCGGCAGCCAGCCCAGTCCCAGAGACACTCAGAAACAGCACCCTGTTCTGTTCTTCCCCAGAACAATCCAGCGAGAGCTTGGTCAGGGTTTGTTTGTTCAGCTTACAGAAGTTAAATGTAATACTGCTGCTCACCACGCAAAGGCTGTGCATTATTTGAAAATAACACCAGCAAAAAAAAAAAAAAAAAAAAAAAAAAAAAAAAAAAAAAGGAAAGAAAGAAAGGAAAAAAATTAATAATACCCTCTTCCTTGTCCATGCTAAACATATTTTTTTAATTTGCATTTTCACCACAATTTGCACACTCAATTGCTTAGAAAATACATGAGAGAGAAATATAAATTTGGGGAGAAACATACAA
The DNA here is from genome assembly GCA_032173965.1 of Sitta carolinensis. NCBI lineage: Eukaryota > Metazoa > Chordata > Aves > Passeriformes > Sittidae > Sitta > Sitta carolinensis. Next base: position 13,267,994 of record CM063292.1, on the reverse strand, counting down.
ATTCATAGGCAAAGCTGGGCCATAAAACCAAGTGACCTTTGCAGCATTAAGTATGGTGTGCAACTAATTAAGAACTATGGCCATATTAACATTTTTTGTTACAGAATCAAGGATATCAGCTACACAGCTTAACCCATTGCACATATTTTTTTCATTTCCTCCCTATCAAAAACTGTGTTTGCAAACAATAACTCAAAGCTACTTGTTAAAAAAAAAAAAAAAAAAAAAAAAAAAAAAAAAAAAAAAGCAGGAGAGAAATCACCTTCTCTAGTTTTTTTCCCACTTGGGACCACGCCTGAAAAGCTCCCTCTCTAGTTACATGTTACCCTTCATACATTTTATATTTCCCATAATTTTGCGCTACAAAGAAGCTTTCCACTGTACAATTCCATTCCTCTGTTATTTCCTGTGTCCTGGGTCTTGATATAATGTACATATTTGTCTCTCATTTCATGAGATATACAGTGATATTTATGTCTCACTTGTACCACGCTGAAGATTGGCTTCTTAATGAACTACATCTTTAATACCGCACAGAGTCAGGGATACTCGCACGCACGTACAAGACAACCTGCCTGTCAAAATCTTTTCAATATCTAAAATTAATTCATTTACTAAGTAGTGTACTTTAAAAAAAAAAATCTTAGCTCCGACAAAATATGGAAGCAGAGGTTCCGCTCTAAACAAGATTTTTAAAATAATTTTACAAAAAGTGTTACAATAAAGTGTTTATATTTTTCCGTATGCTTACCATATTACTTTTATTATGTGTAGCATCAAAGTGATTATAGCAATTACATCTAACAGAATTAATTATAGAACATCCCATCATTTCTAAATACATAATGCATTAGAGGTAAGCCAAAGAAAGAAAACATCTTGACTGTGGTGACTATTGTTGGAGTAATTTTTTCTTTTAGCATGAAGGCGAAACCAAAGTAGGAAGAAACATACAGAAACGGTGGGGCAACAGCAAAATGTTAACTACAAAAATCTGAATATCAAGGCAGGTACATTTTTTACTAGCAATAGTAACCTGTGCAAAGCTGCGCTAGCACAAATGTCCATGTAAAATCCATTAGAGTTTTTAATCACGAAATATGGAAACTAGCCAATTCACCTAACCAGTGTGTTAGTACATAAAGACAAGAGTGTATGAGTGAAAGAGTTACAAGCCTTTACGTATGCAAAATAAATTCACTCAAAGCTTCATTAATATTAATTTAAATTCAGAACCCATTTACATTAAATTGTTCATTAAAAATTGCCTATTTTATGCAACATGCATTCCGCAAAGAACACATAAGAAACTGAAACAGAGGGCTCAATTTAATGATGGAAATATCAAAAGTAAATGAATTTGGACCATTCCAAACTAATTATAAAGCAGCCCTCTGCTCTGTGCCAGCATGCAAAGTTTGGTGGGAGTTTGGCGGAAGGGCAGGGAACCCTCCTGGTTTCCCCTCGCCAAGGCTTGGCCACCCTTCCCACCTCCCCACCAGCACACAGCCCTGCTAAAGGGGAATTATTTATGGACAGCACCTAAAACTGTGACAGGGATCGCTCACTGTGAGTACACTGGGCTGCCCCAGGACCTGCATGGGTTGCCAGGAGCTGCCCACGGGCCAGAGAGCATGGGGCTGGAGGTGAGGCGGGCTGGCCACTGGCCACACCAACAAGCACAGTCAACTTACATGATTCCCAACAGCTGCTCTGAATGAAGAAAAGAGAGTCATAATTAATAACATGTGTCCTGACAGAGTTAATTAATAATTTATAATTAAGTCTAAAATACGAACTTAGATTATTCTTGAAGAGTTGTCCCTTTATTGCCCGAAGAGGCCAGGTAATGGCATTGGCAAAGAGCTTTCAGATATTTTATGATCCTCTGGTAACTCTTTCCCTACTCTTCCTCCACCCCCAGGGGAAAAAAAACCCTTTGAACATTTTCTGAGAAATATCTTAAAGTTGATGCCTGCAATGAGAAGTGTTTAAAATCTGCAGATTTGCTCTCTGCTGAGATGACCAAAATATCTTTCAGGCGCAAAATCAGGCAAATGCAGTAGGATGAATCTCGCAGTCTCTGAAATTAAGCCCTACTTATTTCAACTCTTTCAGTTCTTTTTATGAAAATGGTAACAAACAATTTCAAGCTCTGACAATGTTCTATTCTGCATTATTGTACTTAAGAAAACTACAGTACAATCTCTCGTGGACTATGCTTTAAATCCTTTGAGCCAATTTTCATGCTTTATTTATTTTTTATGTTGAAATCAAGAAAAATCAATTGCACAAATTTTTTTCAATCCTCCTGCTTTGGGTTATGACACATACACACACAAAAAAGCAACACACCATTGTTTAGTGGGATTTTTAAAATTAATTTAATGTCTAACTGCAAATGCTGGAAACTAGAATTAATCTGTCTGGATAAAAAAAGGCTTACAGACATTTAAATGCATGTATCGGGACACTTTATCAACCTAACATAAAATTGTCATCTTATCTTATTATATGACTATTTTATGCATGTGTCAAAGAATTTGAAAATGAATGCCTGTCTATTCACTCTAATTACAACTGCACATTATCTGTCTGGATGTACCAGTCCATATCATTGTTACCAAATACAATATATTGTATTCACCTTTCATTTTTAACTTAAGGCTGATAAACCACAATTTGGGCGTAACTAAATTTCAAAAAAAATTACCAAACACACAAAGAAAAAAAAAAATCAGACTAGAACACCTGAGGTAGATTGTTTAGTAAATGATGCTGAAGTATTTCACAGATAAGATAACACGCGACTGCTCAGCAACTATGTTATTTTTGGTGTTTTATCATAACCATACACACACAAACCCTCCTACTTGACAATGCAACACTTCAGGCATCTTAATACCTGATCCACTTGAAATCCACAGCACCTTGAACACAGGAATGTGTTAAAATCTGACAATCTGTATTTGGATTCTCTAGGAAACAGTCACGACATTGGATTAAAATATGGATTACTACACCGTAAAGGCAGCAGTGCCAAGGTTTGCTCAGAAAGATAACACATAGGTTACTTTACGTCCTGGCAAATGATTTCTTTTCATTCACTCTGTACCACCATATGTTTCTGCATAAGCGTGCACGTAGCACGCTTAAAAATGTACCCCACACTTCACCCTGAAGGTGATCTTTTCTATACAGTTTCCACTAATCCTGGAAGCAGGGCTGACAAAAAGGACCCACTCTAATCCTGCTAACTCACCCTAGCTTCACTGCATTTCCCATAACCCTGCAGCAGTCACAATTCATTCTAATCACTTTACAAAACAATCTTTAGTAAAAAGAGGAAAAATGCAGACTTGTAAGCCAATTTAAGAAATAACTGCTGATACATCAGTTATTGACTATTTCACTCCTGCTCATGATAGTGCTCAAGGCAAAACCAAGAACAAAATGACAACATCAACCGCACGCAATAAACTGTGGCCCAGGAGAGCACTGAAGCCCTAATTGACAGCTGTCAAGCTAATGGGAGAAATGGCAGCTGATTCTGGAAAATTCTGTTTTCCAGGAGGATATTCAGGGGAATCCATCAAGCCTTTTTATATTTATGCCCCTTTTTCTTTTTTTTTTTCTTTTGCTTTTTTTTTTTTTTTTTTTTTTTTTTTTTTTTTTTTTTTTGCATTGTTCCTTCACACTTTGCCGGGGAAAAAAAAAAGCAGAGGACAGCCATAACTAATCATTTTGTCAGCTTGCTGCTATGAAGAATCTCTGCCCAACAGAGAAATATGTGGCAGGTTTGGAGGCAAATAACATACCAAGGGCTGACACTGCAAGTACCTTTATAGGTAGCCTACTTTATCGCTACATTTACTTTTGGGGTATGTATGTAGTTGCAAGCAATTGCCATAAATTAAAGCGAGCGTTCGAGTTGCCGGAGTCAGAGCTGCCTGGAAATCTGGCGGCACAACCTGTGTGCCATCTTGCATCTGTCTGCCGTGCTGCACCCCCAGCCCCGCGCTGGAGGGGCTCAGGGCTGCCACCAGCACTCCAGCCCCTGGGAAGTGGGAGTGCTCCGCACCTCGGAAGCATCAATCCCGTGTATTTCAGCACTCACGCTGACCAGGTGCAGCTTCTGAACGCAAGCACAGAAGTTGGGAAGAGCCTAAAGCATGCAGCAATCCCTAGGATTTAGAATATACTATGCTAAAAAAAAAAAAAAAAAAAAAAAATATTACCACAGGCCCAGGTTTGTTTGGGTTTTTTTCCTTCCCAGAGACTTGAAAACTCAGTGTAGTTGTCTGGGTCTCACTGCTTAATTTAAATATATAAATAAATAAATAAATAAGTAAACTAAATGTGATTCCAGCAAACCACTAGTTTCCAATCCCTCCTCAGAAGGTATGTATACAAAATATGTATTAAGTCGGTTTTGTCAGTAGGAAGTACATTTTCTTGATCTTTTAAATAGGTTTCTAAAAAAGCTGCAAGTGAAAGCTATAATTTAAGGATAGATAATTACTGTTTGCATGAACAAGACTGGCCTCTATTAATACAATATCTTAGCTTCCCCAGACAGTAGCCTCTAACTGGTAAATACCTTCTTCCTCCTGACTTACATGACAGAAGTCTTTGGAGCAACAATTCTGACTATCTTCTTGCTTTAACAGGTGAGGAATAAAATTGAAATTCCTGACTCTCCTTCCCAAATTTACCTACGATATTCAGCTGAGTCTCAAAGCAAACAAAGTGAAATTATCATTTTTACAGTTTCTTGATTCTCAGAGACAGCTTTAGTCTTCCACAGTGTGGTGTTAACACTTGGGCTAGACATAAAGAATTTGTGCACCTGTCTGTTATGTCTGCGAGCTCTGTGCTGCTGAGAGTTCTTTGTTGTTGTTATTCTACTCCAGACCATTAAAAGGGTCCTAATTCCTATGACATGATTATCCAGGTACCAAAGCCCATTTGTCACCTGCAGCAGAAAATTGAGTTAATGCACAACTAAAGGCAACCAGGACTGTGTAATATCAACTTGATTACATCAAACTAGCTGCAAACCTAATTCTGCTGGATGACACTGCGTGGAGCTTGTCATCTCCAATCATTAAAGCTGTCAGGAATCCATCAGGTTTACAGCTAATTAGGTGAACACTAATGAAGCTGGCAAAACAACTTTTCTTTTTTTATGGCTGAGCGGACCTTTCAGTTTGGAGAAAAAAAATTCTCGAGTATTCTCAAGGTTGCTGGGGACTGGATTTCCTGAGTTACCAATCAGCAGACATCTTTAATTCTCCCCCCACCACCACCTTTTTTTCTCTCTCAGTACCAAGCAATCAATTTGTCATCACTCTCAGTATGCCACAAAAGCAGTCATGAACCTTATAACTCGAAGCTCTCAAGCCAAAAAGGGGGGGGGAGGATAAAGTAAGTTTCTTCTGTCTTAAAATAAAACGCCTCATACAGCTCACTTATTTATCTTCATGCACTTATCAACAGCATAAATGTTCTTGTTTTTTCACTCTTGTCAAATAAGTAGCCCTTCAGTCATTCTACATCCCCCATATCCATTAGGCAGAGGCATTTTGATAAAGTAAAGCCAAAGCTAGTGTATGGGAAAGAATGAAAGCACTCACTCTGCCAACTTCTGATTGACCATTAAGCTATTGATGAATGTGCCTGTCAGGAGAGAGACAATTAAATCAAATATGAAACAAAGTCGTTTTGACGGGTCATTTTGATAGAGCAAAACCATTCTTCCATCTCCTATTAGTCCTGCAGTCAAGTTTTTGTAATGAATATTTCTTAACTAACCTGTTATTTCTTAGCTGTTTTTTAAGGTGTCAAAAAAAAAGCCTTTGCTTTTACTGCTATTAGAAAAAGTAACATTTCCAATGTGACCAATAAAAGCAGCATCTCACTGGGAAGCAATTATACACAATACTAAATGTTTAATGTGGCTATCAAAAAGCTAAAAGTTTAAAGAGATTACACTTCTGCTAAATATGAAAGATAGATCGCACATCATGGACGATTCACTTGAGAAAGGAGGGAGAGACAGAGAGTGCTGGAGGGAGAGAAGGATACCTCAGAATGTGTGTTTAGTGCAGAAACATTTTCTTCCAGTCTGTGGAGAGAGAGCCCAGTTTAGAGCATAGTCGAGTGTGTCAAACACATGGAAAATCTAGATTCTGTAGAACTAAATTCACATTTCAAAACAGAATTTCCCAAGTATCAGGAAAAGTTCGCCTCTGTCATTTTTCTTGAAAATTGTTATTTGATGGCACGGGCCAGAAAAGCAAAATATTACCATGAAGTATTTGGCTACGACATTGTTTGCTAGATGGTATCACTACCGCACTGAGAAACTTTCCAAACTTTCTAGCTGTTTGTATGCGGGGTAAGACTGCTGGGAAGTCAATTTCCAAAAGTCCTGGCCGAGCGCATGTGGGTGTCAAAGGGGCGAAGAAAGGCAGCACGCACATTGTCATTGACAAGCCGTGTCACTCCCCTGGCTGCTGCCCACACCCAAAGCGGCGCACTGGGAGAGCAGCAGGCACTGTGGGAGCACTGGTGCCGACAGCCCCATGGCTCCAGCGCTGCCTGCTCCCCGCGGAGCCGGCAGCGCCAGGGATGCTGCGGCAGCTGGGCCCTTCCCGGGCGGCTCTGGCCGGGCTGGGGCCGGGCTGTGTTTGGGCTCTGGCCGGGCTCTGGCAGCGCTGGCCGGGCTCTGGCCGGGCTCTGGCAGCGCTGCTGGGCTCTGGCCGGGCTCTGGCAGCGCTGGCCGGCTCTGGCCGGGCTCTGGCAGCGCTGGCCGGGCTCTGGCCGGGCTCTGGCCGGGCTCTGGCCGGGCTCTGGCCGGGCTCTGGCCGGGCTGTGTTTGGGCTCTGGCCGGGCTCTGGCCGGGCTCTGGCCGGGCTCTGGCCGGGCTGTGTTTGGGCTCTGGCCGGGCTCTGGCAGCGCTGGCCGGGCTCTGGCCGGGCTCTGGCAGCGCTGGCCGGGCTCTGGCCGGGCTCTGGCAGCGCTGGCCGGGCTCTGGCCGGGCTCTGGCCGGGCTCTGGCCGGGCTCTGGCCGGGCTCTGGCCGGGCTCTGGCCGGGCTGTGTTTGGGCTCTGGCCGGGCTCTGGCCGGGCTGTGTTTGGGCTCTGGCCGGGCTCTGGCCGGGCTGTGTTTGGGCTCTGGCTGGGCTCTGGCCGGGCTCTGGCAGCGCTGGCCGGGCTCTGGCAGCGCTGGCCGGGCTCTGGCCGGGCTCTGGCCGGGCTGTGTTTGGGCTCTGGCCGGGCTCTGGCCGGGCTCTGGCGGGCTCTGGCCGGGCTCTGGCCGGGCTCTGGCCGGCTCTGGCCGGGCTCTGGGCGGGTGGCAGCGCTGGCCGGGCTCTGGCCGGGCTCTGGCCGGGCTGTGTTTGGGCTCTGGCCGGGCTCTGGCAGCGCTGGCTGGGCTCTGGCCGGGCTGTGTTTGGGCTCTGGCCGGGCTCTGGCCGGGCTCTGGCCGGGCTCTCGCCGGGTGGCAGCGCTGGCCGGGCGCTGGCCGGGCGCTGGCCGGGCTCTGGCCGGGCTCTGGCCGGGCTCTGGCCGGGCTCTGGCCGGGCTGTGTTTGGGCTCTGGCCGGGCTCTGGCCGGGCTCTGGCCGGGCTGTGTTTGGGCTCTGGCCGGGCGCTGGCCGGGCGCTGGCCGGGCTCTGGCCGGGCTCTGGCCGGGCTCTGGCCGGGCTCTGGCCGGGCTGTGTTTGGGCTCTGGCCGGGCTCTGGCCGGGCTCTGGGCGGGTGGCAGCGCTGGCCCCGCGCTGGCCCCGCTCGCCAGGAGCCCCCGAGCCGCGCTGACAGAGCTGACAGGCCACGTGTGACGTCACCGAGTCTGGCGTTACCATGGCAAGTGATTTATTGATGTTTATCGGGAATGAATAGATCAAAGGCTGCCAGATGACAGGCGATCAATCAGACATCAAATCAAGGATGGCAACAGGCCAAGGAAACCTTTTCCAGCCCACATATCCCCAACTAAGGATTACTGTAAAATTATGTGGGGCTTTTCTTTTACTGTTTTCTTTTCAATTTGGCTTTTCTAAAAAATACTGCTTAAGTTTAACAGGAGTTGACGTTTCTGGCAAAAGGAAAACAAGCTAAACAAACAAAAAACCTCACCAGCACAAAGCCTAGAAAAGTAGTTATAAAAAGGAAAAAAAAAAAAAGGTGGAAATTGTAAAGGCACTATCAGAAACATCCACCAGTCACTTGACAATACACAGACCCTTTTTCTTTTTTTTTTTTTTCTCCTTTGGTTTACTTTCCAGCTTCTCCTCTGGACTCATAAATAAGAAATCAATAGGATTAACAGAAGAGGCTACCAAAGAAAGTGACCAACTAGGAAGGTCTGCCTGTCCGGCAGAGACATCTCCAGTGCAGTACAAGGACAGAAGAAGAAAAGGTAGAAGTTGGGCAAAGGAACCAGTTCTGGGCTTGGGTCTCCAACTAACACTGCAGAGCCTCCAAATCACTTTGTCCCTGCCACTTCATTCACAGCGTGCCATGTATTTATACATACCCTCTCTCTTTTCTATAGGAAAAAAAAATAAATAAAAAGAGTATTTTCCCTGGCTTTCATAAACCTCTGAGGGAAGGAAACGTAGAAGAATGAAGACTACGAGGGAGAGAAGAAAGTAGGAGACAAAGTACGGGCTGGAAATAACCAAAATTCGCCTCCTTGCTTCCCCCAGCCCCTGAGTGCCACCGACCATACGAGCCCGAGCAGAGTGTGCCCGCACACACCCGCCTGCCCCTCGCACAGGGCTACCCCCAGAACCGAGCCGGGCGATGGCAGAGTTCGGAATAGCTCAAAGTGGGCACCAAAAGTGGGGAACGGGCTTTCATGCGCCCCCCACCCCAAAGAAAAAAAAATAAATACAATCCCTCCCAAACGCGCCGGCGCTGTGCCTGCAGCCCGGGAGGTGCTCGGCAGAGCCCCCGGCAGCGGCGGGCAGCGGGGCAGGAGCGGGGCGCGGAGCGGCGCAGCCCGCCGGGAGCCGGTTATGAAAGAAGGAAGGGAGCGAGAGGAGAAGCCAGCGGCCGCGGAGGGAAGGGAAGGCAGGGAAGGAAGGGAAGCGGCTCTCGTACCTGCTGCGCGCCGGGGCGCTTGCTGCTTCCTCCTCGGCATGCTGGGCTCCTGCGGGCGCCGGCGGGGGGGGGCAGCCGGGGCGCGGGGGTGGGAAGAGTTGCCTCAGCCCCAGAGATCCGGTGAGCTGCTCCAGCCTCGGCGCGAGGGCTGGGTCGGGGATATATTTTTTGTTGCTGTGCATACACGATGCCGAGTAGGAGGAGGAGGCGGCGGCGGCGGAGGAGGAGGAGGCGGCACAGAGGAGAGGACAGCCCTGCTGCTGCTGCTGCTGCTGGCAGAAGAGGGGGGAAGTTTGACAAATCGCCCCGGAGGAAGGAGGAGGGGAAGCCCCCCGAAGAGGTGTGCGGGCGGGAGGGCTGGGGAGAGCCCGCAGTCCCCCCCACCCCGCCCTGCGCCCCCGGTGCCTGGCCGGCTGGGAGATCACGGCATAAAGACAGGGGATGTCTTGGCCGGAGCCGGCGGAGCCTCAGCCTGCGCTCTCCACTCCCGGCTCGGCGCTGGAGCGGCGGCGGCGGCGGCAACAGGCGAAGCTTGAAGGGAAACGAGATGATCGCGGTGTCACTCAAACTGGTCCGCCGAGAGGGAGCGGGGCACCGCCGCCGCCCGCCCCGGGCCGCGCCTTCACTCGGCGCGCATCGCCCGCCGGACCGGGCACGGGGGCGGGCAGGGGTCTGCCCCGCCGGCCGGGGAGACCCCCTCGCCCGCGCCCCTCCGCCGCCCAACTTCGCCCGCTGCCGGCGCCGGTCTCCCGAGCCGCCCGCGGCGGCGGCGGGCTGGCCGGGCAGGGACAGGCAGGGCAGCCCGCCGGGCTCCGCTCGCCCCGCTCCCCGCCTCAGCCCTTCCCTTTCCGCCCCCGCGCGCACCCGTTCCCCGCCGGAGCCCCCCGCAGCCATCGCCTCCCGCCGCGCCGGGGCACGGGACCCCCCCCCCCCCCCCCGCCCGGCGAGGAGGGCCCGGCCCGCCGCTCCATCCCGGCCGCCCCGCGCGGTGACAGTGGCGGCGGCAGCCCCGGCTCCCGCCGCGCCCCGCCGCGCTGCCCGCCCCGGCCGCACTCACCGGCGCGCCGCCCGCCCGCCGGCACATCCAGCCCGCCGGCTCCCACCTGGCTGGCGCCGCGGCCGCCGCGCTCCGCTCCGCGCCTGCGGGCGGGCGGTGTCGGGGCCGCCCCGGCCGGCGGCCGCTACCGGCGGCGCCCCCGCCAGCGGAGCCGCTGCTCCCGCCCCGCGGGGCCAGAGCGGCGGGGAGCGGGCAGCGCCCACGCACCCGGCTCTTCGGGAAGGAGCACTTTTCCCTCGTTTTCCCTGTTTTGGGGGTAGATTATTTTCTCTCTTTCTCTCTCTCTCCCTCTCTCTCTCAGTTTTTGGGGTTTTTTTAATTTTTTTTTCTCGGTCCAAGTTCACTGCCGAGCCGTCGCGCTCAGTTCGGCGAGCGCCGGCGGATCGATGTGCTGCGGGTTTGATTGCGCATCCCTGGGCGGCGGGGCCGCGCGGCGCGGGGAGGGCCGGGGCGCGGGGGGCGCGCGGGGCCCGGGCCGCCCCGCCCCGCTCCGCCCGCGCCGGGACCCCCGAGCGGCCACGGGAGGAGCGGGAACAACGGCCACCGCCAAAAAAAAAAAAAAAAAAAAAAAAAAAAAAAAAAAAAAAAAAAAAAGGGGAAAGGAAAAAAAAAAAAAAAAAAAGCAGTAGCTTTTTTTTTTATTATTTTTAAAGTTCACGGGGAGGAATTAGAAAAAAAAAAAAAAAAAAAAGGAAAAAAGGCTGAGCTCACTTTTACGGTAAGATAAAAAAAAAAAATCTCCACTCGCCCCCATTCTTCGAGATTTGGGATAATTCCAAATACCTGACTAAGTGCAGATGTTGTTGCGTCTTCACATCCTATAAAGCCGCCGTGCCGCTCTCGGGCTCTCGCTTCCCTTTCAAGTTGCAGGAAATTCAAACACTTTACATGACGGGTGGAGAAGGTTTGGGAATTTTTTTTTTTTTTTTTGGATTATTATTGTTATGAGTTGCTTTTTTTTAAGCTGATCTTTAGGATGAAAAAAAATCGCAGTCGCCTAAAGTCCCCGGGAAATTGCTACTGTTGGGGGAAAACGAAACATTTCTTGAAAACAAGAAAATGGTGAGTTGTCAATTGCCGCTTCTGCCGCCAAACTCGCTCAGTTCCATCTTATTGATACTCGCTGGTTGCTCCTCAGTTACAGTATCTGCTCATAGAAGGAGCGATCAGATCTGCTTAAGAGAAGACACCGAGACGTTCCCCCCCCTCCCCAAAAAGCCCCGTGTGTGTGTGAGTGTGCGAGCGTGGGTGAGCCGTGCGGCAGGACGGGGCCGGGCGGCGGGCAGCCCCGGCGGGGCGGGCGGGCGGGCTCGCCGCCGCGGCGGTGCGTGCCGCTAGATCCGCCCTAACATCTGTCCGTCTCACCATTGGCGCATCCATCAGTGTCACCCTGGCTGCACATTGCAACGACAACACATCAGACACTGCACAGACCGGCATTCGGTACAAATAACCAACATACTAAACAACTTAACCGGGGAGGAGGGGACCAGCCGCAGCATAAGTATTTACAAACGTTAGACAGCCTCGGGAAGCAGGGCTCGGCTGCGGTTAATAGCTCGTTCATTTGCTCTCTCCCTCCTCCCCCCTTTAAGTAGGAAATAGAAAACCTAAATAATTCACGCCCCCCATCCCCCGGCGGATGCTGCCGGCCGAGGGCAGGGGCAGGGCCGAGGGCCGGGGCGCTCCCGGCTCCGCGGGGCGATGGCTGCGGCAGGACCGCACCGAGCGCGGGGCCGGCGAGCGGCGAGCCCCGGGCCGAGGTGCTGCTGGCCGAGCCGGCCCGCGCTGCGCAACATGGAGGATTCCTCCGAGCTCTGGAGCCAGAGAGACTGAAACAAACTTTGGGATGCTCGGCCGGGAGCTTCGGCAGCCGAGAGCCCCGGGAGCCCTGGCCGCCTCTGTGCCTGCTCGCCGCACGGAGTGCGGAGAAGGTCGCTCTGCCACCAGGCGCTGGTAAAGCGCCCTGAAAACTACAGCAAAATTAAAATGACACGGCGCGTGTAGTCACCGCAGTCCTGCAAAGGCTGTTCTGAAATGTGCGAGAGCCCTCTCCAAAGCCAGGGACGATCCCGATCCTCCTCAGCTGCTGGCTGCGGGGCATCGCCGGGAGCGAGCGGCAGCGACCAATCCCGAATTTTGGGGCGGTTTAAAGTTGCAAGAACTTTGTTTCTTCCACTTCCCTGTCTCTCAATCTGCTCATCTTTCACTGCCTTTGTGTCGCCCTTAGCCGGCCCGAGGGATGGATGCGAGCCCCTGCCCCCTGTCGGGCTCGGCCCGGGCCCCGGCGGGGTGCGAGCCCCTGGGCCCGGGCGCGGCTCCGCGGGTGCGCAGCCTCCTCCCGCGGGTGCGCTGGGCTGCACGCGTGCCTGGACCTGTGCGTGTGGTGGCATTTGTGTTTGAACAGGTCTGCAGACAGAGCTCTGCGTCCCGCAGCACAGCCTGCGTGCAGGATGCTGGCAGGTGGCACCTCCGCAGCTGAACGGTGTCACCAGCACGAACAAACACGCGAGAGTGTCCCCGGCCCCGCTGCGTGGGGAGCTCCGTGTGACCAGCAGCGCTTACCTGGCTCTGCAAAGAGCGGCCCACACGCGCCGGCAGCGGAGGGTGATGGGCTCCTTCCAGTGCGCCGAGCTGGGACTGGGAGGGAACGAAATAAACGAAACTTTCCGTAAACAGTCATTGGAGGAACTTTCTCAGTTCACTTAGGAATAATAACTCTCGTGTATGAGAGAGGAAGAAAGGCAGCAGATATTCGTGCGCGCAGACACATGCACTGCACTTATACATTCACAACTCTCACTGCCAAAACGCTCAGGGAGTTGTGGAATAATTTGGTTGTGACTATACATTTTTTTTTAAGGAAGAAAAAAATCTATTGAGCTTTCTCTTAGACGATTTACAGAGGGAAGTGCAGATACCTTCATGTGCGTTGGCTTCTTTGGGGGTCACAGTCTATTCCAGAGAGTCAGAACGCGTAATTTTATGAAGTGTAACATTTCCAAACATAACGCATCAAATCGATGGCTGTACAGACTCCGTCCACAAAGACTCGGCACACGAGGCTCAGCCCTAAGCTCGCTCTTCCCGGCTGTTTTAAAACAAGGTACCAATTATTTATAAGTCACATAATTAGATAACCATCACTCCTGAACTTTCCACCAGCTAAGAATGTTTTATCTTTCCCAACTGGGCACTGCTTACTGCCCTTCTTTGGTGTATATTTTCACTGCTCATACCATTCCTCCCCAGCAAAACTCACCAATTGCTGGAGACACCTCTTTCGTCCCCGCGGCCCGAGTGGAGACAGCAGCTGAGCCGATAAAGGACCACTGGAATTAACTGCTGATTGTGGGAACGGCCAGGGAGGATCAGTGAGGAAGTTTAGTAAACTTGGAACAGCTGCCTCTTAGAAGTCAGCTTGTTTTAGCCGAGCTTTAACCTTGTTCTCTCCCGAGCAGCGTGTTGATGTTTCGCCACTTGCTCACTGCAAACAAGGCAGGGAGCGGCTTGCGCCGGGGTGCCCGTGTGGCTTCTCTCCCTCGCCGTTCGCACCGGTTCACCGCTCTCCGGGGTCAGTCCCGGGGACCGAACGGCCCCGGGCCCGGCCTCTCTCCTCCCGCCCCTTCTCCGGCCCAGCTCTGCCGGCGCCTGCCTTTCCAGCGGGGCAGAGGAGCCGACAGGGACCCGCGGGTCCTCTCCGGCCGAGTGGCCCGGGCCCGCGGGAAGGGCCGGGCAGCAGCGAGCCGGGGCCTTGGGAGCCGCCGGCTGCAGGGCAGCGCTGCCCGGGCCCCGGAGCGGCTGACGGGGGCGGCGGCGCGGCGGGGCCGGGGGGCGAGCCCCAGCGGCCAGTGCGGGGCTGGGGGTCTCACCGGGCCCGGGCAGCCCCACGGAGGCGCCGGCCGGGCCGGGGCGCGGCGGATGCGGCCGGAACCGCCCGGCCCCCGCTGCCCTCCGTGCCCGGGCACAGCCGCCCCGCCTGCCCCGCGCTCGGCGGCACCCATCGAAATGCGGGGAGTACTTCGGTTTCTCCCGGCGAAGAACAAAGAAGCAGCAGCTTTCATTAAGGCTGGAGCAGATGAATACGGATCTGACAAGTTTGTTTAAAAACCCTACTGCCCACGCCCGAAAACGATACTGCGCTTCTGTAAAATACAAAGTGTTGTCAATAACCATTATAGCGGCGATAATGATCTGAGAAGAGAACAAAGACATTTTGTAATATCTACATAACTTTATTAGAGCAAAATTATTTTAAAATGCCTGTGAATTCCCAAATCTCCTGAATACAAATGAATAAAAGTTTTTCTTCGGGCTAAAATCTTTGCTTGAATGTAAATTGTTTGGGTAAGTGAATTTGCACAGCAGCAAAGTTTGTTTGTCTTAGTCCAGTAGCTTTTCTTTAACGAACCAGATGTTTTGTCTGTAAATTGTCCAGAGGACTTTTACAGTTCTGACATGTAATAAGCCCCAGAAAATCAGAACTGGAATAGCTGTGTCCCTGCGATTAGGACCAGGCATTTCGGGAAGAGCACGGGGAAAATAGGAAAGTGTAAGCACGCTCAGTGTCCTCATATTTGGAAACCTCATTTTAAACTGTAAGTAATCTTGTCCGAATCGATTCGCTTCTGCCTGGAGTTGACAGCAATTCCCCACCTAACCCCAGATATCAGAAATACATTGCCCCAAGAAAAGCCCCAAGCACGGTGGGGGCGGTAGAGCGGCCGAGGAAGCCGCGGGGCGCGGAGGGACCGAGCGGGGCGGCCCCGCAGCCCGGGGTGCCCGGCGGGCGGTGGCGGTGCCGGCCCCGCGGAGAGCGCTCCCGCCGTGGCCCGGCAGCGCCGGAGGCAGCGCCGGCTCCTCTCCCCGGGCCCCGCGGCGGTCGGGGAGCACCGCCCGCCCCCCGCGCCGCCGGGGCCGCCAAGTTCCCGGTTCCACTCGGGCACCGAGCGCGGCGGCCCGGCCGCGGCTCCGCGGGGCGATGCCGCTGCTGCTGCCCGCTGAGTCGGGCCCCGGAGCGGCCCCGCGGCCAGTGGCGGGGGCTCTGCCTTCCCTCTCGGACCGAGAAGGGCTGAGGCCGCCGCGCTGTCCCGGCTCCCGCTCGCCCCAGTCGGATCTCCCCCGGGCTGAGCCCCGCTCGGCCCGGCCAGCGCCCGCCCCGGCACTCGCCACGCTCCCAGGGGCTGCGCCCTTTGGAGATGATGCTGATTTAAAACAAGATCTATCGGCGCGATTCAGTCCCGCTCAGCCATCACTTTTTCCCCTCCCTCGAAAGGACTTGGGCTCCCTGAAGAAACAGCCGGCCGCTGCTTCGAAGGAAATAAGCGGTACCATTTCAGACCTATTGTAGCGTGATGCATTCACTGGGGCGGCAGGAAAACCTTTTAAGAAAAATAGTGACAGATCCTGGAACTCCACCACATGTGGCAACAAAGGCTGTTGACTCAGTAGAAGGTCTTCAGCTAATTTTACCTACACAAAGTTTTACTGGCTGCAGGCTTTGGGAACGCCTTTGTGGAGCCTGGCACTGATCCTCAGGGCTGGCTAATTTGAAAGGCATTGAAAGGATTTGGAGGATCCCGGAGAAGTGAAAGGGATTCCCCGCTTATTTATCTCATCACTTGAAAGTTCCCATCGCACAGATGACACGGGTGCTCCTCTACTGACCGCTTGTGACGCAACGCAATGAAGATTTTGTTGTGCTCAGACACACTTAAAAAAAAAAAAAAAATACGTGGAGGGGAAAGTGGATAAAACTTAGGTTCGAGCAAAACCCTTCTCTTTTTTTCCCCACAGAAACTTCCTTCCCCGGCGGTTATTTTAGTGTTTGCACACAGCGCTTGCACGTAGAAGCTTATCTGTACGAAGCTTCCCATCTGCCAGTAGCTCACCTTGACCCGGCGGCGGGCCCGGTCCAGCCCCACCGAGCGCCCGGGGCAGGGAACCGCTGCAGCCCGGCCCAGCGTGCGGGCGGAGCTCGGTACCCGCGGCGGGATCGCACCGGGCCGGGCCAGCGAGCGGCTCCCGGCGGCGCGCCCGCAGCCCCGGCCCGCCTCCTCCTCCTCTTCCTCCTCCTCTTCCTCCTGCTGCGCCGCGCTCTGACCCCGCAGCGGGGCCGTCGGGCCGCCAGGACACGGACACACAGACAGCCGTAAATCCCAAAGCCCCCAGTGCCCGGCGCTGCTCAGGGCGGGCGGCGCTGGATTCCCCGCGCACGGACAGCGCGGGGGCTGCGGGCCCTGTGCGGGGCTGAGCGACGTGTACGGGGCTGGGCATCCCCCCCACCCTCGGCCCTTCGCCGAGAAAAACTTTCAGAGATAACCGCGGTCCGCCGTGCAGGCGCGCCGAGCAGGCCCCGAGCCCCGGCGGCGCGGCCGCCCCGCTGCTGTCCCGCAACCCGGGCTGTCCCGGGACCTTGTCCCTTCCCAGGCATCCATCCCCGCCGCTGTCCCGGGACCTTGTCCCTTCCCAGACATCCATCCCCGCCGCTGTCCCGGGACCTTGTCCTCTCCCAGACATCCATCCCCGCCGCTGTCCCGGGACCTTGTCCCCTCCCAGACATCCATCCCCGCCGCTGTCCCGCAGCCCGGGCTGTCCCTGGATCTTGTCCCCTCGCAGGTGGCCCCTGGCGAGCAGCAGCCGTGTGCGGGGCCGCAGGCGCAGCGCTTTACTCTCCAGCTGGGCACTGGGGGCTGCACCGCCCGGGTCAGGTGAAACGTGGAAACTAAGAAAATCTGACACCACCATTGATTCCCTCCCTTTGTTCTCTGTACACAATGGAGAGAAAGGAATGTGACTTTAAAATTGCAATTAACCAGCTTTCTATCACTGGGTATTTACTCCTATCAAATCTTCTTCTTCGAAAAAGCACTGCTAATTATAAAGGAAAACAGACGATTTAAAATACCTTATATCCTTCTGTAATCGGAGTTGCTTAAATTATGACTGGATGTACCTAAACAGTCATCTCAGTTTCCCACTGATTTTGGTCAGGTCCAGAAAGAATGGCATTTTTTTTCTAATGTTTTAAAAGTATTAACTTCCTTTCAAACATTCTTTAACCTTTAATGTTTTGTAACTTGATGAAAAGGTCACTTTGTTCGGAGTGGATGCATCTGCTCCATAATTGTTCTAATATCAGGCAGAGCTCCATCCTAACACTACATTCTTTTATGAGGATTTTTTTTTCCTTAATATACTATTGTTAAGGTTACCATGAGTAATTGTTCCAAAGGCAAAGAGCTCCAGACCAAAGGATGCTCACACTTTATTTAATTTCACCAGCTTCAGATGTTTAGAGCTGTATTCAGCCGATGACATTAGCTGAGCTCTGAGAAGAATAACCTGAACTGTTTCACCTCTTCCCACTTGTGGGAGCCTGAGGTAGAACAGGAACAGAATAAATATCTGAATTTAGAGACTGAGCTGCATGGCAAAACAGCGCAATATACCGATTAATACTACTTTGGACCAGCAGCAAGTTTGATCCAAGCATCTCAAAGTGCTTTGCAAAGGGCTGTGACAGGAAGATGAGACAGGAATGGGGGAAGACCTAAGAGCAGAGTGGAAATCCAGAGACCTCTGGACATCAGTGTCTCAAGACTCAGCCTCGAAAATGATAGGGTGGTAGAAACATTGCTCACCTAATTTCATTTTAGACTCCTTGCTGGGAAGGAAACAAGCTTTTCAGCACAGGTAAATCGATATTTATCATTAGGAGCAATCATATTTTGAAGCTGTAGATTTAGCCAGTTTTGGTGTAGAGAGCCTCTGCTTATTCCTGTGTAAAAGATTAAGAGATGAATGTGTTCATTGCCACCCACGGGCTAAGAATGCCCATCTGAGGGGCAGCTTGTGGCCCCAGCTCTGTGGCCAAACATCACTCGCTGTCAGCACTGTACCTGCTCTGCCAGAGCAGTGGTGATACCTGGCTGTGTAGTGGAGTTTGGAGTCAGAACCTTAAATTGATGCAATTAATCCCTCTAAAATTCAACAAGATTTTCTAATTCTTACACAAATCAAACATCCAGAGAATATGTTTAATTAAAACTTGGCTATATATTTAAAAAAAAAAAAAAAAGATTTTCTTAAAAAGCAAAGAAATGGGCTAATTATATTGCTTAGTATTCTAATATGCACTTTATTTTTTTCTTTTAATAACACACTTTTCTAGCCAGGCCAGTCCCTTGAGGACCAGTTCCTCATTTATAAGGAAGTCCCCAATGGGAGTTAAAAAGAGGCTATTTTATAAGAAAATGTATTCCAGAAGAGGAGCCATACAAAGATAACCCCGTATCACATATATCAGTATGGAGGCTGGAATATGTATTCCAAAGATGCAAATCTTCCCTTGCAATAATTTGCTCGTTAGTGTTAACGAAAGCCCAGATACTGATGTCTCTGTATTTGTTCTTCTATTTTTTCATCACACTAATGCTTTTAACTAAAATGATTTTTTTAAAATTTGCTTTATTTAATGAATTTAAAGGTCAATCCTCTTCCTTTCCATATGCAAATCCTATTAATAGTAGAGGTTTGATATTAATGGGAGTTAATAGAGTTGATACCCCCTTCACACAGGAAACCCCACAGGAGAACAAAATAACATCAAGATAATTTCAGTAAATTTGTTGTAAGTTTCTCCCCTTTGAGTAACCAAATATCAGGACAACAGTACTTTGGAGACAGGAGTAGCAGCCTGCCAGAGGAGGGATGAGATGTGAAAGGGCACACAGGACCCCTGCAGCTTCCCAGGGCAGGGCTGCAGGGAAGGACACAGCCCCCAGGAGCTCACCCATCCCCACCTCCTTCTCCCCAGCAGCCCCTAACCCCCGCAGGACAGGCAGCACACGGGGTGCCAACAGCAAAGAACCCCTCCCCATCCTCCTAAAGCGGGAACGGGCAATTTCTGCTCCCTTCGGAGGCCAACAGCCTCCACCTGTGAGACCCCAGCGGCTACTCAGAGAAAAACAGGCGCTGCTGGAGTTGAGGGAGTCAGTGAAGTTACTGCCTCTGCCACACTGTTTAGCCAGTTTTGGAGTTCAACTGTCTGGCCACTGTTTGCTATCTATAGTTACTGCTGCAGGACTCAGTGAGTTTTAATAGTTTGGTTGGGTTTTGGTTGTGGGTTTTTTTTTGTTTTGTTTTTAAATTATTTTTTATTTTTATTTAACTACAGCTGTTGGTGTTAAAATAACAGCGCTGATGTGCCTAAAGAGGTGGAGTTGGGGAAAGAGGAATAAATTCATTGCTTTCATCTGCAGTCCCTGTAGGAAAATGCTTCCAGTGCTAATGAGTGAGGAACAACCCTGTCTAGCCTAACTTCTGCAATAAAACTATCTGCACTGTTTTTCAAGCAGGTGAATCCGGATACCAAACAGCAAAGCACCGTTAGTCCAGAGCAGCTTCTTCCTCGTTAAGAAATAAAGAATACCTGGTGCAGCCCCTGGCCTGGCCAGCCCAAGCATGGCTCCTGCAGATCAGCCTCCCTTTAATTAGGGCAGGCTGAAGTGATGTGATTAAAAGATGTGGAGAAAGGGATGAGTCATGGACCACAAAGTGGTGTTAATTTACCTCTTATCAAAAGGCATTAACCCACCCCCTCTGAACACCAGGGAACCTTTTCTCAGTCTGCACCTAGTGACACTAGTGTACTACAGTCCTCAACAGTATCCCCTCCCAAAACTCATATGACTTCAGTTGTTTTAGGGAAAACTACTTTTGTTTCCTTAAATTGATCTTATTTTCCCCACTGCTTATACCAAAGGGATTTTTTTTTTCTTAATCCCTGAATCTGGAAGCTGGTTTTACCCTTTGAAAAAGGTTCTGTGTAAGAAATATAAACAGTCCCTGAGAGCTGTGGACAGAGCCCTGCAATTCTCTTGGTCCATCCAACCTCTGATGGGATTAGCAAGGACCACACTCCTGTGGCCCTAAACCACAGAGAGCTGCTGCTTCCATGGCTGGATAGGTTGAACAAATAATTTTTGCTCTTCTTGGCTCTTGGGATGTTGCAAAGACCCTGTGAAAGAGGGACTGTGAGCAGTGACAGCCCTTGTGGCACACACAGCCTCCATCTCTCAGAGATAATGTTTCTGGCTCTTTGCAGACTAAAGCAGAAAGCACCAGGGCTTACATTGAGGTCACCTTTGCTTCCAGGGCCTTGATGTGGCCATAGATGTGCCAAGGGAAGGGCTGGAGGGCTGGAAGCACGCTGAGATAAAACGCATCACGTTTCTGAGGGAGCCAGGGCCCTGTTCACAGGCCTGAGGTTTGGATTTTAGCTGAGACTCACAGCTCCCCTTGGCTCCTTGACACATAGGAGAGCACAGAACTGGGTGTCGTGTATGACAAAATAAGACACTTTTGGGGAGATGAATACTGATTTCTACAAACATTCTGTTTTCAGCCAAACAACAAAGTTCTGTAACTGTCCAGGTAAGTCACAGGCTGGAAGAGTTAGCATTTTTACAAAACATTAGGTATAAATTACTTCCACAAACGGGAGCCTGGACTCAACAGAGCAACACAGTTGTCTGTTATAGCAAATCTGGCGTTCCCAGATTCAAATCTGCTACAGGCATTCTAGATTTTAATTAATATATTGTTTCATATGTATGAGTATTTCACGATGGGATTTTTTTTTTGTTTGTTTGTTTTCATACACTGCATTTTTAGCTTAAACCAAGTGTGTTCTCTGCATTGTTCTCAAAGCAATTGAATAAATATCACCGAGTCTATAGATCTGGCCTCCTTTCCAGTGAGCAGCACAGCAGTCATGCTTCACAGGAAAGGGATAACATCCTCCAGTGCAGCTGATAAGAGCAACAATTTACAAAGCAAGAGATCCGTTATGCAGTGAAAGCTTTATTACCATGACTTGATGTTACATCTACAACACATAAGGGTTAATCATTGCAGCAGTTTGCAGCTGGTTTGTGCTCCCAGGGGAGCCATAGCAATAGACTCCTGCCTGTAAGACAAGGTCAGCCTCCTCTCCTGGGGTCAGCAGGCCACCAGATAACACAGCTCCCAAACTTCTGCTCCGGGCACACACAGGTGCCAAACCCATTCCGTGCTCTCTTGTAGAGCCCTCCTTGTGGTTTGTGCTGTGCTCACTAAAAGCATGGACCCAGCTCAGGGGTGCTTCACTGAGGGTCAGCTCTTGGAGCCAGAGTTTCCCTTGGCAGCCCCGGGTTCAGGAGTTTCCTGGGTACATGTAACATTCCACGGGAGGCTTACTCTTAGTGGGCTGAGAAAACAGAGCAGGCAGTGCTGAGTTTGAGGCAAAATCCTGCATAATTTGTTCAGTCTCAGGGTATGAAACACTCACACGAGCAAGTGGGCAGAATTGGGCTGTAACATTCTATTAATATTTATCTTCTACTGCTACAAGACACAACAATAATCAAATAAGAAAAAGTTTAATCCTCAAATGCAGCTTTAATCTTCAAATTGGTTAGCTTATCAGAGGGGTAATATTTATTTTCAAAGACAGGCTGCTCAGAATGATCAGCTGAAATAGAAACCTATAAGTGAAAGAATGTAAATTTATTTGGCAGTGTTGTCTATATTTATAGTTTCTGCTCAACCCATATTTCTGTTTTTATATGCATGTGTCAAAAATTAATATATGGCAAACTTCACCAACAGTTTTAAGGGATCCTAAAATATAATAAAATCAATAAATGATGTTCTGGCATAAATGTTTCTGTAGCTGAGGGTGGTCAGGTTCAAAGGGCAGCATCTGACCATTTCTCTTTCCCACCCTGCTGCAGAGTAAGACCCTCCCCTCAACTTCAAATCTCTGGGGAGAGGGTAATTTAAGCTATGCTTGATGTACCCTATACATCACTGTCTTCAGGACCAGGTTTAAAATTAAACTCTGATGTACAAAGTTAAACAAAAATGAGATAAAAATTGGCAGGGGTTGAAGAGGGTCAAAGTAGTCAAAACACAAGGTAGACTATTGCTTCTTTTGATTTATGTTATTCTGTGCACTAAAAAAATAAAATTATAGCTCTTGTGGAGACTTTTTTCATTGAGAATAACACATTTCTAATTTGTTTTCTATAGACTTAGGGGCATTTGCTCTGGGAGTTGGAAGTATTTATTTATTTATTTAATTTCTCTCTCTATTTTGCAGGGGCAGAGTATCCCCAGTTGTTGGCAGAATATTCGAATTATCATTAGCCGGAACCTTTGTCAATCAACAGCAAGTGAAGAAGAAGAGTATCTCACCTTCCATTAGTGGTTACCTTACAATGCACACACCTTGTATTTGTCTAGAGTTTTAATTTCAGGCACCTTTTCTACAGTTAGGTTTGGTAGCTGAAAGAAAGAGTCCAGTGAATGTTTCCTTTTGCATGTTTTGCATGCACATAATGCAGTTACCTTCGAGAATTTCAGTACAGGAAAGATGCCAAACAGCAGATTCTTTTGAAACCAATTCAAGAAAATCCTTGCAGGAAGTACATTTTTTATGATATAGTCAACTTTTCCACATATTGTCATTTACATGGTTAGTATTGTGGACTGCAGGCAAAATCATTTGGAATTATAATCTTTATTTTCTACAATATAACAATGAAATCAACTACTATCCACTAGAATCAAATTAATTTCTCTCTGCTGCTCCAGTAGGAGGAATAAAAGGGCTCTACTGGCTAAACTGCCAGGCAAATGGAAAATCAAAATAAAATCAGGTCCTTGGACTGCTTGCAAATAAAAATTGCTTGTTTTAAACATAATGGTGGACATGTACAGATCTTGTAATCTTTTATAATCTTTTTCCAAAGATTTTTATTTTCATCCATGAAAGTCCTACTGGCTTCACATGGATTTCAGCTGGCTAAAGTGTGGGCATGTTCTTAGGCTGTACAAGGGAATGAGACAGCAAAAGCCTCAAAACTCTAAATATGTCTGATTACAAATCTAACAGGAGAAAAACTTCTGCTGTCCAGACAACTAAAAGTAATTTTTTTTTCTAACACCGTTTCACTTATACTGACAAAGATGATTCTTTCTTGTTAATAAAGCGAGGATCTTATTTAATACTCAGATTTTAGTCTTTCCCCCAGCATTCTAAGCGATACGTGATGTAAAATGCACTTTGTATGTGTGATGGTAGAGGATTGACCTGCATGTATGCCATTAGTATTGTATTAGTATACATAATTTGGCAAGCATTTCTGTACTAATTGAATAAATGCAATCCTTCACAAACACCTGGCTGGAAAGCTGAAGTGCTGCAGCATACAAACAGCATTTTTGTTTAAAACAGATACAGCCAGTAAAGCAAAGATCAAATGATAGAATGAATCTACTATTTGTGATCTATTGTGCCAGGCCCTCTGGATCTAAGAGGGGCAATATTTTTTGTACCACTAATTAAGACATTTTCAAAGATCTGTTTTGTTTGTTTTCTTTTTTTTTTTTTTTTAACAACAACAAACCTTTTGGGGCCACATAGAAGACCATTCATGCATTCTGTAACTACAGCAGATCACATGTAGCAAAGAGCAGAGCAGAGAGCTTGTTGGTTAGAAAATTTCAATCCAAAATTTTTCTACATCCATTGCATTTTGGAAATCAGGAGAACGGTGAATTAAGGAGATGATCACAAAGGTCACAAGGAATTGCTGCAGTATTCACAAAATATGTAAATGCTGTGAAAAATGTAGGATCTTACAACCAAGGCTCAGAACGAACATAGGAGCCACTCTGAGGCTGGGAGCTGCTCAGAAATTAGGTAAAGAACAAAAATACATGAGAAATCCAAAAAGCAAGAGACGGTCAGCTGTTAGAAATACCTGTAACCCATTAAAATCACGTGCTCAACATGAGTGATATCCTGATGCATCCACATAGCAATCAGGCTCCTGTTCCCTGGGAGGGGGACCTGGCACAGAAAATGAGCTGATTGATTCCTTCTTGCACTGAGCATGTGACTGGGGATAACTGATCAGTTTATGGGTGTGACACAGAGCACTTTGCTCTGCACAGTCCTCCAGGGGTGTCTGAGGGCCTGATTCAGAGCTCACCAACTCAGATTTCCACTCCCTGGGTTCTGGATCAGGCCTTTTCTGCCCACCTGTGTGGAGGGGCATTTTCCATCCCAGTGCAGCTGTGAGATGCAGCTTTCCACAGTGTCATATTCTGTCCATTTCTAGTGCATTGCATTTTTCTAGAGCAAAATCGACCCACTGCCATGTACAGATTCTCTTTCCTGCTTATTAATGACATTTCTGCACTCCCTGTGTTTACCAAGGAAAGCAATCACACCTTCCCTTCCCTCTTTGTGTGCTCAGATTTGCATTATTTTGCTCAGGCACTTGCAAAGGTATGGTGCTCCAAGCAATTATAAAGAACCGAGGCTATAATTTAATAACCCTCCTCTGACTAATTAGTATTCACTCAATGAGTGAAGGGTTTGCAGAGGTCCAGTCAAAGGCCTGAGCACCGTTTAAGTCCAGCTTATTCCTCAAGGCACCTCTGAACTGAATTGGGCCCTGTTTTATTAAATTACAATAGACAGACTGCCATGTCAAGGGCACTGATGCTGGGAGCCCCAACCTCGCAGGACCTCACACAGATAAGTAATCATCACTTATGCTAATAGCACATTTGACTTCGTGGGATGACACATGAGGATGGACTACTTACTTGACTAAGATTAGTAAGAACAGGCATGTTACACAGAACAAATGACTCCTAAAGATCCAGCTGCAGCCAAGTGCTGCCTCCCATCAGTGAGTGTTGTGAGGTGGATGAAGGGCAGGATATGATCTCCAGGAACCTCGTTGAATGCTATTATTGAGTTGGTGACAGTTTTGCAGATTTCTAACCCATAATAAGCCTCAGCTTTGCCTCCTCGGTGACTTCTCTCCATTGCTTTCCTGCTTTGCCTTCCTTTCCTTTTGTCATACTCCAACAATCCTTTAAAATTATTCTTTTTCAACTCTTTCTTCTTTAATGCTTGAAAATTAATTTTGCAAGTTTGAAGGGTGTCTAAGAAACAGCCACAAACCACAAGCTCTGCTATTTACCTGAGCAGACTCCTTGGTAGCCTCTCTCCACTGCCCTGCCAAGGTTCCTCCCCTCTGCTCTTCTGGGATCAGTGCAGTCTCCATGCTCATTTAGTCTTTGGCTTCTCCCTTCAAGGCTGACAATAGGGGCATCATACAGGGTATACCATTCCAGTGATTTTGTCTGATAAAATGCCCAGCTCTTAGGCCTCTGTTTAACACAATTTTGTTCTATACAGGTCACAGAAACAATCAAATTTTGGCCCGTGTGATCTATAATGCCTTTGAACCAGCACTCCAGGAAGGGAAAAAATTCTCATGTCTAATCTGACTTGCTTTCACTTAATTCTTTTTGATTTCTTCATGGTCCAGAGTTTGTTTTTTTTTTTTTTTTTTTTTTTTTTTTTTTTTTTCCCTATTTTGTTTCCAGTAATTTTAAAAGTATTTTGTTGCCCTCCCTGCTTTTTCTATCCTGAACAGGATTTTTAAAATTCTTCTTTTTTTAAATCGCTGACTCAAGAAGCTTATTCTGAGAGTAATGCAGTAGTGAGCACTGATGACTGGCTTCTAGGGATTTTATGAAGCCAAGGTTAATTTGTTCCTGAGAGCTGGAAAAACCATGAATGGCAAAACATATTTCTGGTACGTGCATAATAACCGATATAAATATTGCATCCAACACCAAAATCCCAAACATACAACCTGCTTACCAAGGGACCCTTAAATCTAGTTTTGTTTCACTATAATGTAGAGTTCTGTATAAAAGCCACAAAGACCATAAGTATTATATCATTAGTAGCATTCTTAAGTGGGTCTTTTCCTGTTTCTTGGGGGCTTGCAGCTCAGCTGTAATGATTGTTCCATATGTGGTATGTGCCTGGGTGTTTTGCCAATCACATCAGTGAAACAAAAATGCCCTAATTTCTACAACTTTGCTTTCATTGCACTGTAAAGCACAAAAAGCAGAAACAGTTTCCTGAAGAACTCCTCCATAGCAGGCCCTTGAACAAGATGACTGTTTCTAATAAGCAACAGCTGTCGTTGTGGTTTTACTAGTCAAATGATTCATGTCTTTTGCTCAGAAATGATAAGTGGAACAAATGTTTACTTAGATATGTAACAGAGGAACAATTGAAAAATAGTAGACTGTCAAACAGAAATATTTTCCTGTTATCTGATCCTTGACAATTAGTCTGAACTGGTGTTTAGTCAGAAGGCAGTGTAGCAGTGGCACAGTTGGAGTGGCGGTGAGTTCAGCTCTCAGAGCTGTGCACACCCAGCTCAGCAGGGTGGTGCCAGGCAGCAGCTCAGCAGAGCTGAGGGGGCACAGGCACCTCTCTACACACTGCTGCACCCCTTGCCTGGCAGGCTCCTCTCCTCTATTTAGTCATCTTTGGAAGGGAGATGGGGAATTTACCATTTCCTGTCCTCTCTGCTGTCTTCAGGGAACACCAAAGTGCTGTTCTGCTGCTTTGGTCATGACTGAATCTCCTGGGTTGGCTACAGCTTTCCTGGGATCTTGCTGGGTGTGCTGGGAGCAGCAGAGGGAAAGCATTCTACTGCAGGAGATTCCAGGCTCAGTTCAAGGACAAAAATATTGCATTACCCTTCAGATGTTGGGAAGGAGAGTCTAACAGAGCCTTGATGTATCTCTGCTGAGCCTGGAAGCTGCTGCAGTCAGAGAGATTTGACACCCCTGTGGCATCACAGGGCTCAAGGTAAATTTTTTTTTAAATGCTAGAGGAAGCAGTGGCAAAATAACTCTTATGAGCCGAAGAAGGCAGCATCAAAAAATGGTGTCAGCGGCCTTTGAAGGGAGGTCTGGGAGACAAAGAAGGATGGAGAGGGCCAAGGGAGCCTTGGAATGCTGAGTGTGCAAATGAAACCTGTGTACATCTATAGCATGCTTGAACTTAAATGGATGCTTACCAGTATATTAGGGTTTAAATCCACCTGTATTTTGTGTAGTTTCTGGGCTTTGTTGCTTCTTCAGAACTCTCTCTTCCCTATCACTTTATGGCACTGCTTTGCATTGTACAGAAAGATTGTCAGAGCTTCACTTTCCCATCTGTAAAATGGGGGCAATATTTCCTTTCTCCCAGCCTTTATTCAGCTTACAAGGCTCCTGGGACCAGAATTCTTTTATTGCATGTTTCTGTATTGTCTCGTACAACAAGACCCTGATCTCAGTTGAAGTCTGTAAGTATCACAGAAATATAAATAGATAATAATAAAGAGATGATTTTGACACAAGAATGGAATTTTATATTCTGGAGAGTGAAATAAAACATGTACTAAAGTCTAGTAAAGTGTAACCATGAGATCAAATGATAAAATTCTTCTGGCAACAAAGAGTTGACACAAATTTGTGAGATTAAACTGAACCAACTCAACGGAGGCTTGTTCTGGTGGTTTATTCATATAAAGTATATGAAAAAAGTAAGTGAGATGATCAAATTACCCTCACAGCATGGATTTTGACATGGATGTAGACTAACGGAGTCACCGGAGGACTGAGCAGGTGCGTGGCTCTAATTATACCCTCAGTCTTGTGAGGAAGGAGCAAACTTCCCAGTTGCTTCCCTGGTGGAGATAAGGTGTTATCAGCCATCAGCAAATGAGAGGGGAGAACAAGGACAAGGCACCTGATGGGAGAAAGAGGAGGAAAGGAGGAGGTGAAAAGAGCAGATTCATAATGCTACTCGTCTTTTAAAAACATACACACACCCCGACTCTGAGCCATTTGGATGCCACTTCTCATACTCATTTCTGGGGTCTCTGAGTAACCCTTCCTTATGGTGAGGCACACAAAATTAATTTTTAACATTTTCTCTTTCATGGGCTCGGAGTGAGATATCTGGCTAAATATAGTGATTTATTTGTTTATTAATTAATCAACAGGCACGCTAGGAGTTACAATCCAAACTGTCCCCACACACAGGTTTTTATCGCCATACACTGTACCCCTAGGGAAATACACATCTTTTTTTTCAGGAGTATAAATGGACATTTCTATAAATTTCAACTACTTGGGTGCATGTAATATGCAATATTATTCATCTTTGTATTCCAGGTGAATCCAGACTAGACTACCAGCCTCTAGGGGAGTCTGCTTCATATAATTATCAGTATTCAAAGAATGATTGTAGATGTTGTAGCTTAACAGCAGGTGAATGGTCCTTATCTGAATATTAAATAAAGTGCAACTGGATTTCTGGGTTATCTGGCTAAATGTTTGCAAAGTCATTAGTGAAAGCATGCAGCTATAATCCCCACCACTCCTCTTACAAAGGATTTCCACTTTTGTTTTTAATTCCTTTGCAGGGTGAATTTTTCATCTCCCCTTCCTATACACACAATCTTGTCCCTTGGTTGGACTACCAGAAACATCAAGGAAGCTACCTTGTAAGTAGTACCTACACTTTTTATTTTTTTTTATTCCTAAACAACAAAAGAAACCAAGAGAAGAGTGACAAAGAGAAAGATTTATTATTTCCTCTAAGGACTATCAGAGCTTTGAGTGTTGGGAAAAAAAGCTCTGTAGTAAACTGCTCCTTTGTCCTCCCAAGTTCTGGGAACTTTAGCTCTGTATTCAGTTTCCTTATTGCATGATCTAAGAGAAGTTTTATGCATTTATTTAGTAAAACCCCTTTCCTATTGTTCTAAAATGGGGGATTTAATACACTTGAAAACTGTTTTAGTAGCTTGATAGTGGTTGATATGAAAATATAGTAGATAGTAGTTATGAGAAAATTAATAGAACAAAGAAAAAGAAGAACCCACCCCCTGCTGAGCAGACCAGACTCAGTATAGGAAAATTACTGGAGATAAAGGAAGAGGAAATACCATGGGACCATTCAACCAAGGGGTTTGAGGGCCAGCTCCTGTTTCAGTCCCTACATGAGAAGAGCTCTGTGGTGCTGCATTCTGAAGAGGAATTTTCAAGGCAGAGGTATCAGCTGGGCCAGGACATCACCCACATCCTTTTCCAGATACCACAAAAGCTTTGCACCCACCTCAGCCTGGGCCATCAGTGGCAAAGCATCTTCTCCTGAGAACTGCAAATATTTTGTTTTAATTGAATATAAAAATAAGAGGACATTAAATATTTTTTAGCTGAATATTGAAAGCAAACATAACCCCTCCAAAACGGAGCTACCACTAGAGTAAGCTGTATACCATTTATTTGTACAAGGACTCCCTTTTATTTTGAGCTGTATCACATGCTGAGTTTTTGGCACTGGCATAGCCAACCTTCTTGAGTTTCCATGCATGATACCTCTCACTGCTGCTGCTTCAGGCTTCTGCAGGCTCAGGCAGATGTTTCTACACCCTTCTGCAAAGCTTTCTGTTCATTTTTGCAGAAATGCAGGGTAGAAATATTTTTTTTTTTCCAAAAAGGGAGGAAGGGAAAGCACTGAGCACGATTTTGTGCTTAGAGCTGAGCTGTCCAAGCAGCCACACAGTCTCAGGCATGACAGAATACAAGGGGCTCTGCTTCCCCATGCCAAAGTCCTGCTTCCTTTCAGAGCAAGAAATGGACAGAGCTTTCTCTAGCAGTCAGCACTTCTGTGTATCTTTTACTTAAAACTGAGTAAGAACATGAAGCTAATGAATTTTGGGAGTTGATTCACACTCTTCCAGCAAGAGATGGGTATCCTGCAGCTCTCTAGCTTTTCCAGCTTTGTTCCTTGGGACAGCTTCAGTGGATGTTGCTGTGGACTCATTCTGGGCTCTGCACCTATGCTGCCTCTGCCAGCAATTGAGGAAACAGAGCCTGGATGTATGAAGCAGTTTCAGTCCCACATTCCTAACTATATTCATATGGAGTGAAGTGCACAATAACTAAAGTATCAGCACTGTTTTTCCTGTTTTCATGGTGTTGGAAAGACAAAAAAAAAAAAAAAAAAAAAAAAAAAAGCACTAAGTAAGCAGTGCTTTTTGGTTGTGCTTTTAGTGGAGATGATCTTTTGAAGGGAAGGGCTCTGCACATTCAGGCAGGACCTTTAGGCACCATTTCAGAGCTCCCTCTTCTAGGGCCAGAAGTCTTTATTTTGACTGGAACAAACTACAGAAGTAAACAACTGTTTTCTATTTGGCATTTTTATAAGTATTAAAAAAAACAAAACTCCAAACTTACATGCCCACCTCACCTCCTCCCCTTCACAAACAAATTTAAAAGGTTCAGTCAAAATTCTTCTACATAGTTCAAACCCCAAATTTTCTTTCTTACTCAACTGTGAGTCACCTGCAGTCACTGGATTAGTTCTGATTTAACCTTAAAACCACCCATTTTCTAATGATACTTTTTAGCAGTACTCGAAGTCATGTTATTTGCATTTGCTATTATTTTTATAATCTCTCGAAGCACTCCAACACCCACTTATTTTCAAGTAACCTTTTAAGAAGACCTTTGCACCTAGAAGTCAATGGTCAAATCCAAATCCATGTGAACCTGGTGGAAATTCTGACACTTATTTCAATGGTGAAATCATAATTTCATTGAATGTACAGTAAAGAGGAGGACGATTTGCTTAGGGAGTGATGAGGGTTGGCTTTGTCCCTGTCCTCAACCACACACTGACTGATTTAAGAGGGAAACTTGGATGTGCTCACAGGGGCAATCAATCATTGGACTGGATACCCTTGTTCAGCCAGGCTAAACAGTGGGACAAATACAGGGATGTAATGGCAGAGCAAAAAAAATAGGGGTTTGAGAGAATGTGAGTATCTCTCATGTTTCTGTATGACATCCTGAAAAAACTTAAAGCAGTCAGTTTAGCCAGCTCATGGCTCTTCTGTAGCTGACTGACTGAAGCTGGACCTTGTGGTCTTTATTCATAGCTTCCGGCACTTTCAGTGCATGCAGGAGGGCTGCACAGAACAGCCAGAATGCATGTGAGGGTGACAGAGATGATTCTCATCACAGATACAGACCCTTCCCCATTGCCTCAGCAGGTGCTCCAGGTGTCCTGAGCAGATCTGTGATTTGGCAGAGTTTTTAAATATGTGCAGACCGAAACACCCCCAGCAAGCGGGCCTGGTTTCAAGTGCTGTGGTAAACACTGTAGTACATATTTTGCAATTGCACAATATTTACAGTAGGAATGTGGTTGTTTCCAAGCCTAGAGCACACAATCATCTGTCAGAGTCTGATGGGAGCAGCTGCTGAGGGCAGAACCTGTGCTTTGGGCTCCTCTGGAGCAGAGGTGCCCGTGGCAGGGCTCTGGTGCTCTGCCACCCTGCCCTGCCTGTGCTGGAGGCTGGGATAGGGATGCAGGGAGGGTGGAAGGGCACATTCTGGGCTTACACCCACGAGCCAGCCCCCCAGAGCCACAGCCACTCCCTACAAACTGCAGCAGCTCCCACGGGGTGAGCCCTGAGCCAAAGCCTGAGTGCTGCCTGCACTGGGACCAGGGGCTCAGAGCCTTCCAGGAGGGGCTGGGGAGGCCCAGAGCAGTTAAATCACTGCTAGCCATGGAAACATTCCTTTACGGGAGAGGGTGTGAGTTATGCAAATATCTACTCTATAAATCTCGTATGAGGCTTTGAAGAAAAACAAAAAACCCACTTAGAAATTTGTTCCAAATTTGGCCACAGTATAGTTTTGTTAGTTCAAAGAAATGAAGCTAACTTTATTGTTATTTGTGTTTGGATCAAAGAAAACTATGAAAATAAACATTAGACAGAATGATAATCAACACTGGAAAAGAAATGTTTACTAAAGATTTTCTTCTGTGTTCTCTTACCAGCATTAATAATATTTTCTTTTTCTAAAATTTTCTTGCTTCCTTCAAAGAGATTGATTTCAGCAGAAAGAACAAACATATGCAAATAAACTGAATGATGTTATACCCCCTGCCCCTATCCCCCCAAACTGCATCAGATAATTCCATATTGTTAGTCTGCATTACATTTTATCAGTTTTTTGTCTTAATCAGATATGAAGCTCTCGCAGTACATCTCAAGAACTGGGCTGTGACCCTGATGTGACTCTACAGCACAGAAGCAGCCCTAACCCTGCTGTAATCTAATAGTTCAAATTTAACGGATTTGTTTTTTCAGTGGAAATAATGGCTTCCTGTCACAAAACAGAGACACAGATTACATATCTGATAAATGGCCTTGGCATGATTTTTTCATGTAACACACAATTAACAGTGCCTTTCATAAGATTCATGGTCTAAGGATTTGGTGAAAGCATGCATAAGTTCATTACTATGCCTTTTCTTAAAAAAACCTACCCTACATTTCTGTTGGTGCTTTAAAAACAAATATTACTTTTCTTAGAAAGAGATCACCTATACTTTCCATTGCTAATTTAGCTTCAAAACACTATATTGAAATTATTGCCACTGACTGCTGATTTTTTTTTTTTTTTTTAAAAGGCATATAATTATAATTGATAACCCAAAATGGAAATGGGATAATTTTGGTTTTATAAGCTACCACCCATACGGGTACTGAAAATTTCCACATTATAGCTATAATTGTTTTTTGTCATGCCATAGTCTCCTAAACATTATCAACTAATTAATAGCTGAACAATACCTAAGGAGATACGCAGTTCTATGGATAGAAACAGATATTTTCACGGAGTTTGTTATCTGCAGTTTGGTTTTGAAGGCACAGCTCAGAACTGCTTCTGCTGCCTTCATTGGTTCTCTTATCTTCAGGCCACCCAACCACCGGGCTTGCCCTGTGAGTTGCTAACTCCCAGCACTTACAATGAGGTAATCATCACCTTGTAGTGGAGTGGTGTGAATGCTGGTCAGATGGCCTGTATTTTATTAACAGAAATAGGGTCACAAGTCAAATACATGCTCGGGGTCAGTGAGCAAATACAAAAGAAGATTAGAGGAACAAAAGAATGTGACTGGAGGGGTAAAATCCCACTGGGGGTTAATCGAGCAGAAATGTATCAAAGAATGTAAACTACCCTTTCTTTTGTTATTCATCATACGGGACGTAGTTCCTGTGTCCTGCTGATTCCAGTCATATAGGGCATCATCTCCAGAGTGCTGTCCTTTAATGAGCTCCTTGGGCACAGGGACTGCCAATAATATTCATACCTCTGCCATTACTACTGCTACTACTCTTAAAACAATAACAAAAATAAGAATTAAAACTGCTTAGTGTAAATATATAGATCAAAAGATTTGCTTCGCCTAATATTGCACTGTCCAATGACTGCCTACAAAACAAAGAGAGAAACAGCATTCAGTGTCACTGCTCTGGGAATCTCTTCTGACTCCAACACGAAAAGACTGGACTGAGAACTGTCTCCACCAATATACTGATTTAGCTCCAGCTTGAAATGTAAATGAATTAATAAAAGTATTTCTGAAGAGATGGTATTGCATTGGCACAGTTTTAGTTTTTCTAAGACTGTCGTTTTGAGTGATGTAATAACAAAAAAGGAGCCAGCAGCCTGATCAGCACAGTAAGTACTGGACTTGGTAGGGCCCAAATGGCAGCAGTCAAAAAAAATCATAGGGTACTTACCAAGCAGCAGCTGATTTTCTCTTCTGATACATGTTCATCGCTCTTTCTGTGACAAGAAGCAGAAATTCTGTCTTATTTGAACTGCACATATTTGTCTAATTCTTTAAAATCCCAGCAGTAGAAAGATTCCCTTTTCATCAATTTCCATTTATTATGCTTGTAGCTACATATTGTAATATGAATTCTTTTATCCACGTATATGGCACATCTATAGATTTTATGTTTTCACACATCACATGAAAAGCATATTTCAAAACTATTGCATTATCGTGTGCCAGCAGAATATTGCTGTGGGAATGCAGACACATTACCAAAAGTACAGTATAAAACAAGGAAGTGAGAGTCAGGAAGGAAGGAATTCTTAGCTCTATGACTATGCGCCTCTGACCATGCAATGTTCATCAAGCCTCTTAATCTTATTTTGGCATACTTTATATATAAAATAAGCAATATGTCCTTCTGCAAGGCTGAAATAAATGTTAACTGGTTCAATCATGCCCTTTGAGAGCAAAATTGGAATTTCTGTCATCAACACCCAGATGAGCCAAATCAGGCTCAGAGACTGCAAATCTTTACGTGCCAAAGAATAACACTACGTAGATGAAAATTTCATGGCCAGACACAAACTGTGGTAGACGACTGAAGGATTAATGTGAAATAAAATACAGTAAATTTAAGTTTCCCTTGAACTGAAATCGAAGCATTCCTTCCTTACCTCCCCAGCTATCTATAGATGCTCTCCATTTATTTTCACACATTATACCCCTCCTTCTGGAATGTATGTATTTCATCCTGCATCTTTTAGCAAAGTCTGTATCCAACTCATATATTGTCCCTTAAGTTTAAAACTAATTTTGTGCTTAAGTGCTTTGCAGGATTGAACCTCCTTGGGGCCTCATGCAGGATTTTTCTCCTCCTGGGATGATGGGAGCTGTGGCAGTGTGTGCACGCTGTGAGACCTGAGATCAGCTGCCAAGTGTGGACACCCACAGAAGGATTTTCTTTACAGAGCTATCTTAAAAATGGAAATGTCTGTCTCCTCCAGCTATACTGGCAGACACTGTTTACCCAAAGATCCAGATACACAAGACCTTGTTATCAACTGCAGCTTTTACACAACTTTCAAGTAAGTTAGTGGGCTGGAAATCACACATTTTAGAATATTTTCTGAAGAATGTTATCATATTTGCTGCCCTTGAAAGTGTTTAATGTTGCATGTTCATTACATATTTTCATGTTACTTAATTTAAAAGGTTTTTTTAAAAATACAAATTGCCACAGAATGGATTCGTAGATGCTTAGCAAGTAATGAGATATTTGATACACAAAAAAGAAAAACTCACATAGCTACACTGACAAGCAATTTAGAGATTCCTAAAAAGCCACTAGCAAAATGTCTTTCAAAGGTTTACATTTCAGGTGTTTGAGTACTTTCTTTGGAATACTGTCTACTGAAACACAACATTCTGAAATCTTTCTGCTAACTTAATGTGGAAGCACTACTGAGAAGAGTTAGCTTTTTAATGACGTGGTCAAAATATTTCAAGAAATATCACTTCAATTTGCACCTATTTGCACTTCAGGAACTATAACTAATCAATTTGTGGAGGAGGCACACCTCCACTTTGGACAGCAGTGCTGAGATGTACTGAGGTTTGCATATTGCCAGCAAGCTGTATTACTTAACACTGAACTTAAAGCCTTGTGAATAAGAATTTTACTGCAGTCACAACATATACATTGGGCTCTTCTAGTAAATTGTTCACTCAAATAAAAGGAAAGGAATGTTTTTGATCTGCAGAGAAGATGAGCAAAAAGTAAGCCTGCTCATCTTAACTCTGCATTAGGGGAAAAAATGAACTTTGATCTATCATATTGCAGAGCTGCTTGTGTTTCAATGGCAATTTATCAATTTTTAATAGTCAAAGCTCCCAAGGAGTAAAAGCCTCTTAGACTTCCTAATCTAATAGCCATTATTTAAAATTTTTATTCTGTATGATTTACTGTTCAGAAGCAAGAAAGGAACATACTTTCTTAAGGATTCTTTCTTTCATACCAGCTGACAAAGTGGTGTCCAACACTACTAATTTTGTACTTCCTCGTGCTGGTGTGCAAGTGCAAAGTCCCACCTCAATATATGTAAACCTTTCTTAGCAAATCTAACAGCTAGCACACAGTGCATCAGCCACAGGGCTGAGTGAAGGTCAGGATGCAGCAGCAGCGGCAGCAGCAGCGGCAGCAGCAGCGGCAGCAGCAGCGGCGGCAGCAGCAGCAGCAGCAGCAGCAGCAGCAGCAGCAGCAGAGCAGCAGAGCAGCAGCGGCAGCAGCAGCGGCAGCGGCAGCAGAGCAGCAGCAGCAGAGCAGCGGCAGCGGCAGCAGAGCAGCAGCAGCAGAGCAGCAGCAGCAGCAGCAGCAGAGCAGCAGCAGCAGAGCAGCAGCAGCAGCAGCAGAGCAGCAGCAGCAGCAGCGGCAGCGGCAGCAGCAGAGCAGCAGCAGCAGCAGCAGAGCAGCAGCAGCAGAGCAGCAGCAGCAGCAGCAGAGCAGCAGCAGCAGAGCAGCAGCAGCAGCAGCAGAGCAGCAGCAGCAGCAGCGGCAGCAGCAGCGGCAGCAGCAGCGGCAGCAGCAGCAGCGGCAGCAGAGCAGCAGCAGCAGCAGCAGCGGCAGCAGAGCAGCAGCAGCAGCAGCAGAGCAGCAGCAGCAGCAGCGGCAGCAGCAGCGGCAGCAGCAGCGGCAGCAGCAGCAGCGGCAGCAGAGCAGCAGCAGCAGCAGCAGCAGCAGCAGCAGCGGCAGCAGCAGCAGCGGCAGCAGAGCAGCAGCAGCAGCAGCAGCGGCAGCAGAGCAGCAGCAGCAGCAGCAGAGCAGCAGCAGCAGCAGCGGCAGCAGCAGCGCAGCAGCAGCGGCAGCAGCAGCAGCGGCAGCAGAGCAGCAGCACAGCAGCAGCGGCAGCAGAGCAGCAGCAGCAGCAGCAGAGCAGCAGCAGCAGCGGCAGCAGCAGCAGCGCAGCAGAGCAGCAGCAGCAGCAGCAGCGGCAGCAGCAGCAGCAGCAGCAGCAGCAGAGCAGCAGCAGCAGCAGCGGCAGCAGCAGCGGCAGCAGCAGCGGCAGCAGCAGCAGCGGCAGCAGAGCAGCAGCAGCAGCAGCAGCGGCAGCAGAGCAGCAGCAGCAGCAGCAGAGCAGCAGCAGCAGCGGCAGCAGCAGCAGCGGCAGCAGAGCCCTCCAGCGCATCCTCGTCCCGCAGGGATGGGGCAGGGCCGGTGCCAGCCCTGCCCTGATGGCAGTGCCCGCTCCAGCCCAGCCTGCAGGGAGCAATTAGGCAGCTCTGGCTGTGCCCCGGCCACCACGATGCTGCAATTTGTCTGCTTGGGGACAGAGCAGGTCCCTCTGCTTCCTCCCCCAACACCAGAAGGGTGGTCTCCTATGGACCCAGCTCCATGACAAGTCCCAGTTTTCCTGGGCAAGGTGTGCCCTGTGTTCCTAAGACAATGGAGGGTGAGGATACTCAGCATCCTCTGGGCCTATCACACAAGTGAATCTAAAATTTGTCTTGTTTTACAAAGGTTACCTTGGTGAGTCCAAAGCTCAAAGAGAAGCATTTAAGAGTGCAGATCTAAACTTGGATGTTGTTATTGCTAAACATGAAAGCCTAAGGTCAGAATTCAGAATTCAACCACTCCGACTCAAAAATGCATCAATGTATTTGCTAAATGGAAATCCCACTCGCATCACATCATGATGTCACAAAATACTGAAAATTACAAATCAGTTTTAAGGCAAAGTACATGACAGCAAAATATAAGTACACAAAAACTACATTAAATATCAGTCTTCATTTGTCCCTACCACTTCAACTTACCTCTCAGTTCCAAACTCCTTGCTGCAGTGCACAGCTTGAGATAGTCTAAGATCCATTTTAGAGTGGACTGAAATATAAATGACAGTTCGCACTACACATGAACATAGACAACTGTATAAAATATTTAAATAAAGACAGAAAAGAACAGAGGAAACCAACAGAGCCTTTGCAGACCCAGCCTTTGGGAATTTAGCAGCTTGAGATTCATTGCAAATTTCATCTTTAATGTTATTTTTAGTTCAATATTTTGTAGCACTCAGAAGTAAATCTTTGTGTGCTGTCTCTCCTCCTGCTTGTGCTGCTTCCTTTTCTGATCTTTTCTTTTAAAGAAACCTAATATATTTTCAATACAATTGATTTGTGACATGTTTTGTGATATTTGTTAAAGTTATCCTGTTTCTTCATACAATTTGATGTAAACCATTACACTGTTGTGTCTTTTAAAGAGCTGAACAATGCTTGTCATAACTGAACAAAATGAGACGCCCCCCAATAGTCTTTGCTCCATCACACCTTCTGTTGCATTAAATTCGCTGACAATAATTTTGATTCTAGGTTAGAGTCAAACACTTTTTTTAACCTCTCACTACTGTTCCAAATGCTGCCACACACAGTGCATTTCCAGAGCAGTTTTGATTTCATCCTGGAACCTGTCCTTTGTCTCTCTCCTCAGCAATCTGACTGGAATGATACAAAAAACACAGGGCTGGGGGTGGTGCAGGAGGATGCTGGACAACTACCAGCTGCAGGAAAATGGAAACTGCTCAGTTCACACCCTAGTCCACCCCACCGTAGGTTGCTGTCTGACCATGCTCAGGTGTCTTGTACAAAGCCTGCTCCTATTTTTTTGACAGACTTTCCAAACCTTTCCCATTCTTGCTGTTGCAGAGAACCCATTGAACATATTCTCCCATTACTAGGCTTATGATTTAAGAGTTGTGCCACAGAGAAAGGCCTTAAAAGGGGCTGCTCCACATCTCACAGAGCTGAAACCAGCACCATGATATGACAAGATGAGAACCCTACAGGATATATAAAATAAGACTAAGGCTACTTACCTGTGCAGTATGAACATTGTAAAACTACTTTTGCTTTAATTCATTTTAATTTCATCAGGTTGCAGTTGGAGTTGGGAATTTTTCCTTTTTTTCACGGAAGTGTTCACAAGAGGAGAAGGAGGATCTTGCCTGATCACAAAGTTGCAAAATTGAAAGAGGTTTTTTTATTTCAAAAACCTGATTTCTAACATAAAGAGGCATCATTTAACAGCTCCCACAAATGCAAGGAATAGAAGCCTCTATTAAATGGCCAGGCATCAGGCTTAAAACAAACAAAAGAAGTATTTTATCCTCGCAGTGCGTAATGAAATTACAGAACTCATGGCCACAGGATGGTGTGGAGGTCAAAAGTGTAAATGGACCATAAAAGGGATTACATGAAATCATGCAAACGAAATCCATCACTAGCTACTAAACATGATGATCGAGATCCAGCCTCCAAATCAAAATGTCTCTGACACTGATCCTCAGAGGGCAGGAGCACACAGGGGAAGAAGGATTGCTCTGTATGAGAGATATATCAGAGTTCATACACTTTTTCCCCAGACATTTGCTCCTCTCACTCTGAGGGAAAGTACTGGGTATTTTGTCTGACTCAGGGTGGCAGCTACTGCATGTGTTCTAAAGTCTTCAAAAATCCACATTCATTTTATTTGACACTGTATGTTTTAGAGATGTTTCCATTTTAAATTCAAGATAATTAGGGGGAAAAGCCTGTAAAGAGTCAAACAGAGGGCAAAAAGAAACAAAACTACCCAGAAAAGATGGGTTCTAAACATTTTTCATGAAAGTCATATTTTGCCATACAGTTGTGCATCAGGTCTCATTCTGTATCACAGAAAAATACTTCATCCAATGACTGCAAGAAAGGAAGTCCCCAATTCAGAAACCTATGCAGTGCCCACCTTGCAAAGGCTGGAGCATCCTGCCAGACCCATCCTGTAAATCTGAAATGGGTCCCTGTGGCCTCTGCAGTGCTACAATCACCACTCACCGTTGCTTTCACTGCACTGAATCATTTGGGCCTCTCCCTTTCTGTGTGAGTCAGGTTGTGAAAACTGAGCCTTCTCTGGCCTGTAGGATTCATAAACACCTGCCCCATTAGCCCACTTTCCCTCTTTGTCTAATGACAACCACAAGTAATGACCTGACTCCAGTCATGTCAATATTCTGCCAAAAACTACCATTTTGCCCTCTAAGCCACCTCCTTCCACCCACCCATAGGTTATGGAACTGTGGGATGGTTGCCAAAGAAACGCAATAAAAAGTAGGAAATGACACATACAAATAAAATTCACTTACCTAAAAGCCCTGTTCATCAGATCTCTTTGTGCTGCCTCCTCCCCCACCATCCACTCCTCTACTTCCACACTTGTTTCTCTTCTCTCTTCATTTCCTCTTCCTTTGCTGGCTTTTTTCTTCACATGTTCTACATTCTGTACATATTTTTTCTTTCTCTTTTTATGCCCTATATTTTTTCTTTGCAAACAGAATAAATGAATTCTTTCATAATTTTCCCTTGCTTTAGAGCCAGTAAAGCATTATGGTGTCACTTTACCATTTTTGCTCCCTCTTCCCAGTATTTCTGCCACAACTTTTGTTGGTTTTGTACTTTTTTGCTGGCCTTCCTCCATAACCATCAGTCCCTCCTTGCAAGTACTCCTTCCTCAGTGACTTCATGTCCTCTGTGTTATGTCCCAGTGCAGTCTGCAACGATCCAGATTTCCAGCTGGATTTTGGGCACCTGAAGTTTTAATGGTGGAGGGAGGTCACCCCAAACATGTGAGGCAATGCTGAGTACTTCTGATGAAAGTTTCTGGTGCACAGCTGTGGCTTTCGGGAGAAGCAGGGATGTGAACTGGGGCGGAGCAGAGTCCTGTTCCAGGGG
>CM063292.1:13202500-13225000 GCA_032173965.1 Sitta carolinensis | reverse complement strand
TCCCCTCTCCTCTCCTCTCTTAAAATGTGAACCTGGCTGCTCTGACTGCACTTCCAGGTAATGGAAAATTCAGTGCTCTTCCCTTTGGTGTAAGGTGGATGGCTGAAGTCAGAAGGAGGATTCCTACCTCAGCTGTTAAGGAAATCACAACAATGTAGTGAGAAATATATTAAGATGAATATGGCCATATGCCAATTTTTCCCCCTCATAAATAAGATCCTTGTTTACCAAATGTTCAGTTTTGGTTATGTCACTATAAAAATCAAGCAGCTGGTAATTCAGGCTTGATTAGCAGGTCTCCAGTTTTGATTAGTAAATTACTGTAGCAATCAAGGTTAATTCTCATTTCAGAGCTATGCCACAGATTTTATTTCTTTCAGACAACTGGATTTATCATTCTGGAGAAGGAATATGTTAATAAATATTACAAAAATATCCAGAAATAGATTTAAAAAGCAGATCCAAAAGGGTTTTGAAGAAATGGGGAATCAGAGCAGCAATGCTGCTCAAACATGAAACAGTTAATGTCCTAGGAATAAAATTCCAAGCTGCAATTTTGCAGTAGATTTCCACATAATATATGCAGAGATTGCCTTGCTAATTCCTTTTACCTAGTGTTTCTATTTCTATCTTTAAAAACTGTTTTCTTTGGATCTTCATCTTTCATTTTAAAAGAAAAAAAAAAAGTATACAGAGAGGCTTAAAAAGAAGCCCAAGAGACCATTATTAGTATAAAGATAAACAGTAGAATGGATTCTAACTGAGCCAGAAAACATCACTGTAGAATTTACATAAAATTTAGTTTTCAACCAAACATATTGCACATCCAGTTCCAGCTCATCTCATAATGAATATTCAAGCTTTCGAATGACCCACATGTCCCATAAGTGAGCAAGAGTCCCCAAAAGCCATCACTGTTGTTGAAGAGGCACAATATTAAAAAACACTGAGAATTCATTAGGGATTTTTTTTTTTCCATGAAACTTTTTACTAAATCTTTAGCCTGCAAATGCTGCGATTATTTGAGTATACAAGTCTGTCAGGGATTTGAGGCTGGGTAACAAACTCTTATATGGTTTTTAATTAGGATGATATTATTATTTTCTAGTCATAATTCTGGGTCAGATTCTGTGTATCTCTCTCACATCACTTTTGTATAATTAGAGACTAAATTATCTAAAATAAATATGAAGATTTGCTTTATCTACTCAGTACTGTATGCTTCTCCCAGATAAGAAGAATAGGCAATTTTTAGTTCTACCATAATATTCCACTCAAAATATTGAGATAAATTTCTTCCCAATAACATAGAAAGAATTGACTAAAGAAGCCCTAAAATACATGTATATAGAAATTAATTACTGAGAATTCAGTAAAAACTGAATTCAGTATAAAATTATGCAATTCATATGTTCTTTGAGGGAAAACCAAAACCACAAACCCCAAATCCCTTTCCTAGAGAAAACATGTCATGTCCTTTTGTAAAAGGCTAAGGAGGAACCTGGAATCTACTTCTGTTTGCATATTCCACTGGACTAATTTTGCTACGAGCCATTTCCTTATGCCAGTGGGAATGGGAGTTTTGAATCAGACCAGGTTCAACTGTGCTCCTAATTCAGCACCTTGCTCCTGGTGATGGCAAACAGAAAATGCTTCAGAAGGTTCCTTCCCAGGGCTGGAAAGTCAATAGCTGTCTTATGGCCTGGAGCAAGGAGATCCTTATCCTTTCTGCCTCCTTCCCTTCCCAAAGGAGTCCCAGATATTTAACATTAGGTCTTATCTGCATGGTTCATTTACAACCCAGCATCTAATGACCCAGACATTGGCAGAAAGTGGAAAGGAACCTGATCTATGAACATTTATTTAAGATTAACACTTTGTTAAAATAACAATCAATTTG
The DNA here is from genome assembly GCA_032173965.1 of Sitta carolinensis. Taxonomy (NCBI): domain Eukaryota; kingdom Metazoa; phylum Chordata; class Aves; order Passeriformes; family Sittidae; genus Sitta; species Sitta carolinensis. The sequence continues at coordinate 13,223,100 of CM063292.1, read as the reverse complement.
AACAGAAAGTAAGCATATACAGGTTGGATTTACTGAGTGTGTTAAGGTTTGCCTCACTATCACACACCAGCAGCTTAGGAAGCCCCAAAAAATTGCAGGAGAAGAGGAGAAAAACATATTTTCAGGAAGAAAGCCTGTAAAACAAACATTATACTGTGGTGGAAAAAAAAAGTGTGAGAGCTTTTTGTAGTGTGTCTTATACATGCAAGACAAGATTCACCTGGGGAAGGAAGGGGTGGGGTGTGGGGGAAGCAATTGCAACCAAGCCACTGCATTAATAAGGGACTTCCACAGATTTCTGGCTGGTCTCCAGTAGTACAACAGCTCCTTGAATCTGGCAGATTTTATTCATTGCTTTTGCGCATGTTTTTATTTTTGGCTTTGGCTTTCCTCTCCTTTGCAGCTCTTCCAAGTTCCACAGGAGGAAGCACACAGCTGTCATTCCTCAGGAGCTGCACAGGAGACTGTGGCCCCTGGATACAGCTCTCCCATCAACAGTTCTGATGCAGGCACGTACAAAGAGCCTGAGCCCCATCCCCAGCTCCTCTCCTGGCCAAACTGATTCCCCAAGGCTTTGGTGAATTATAACCAGCAGCTTTCAGGCTGTGGTCACAGTATGGATAAAGATATATTTGGGGATATTAACAAAATTCAGAATAACATTTAAAACTACAGCCCCCAGAAGTTGTGTTGCCCTGGTGGGAGATAAAAACTTTGATTGGGAAGGAAGAACTGCCTCTAGACTCCTTGGGCAGAGGCAGGGTGGCCTACAACTGACTCTGCTGGGCATTCACCACCCTTTGCCAACTTCCAAGCAATCAACATAAAGGGAATATGACCAGGGAGTCACGACAATGTTGTTATCCCCTGCAGAACAATAGTTTTCTTAAGAGCAGCCTGGCCTAGTGTAAATGAGAAAAGTCATAAGGTTTCTGGAACAGTATTTATTTTATTCACAGGTAGGATTGCAACACTGAATGTGATAGTCTCTATTTAGGGTGATTAATAATACGTTATGTTGCTTGTTTTGAGTAAAGATTATAGGCCAATTCCTGCCCTGGCTCAAACCCCATTGAATCAATTGTTTAGCCTAAAAATGGATTACAGGACGTGGCTATAATTTATGCACATAAAAATGCAGAGGATTCTGCTTTAGAAACAGTAATTTTTATTTATGTGCACTGCAGTAGTGCCTAGAACCCGAGATGCTTTGCTCAAGACAGTATCCAAATGCACAGGAATTCCAGGCATGGTCTGTACCCCAAAGAGTCTTTGATCTAGGCAAAAGACAAGTGACAGCAAACAGATGGGGAGAGGGGCAGAAATGACAAGGTAACTGGGAGATAATTATGATCACTATGCAGTCACAGCACATCAGCTGCCTAACCACTATCATTTTTTTAAGGTGTCACAGCAGAGGAGAGTTTTAAGGGAGGATGTGAAGAAGGGCAAGTGTAGTAGCTTGGCAGATTCTTATAGGAGTGGACCCTTGCAGAAGAAAATAAAATGACTACAGCCCCAAATTTAATAAATCAGTATTTCAAACAAAAATCTATTGTGAGTGGTGGATACATGTCGGTCTGTCAGTACCTCGTGGGTGTGATAGGGATAAACAGTCTTGGGAGAGCCTGTGTGGCCCTTAAAATATCCATAGGATGTTTTTGGCTGCAAAAGAAAAGGAGCTGATGAAAGGGTGCACAGTGGAAGAGGGACATGGTAAAATACAAATGTTGAAAATGCAGCCCTGCAGTGGAGTCAGAGAGAATGGTCAAGGTATGTGCCTGCCAAGGCTGGAGAAACTGGGACTCGATGCTGGGCTTCAGATTCGGGTTGTGCTGTCAAAAGGTCAGACACGAAGTACAAGAATCAGATGGTTTGTCCTAGCAAGCATAAATCTAGAGAGAAAGATGCAGAAAGACACAATGTCTAGAAAAAATTGGGCCTAGAACCTGAGATGGGGTGCTATAAAACGGTGACCACAGTTTTAGTTTTATTTTGCTGGCATGAAAGTCCCTGCACTTAAAAAGGGAACAGAGAAAGACACAGAGACTTCTGAGACTTGCTATACCTTAGGGCATGAGCAAAATATATGGAAAAGTGAGAAAAAGTGATGACAAAAAGAACAAAAACTCCTCTTTAAACATTTTATGGCTTTTTTGTTTATTTTTTCTCCCTACAAAGTTAATAAGGCTTATAGTTCAATAATAAAGCACTGAAAACAAACCATTTCTTTTTGTCACACATATATGCTCAATTTTTGTGTGTCATTGTGGGAACTGAATAAAAGAAACCTAGGCATGGAACTGCTTACACAAACTTGTAGGAGTAACTTTGGGAGAGTCTGAGCATTTGCAACTCCAATCTTACTGTGAGCAAAAATAGAACGGACACTATGCAAGCTACTGCAAAGCAATTTTTATGTTATAAATATGTTTAGGTGGTATCTAAATTACCACCAGAGCTCTGACCTTGATTACAAATGATTATAAAGAATACTTTGAAGTGCCCCAAATTGTAGATCAAAATGCTTGTATATTCATCACTTTGACTAAGATCCAGCCAAGATTTTCTTGGCTAATAAAGACTGTAAATTAAATAGAAAACAGGCCCAGTAAAGAGAGGTCATGGCTGCTTTTTTAAATGCTTACAGTCCTTTAGGGCAGGATGTCTGTGCTGCTTTAATTGTTTAGAGTTTCACTTTCTGCCATGGGAGCTGCAAATGTGCAAGCCTCTGTCTCATAATGCTGCAATATAAACCTCCATTTAAACTTGATGGGTCCCTTCTCATTGGAGTTTTATTTTCCAGGCACTTTTGTGATGTGCGCTTTTATGAGCAGTGTGAATAAATATGATGGCAATATTACCTATGCAAATGGGCAGAACTAAAATATCTAGGGTTAAGAGAAACCAACAAAAATTCTCTTTTAAAACTGAACCAAAGACCCAAACATTAGTTACATTTTTCTTATTTTAATAATGAGTTTGTTCTTACCAGTCAGCATTTCTCTGCAGCACAAACTACCCATGATCTTATGGCAAAGTGTGAAAGTGAACCTAATTTCAGTCTTATTTGGATTCTTCTTCAGCGTGTAGATGTGTGACCACACTGGGACTGCTCAGCAATCCTAACTTTTAGGAGGATGGGGTGCTTTCCCATCCCACCTTCTCCCAGTCCACGTGGAGAAGCTGCCTGGCTGTGCTTGATGGTGTGCAAACAACTCTCCTGGTTTATGAAAATATGTGATTATCACACCACCCCTAGCAGGGGTGTTATGACAGAGCTCTACACTCCCTAATGAACACATTTTGCTTATTTCAGGACTCTCCAATGAATCAACATTTCAAAAGTCTTGAATGCCACTCAAAAGAAACATCTTTGGGGATCATGGCCTTAAAATATAGAACAAATTCCCACTTTTAATTCTGCTGGAAGTGGATCTCCCCAGACTCTAAATGGTTTCTATATTTAAGTGATAAAATCATCGTGACTCACCAGAGCAGGACATTGGGTGATTTCCGATTCTGTCATTTTGTTTGCCTGAAAAGGAGCCAAGAATGAAGATTTACAAAGCAGATTATGGATTTTGTACATCTCAGTGAAAACACTTGATTGTTAGAGAAAAGTGAGCTGTCAGCTCTTTGTGATAGTCATGCAAGGGGTGTAAATGGAAGGGCAGGAGATGGGAGAGCTCGAATGCATTGTGTGCTACTGGTAAAACACCCCATCCTTAGTGATACTAAATTAAAATTTCAGTTGTGCTAGAATCCCTCTACACTAAAGTGCAGATTTCTCAGGACTAGCCCAGAGATTAAGCTGTTACTAATTAGGATGTCATGATATTATTTAGTTCAAGACACTCTTTTGGGGGAGGATGGTGCAGCAGAAAACAGACAATAGCCAGCACTTCACTGGATAGCACAGCTTCTCTGTAAAATTCACATTGCTTCTAGTAATTTTTTCCTGTTCTCTAAGCTGAGGGTTGGCCAGATTCCGTTTTTCAGTAACATCATTGTAAACCTGCAATAGGAATACAATGAATTGATGAGGATTTTTTTAAAAAAACCCCACAAAACCACAAAAAATACCCCAAACTAAAACCGCCGAAGTGAGATGTCCCTATGTTCCTGTATTCTGCATTGTGCTTTCTCCTTGGCTCCTTCCTTGCCACTTTCCTTTCTCAACCTCTGTACTTATTTTATTCCATCCTCTCCTACCCATTTCTATTGATGTTTTTTATGGCTTTGGGTGGGTGGTTAACTGGCATTAGGAAGAAAAGCCATACAAAAATATATCCACATACAGTACCAGCCAGAGCACCTGCCTCCTTTCTCTTGGTTACCTCAATGTCATTATGAAACAAGCTATATATTTATTGTTTAAACAATATTAAACAGTAGAAGAATAAAGAACAGTACGGTGTCCTACAGAGAGAGAAAAGGAGCAGTTAAATAAGTACCTTAATTCCTTGCTATTGAGAAGCTGTTACTATAACAAACAGCAGCAAGACTTTTAAATCAGGCCTCTGGAACAAAGCATTCCAGTGTCACTTTTACATTAGTGATTGCAGTTGATGTCATTTTCACAAAACAAAATTATAACCAAAATGGATATTTCAGGTCAAAGTGCCACAAAGAGTATATAGATACATTTCCATCAATAAATCTGCCCTCTTCCTGCCCTGACATAAGTGTTCAACCCCTTGTGATTGACGTTTTTACCACTAAATTATACTATGTCTGCTTCTAGAAGAAATGTCTCCATTACAAAATTAGCTAACCATCAACATAACATAAAATAACTTCAACATGGTGTCATTTCACAAGAATATTGATTCTCACAGACTTACTGGATTAAATCCTGGTTTCCCATAAAAGGAGCAGCCATTATGTCTTTGGTAGACAGAAAAATATATATCGTGGAAAGATGTATATTGGGGTGATTAAAACTTCATTGCTGAGCTCAGAAGCACAAGATTTTGTCCTGTGGCAATCTGGAATAAAGAAAATGATCAAATTATACATAAGAACAAGGCTAAAAAACAACTACAAGTCTGTCGTTTTATTTTCCTCTACTGGAAGATACTTTTGACTATCAGTTCCACAGGAAAAGTCATCAATTATTCTAGATTGACTACTGAGTCTGCCAAAATCTTTTCAAGACCTTGTTCCTGTAGCTTTCCCTTAATTTACCTCATCTTTAGTGCTAATGCCTCATACCTCACAGGATGTTTTGACTAATACCTGAAAAGACTTTGAAATTCTTAGCTGAGCAAAGCTATTTAAGGGCAAACAATCACAATATGCAGCCGTAGTTTCTTTGTATATCAAAACTGTAGAAAGACAACTACTTAGAGAACAGACCTTTTTATGGCCTTCTCTACACTGTTTTCATAGACTTGTCCTATATTTAGCATTGAAATAATAATAGGCTAAACTCATTCAGGGTAGAACTTTGTGATTTTAATGAAATTACACTGAGGATAAATTTGGCCCTAATTCTCTGTGGTGACCTTCATATCAGAGAAGTTCCTAAAGGAGAAAATACCACTCCTATGACCACAACTCAGTCCTGGTACATGCAATATTTTCAATTTCAGCCCGATTTCTTCAAATACAGATGAAAATCCATGTCTCCATTAAGCAAGGCCAGTGTCAATTGTTGTCGTCATATTGTAGTACACTGTTTTAACCTGAAGGCTCATCTGCTGAGGGCTGGTGGTGTGCTCAGAGAACAGCAGTGAACACCTTCCAGATTTCTCACTTTCAGTCAAGTCTTTTATCATTTCATCTTTGAGTCTTTCCAACCCAGCTGGTGCAGCAGTCCCTGGCAGAGGAGGGCTGGCTGTTCCAGTGGCAGGAGGACCATCAGCAGCCAGGTGTAAGGGACGAGGGGCAGCAGCAGGCAGCTGAGGGAGGGCAGTCAGTGTCAGGGCAGGGCAATTCCTCCAGAAGCAAAGCCCCATGCCTCACCCAGCTGGGGCAGGTTTGTGGGGCAGGGCCACACGTGGGGTCCTGCTCAGCAGCTCCCTTAGCCCAGCTGTGCACGGCATGACAGAGGAGCCCTTCACCTCGGGAGGGTCCAGCTGTGGCTGCTGCTGAAGGATGGTCTGTCCCCAGCCATCCCTGCCCCTTAGGGCTCCGAGAGGACAATCTCAGCAGCCCCTGCCCACTCAATCCTTTTTAGTTGGCACAATACTATTTTATCATTTTGATCTTCTCCCTCCTGAAGATAAAAGACACTATGGGCGGGATTCATGAGTGACTACTGTTATTTATCGACCCAGGACTTTTTGAACATTTTTTCCCCTCTGATTCATGAACCACTTTTCCATATTCGAAAAGCAGTTCATAAATCGTTCAGCACCAGCAGAAATTAATAATAATGAATTCATTTACATAAAAGGACTCATCCTGCCAGTTGCTGATAATGTTTGAAGCCAGAACCTTGTCGGCAAACAGGATTTTTGCTGGCAGTGCAGGAAATAATCTTTTGTTTATAAATTAATTAAAACATACTTTTACTCTGTTTTTTAGATTTGCTGTGGGGACATTGGGCAACATACTATGTATTTTCTTTTCTGCTTCATTTTTTTTTTTTTTTTTTCTAAAAAATGGTGTTGCCTAGAGTGGTAAAAGGGATATTTGGTAGAATTAAGAGTCAGACTTTTAAGAGAGTAATGTGTTTTGATTTGTTTTAAAGTTTTGAGTGAGGATTTCTTTCTAAGCCACTAGCAGTTACATTTCACAAGGGTTGGTTTGAATGTATTCTTCCCTGTGGATCTGTCTGTATTCAGTCCTCCCCTCCTTAAGTCTCATCCTGAGTTTCAAATTCAAGTGAACTTAAAATCATAACAAGAACCTCCCACGTTTCCTCTGAATTCAAACCCACGAGTTTCACATGATTCTGATGCAAAGCTATCTATAATGAGTCCCAGGCTGGAAAGGAAAAGGTTTTGGAAAGGAAGGATGACCCTGAGTGAACACTTCCATAATGCCAATCAAGGGGCAGAACTTGTGAATGGATGTTTAATGCCATGCACAGCACAAGTGTGTGTTCCATTATATCTGAATGCCCCAAGGCAGTGCCCCTGCCCCAGGATCAAATTTACATCATTTACCCAAATGAGAAGCTCATGGTCTTGCTGTGCTGTGGGACAAATGTCACAGAAAAATAACACCCACAAGCCCACCCCATAAATTTTCCTTTGGATGACAGCCCAGCAGAGTCAGCACCACACCCCTCTCACCTCAGGGCCTTCCTGGCTGGCCTCAGATGCTCCAGGTGTCTCCGTGGACCTGGGAGATCCACAGCTCCTGTGGAGCATCCTCTCTGCTCGTGTGCTCTGCATGGACACTCCATGCCTGCAACAAAGCTCAGCTTCCAGTTCAGAGCTCAGGTCTGCAAACTGTACACAGCAATAGCAAACACTGCCACATCTTCAGCTGCTTTTTGCATCCAGGCCCAGCTCTTTGCAGAGAAGGCCCCTGCATGCTGCTTTTCTAAGACACATGAGAGCACTCGGAGAGATCTGCAAGGAGGGAAATGAAATAACCATAAGAGTTTATGTAAAAAAAAAATAGCCTCGTTATCTCTTTAATATTTTGAAAAGAGTAAAAACACTTGAGTGTCAAGTATCATTACAAATGCGTGGAAACATTTCTTAGCTTGTTTACTTCTTTATGTACAGCACCATCATTGGAAACTGGGATATGGAAAATGATTTGCTGGTTTATTCAAATTTTTAGTTGTTGGAATTTGTCATTTGGTACTCTGATTTTTATTTGTGCTTAAGCTTTTCCTTGGCAAACACAGAACTGAGTGCTATCACAAAGAAAGAGTAGGAGTTGGAAAAGTGTATTATTAGTCTGATCTGCATCCTATGTATGTATAGGGCTTCAATAGAAAAACCACTTTTAAAAACAACAACAAAAGGCCTGAATTGTCTGTTTCTACTTTTGCTCCTAATTGGTGACATCTGGGTTTGTTGGTATTGAATGAAACTTTTATTTTGTGTTTTTGAGAAGGAAGAGTTAGCTGACTAGTTGTCTTTATATGGTTTAATTTCCTCTCGTGTCCCCTTCTCTTTCATTTCACTGTTTGAAGACTTCTAAGGTAAACAATAAGGGAGCCAAAAGAGCTCTCCAGACAATTCCCTGGACGGTTCTGAGCTGAACCACTTACCTGCAGCACGAACCCGGGCAGCTCACTTCAACTTTATGTCTTCATCTGTAAAACAGAGTTAATGATTCAGCTTAGAAACTTTGAGTTATGGCCACCAAAATCACGATATAAATCTAATATATTATCCTATTAGTATTCAGATCACCTTTTCTGTGTAAGCTTCTGTGTAACAAATGGCATGTTGCTTCTCCAGTCTGCTTGATGCAAGTTTGGATGTTATTGCTATTGCCAGTTTATACCAGTGTGTGACCAGAAACAGCCTATCACAGGGTCGTCATGGCTGTGTTTGCTACAGCTGATCCTTGGATTTAGCAACTTTTTATGGATTTTGCTAAAAGAAGGATATAGGAAAAGGAGAATATTTGGATGCAGATAAGAAAGCAGAAACTGGAATCAAGCTTCTCAGCAGAAATCTTCTGAGGGAGAGGGAATGTCCTGTCTGTGGCAGTAAAATGACCTGCTAAGCAGACTGAAAGCAACATTCACAATTTTAGGAGCCCACTTTCCTCAGTGCATAAATTCAAAGCATGGCAAAAGTAATGGCCAAAGCATTTAAAGAGGTGATTATAACAAGGACAGGAGAGAGGAAGGGAGTTCTGGATCATACTGTCAACAACAGCAAGTGGAACTGTATTTACTGCTGGAGAGGAGACATCAAACTGGAAAATAATTTAGGCTTAAGGTTCCCCAAAATACATTCCTGTCCAAGCAAGGGAGCTGTCAAGTGGAGACTGCAAACAGAATGGGGAGCTTTAGCTGGCTGTGAGACCCCAAGTCTTCCCAGCATTCAGCTGAGGAGCATCTTCAGCAATATGCAAAGTTACTGCACACTAGACAGGCTTTTGAAAACATCTTACTGCAAGTGAAAGTGAGCTATAAAAATGTATCAGCCCTGAATGAATGAACGAACGAATGCCTGTTGGGAGCTGCAGAGAGCCACTAAGCCCTGATCCCTGCAGGAGCTGCAGATGTTGCTGGAAGCACTAGTAACAAGAAGCCAAGTCTGTAGCTGCAGCTGCTCGGCACCTCTGAGGATTTGGCCTTGGATTTGAGCAGACCACAGACCCTAAAGCCCAGTCCTAGGAGGCTTCTGAGTAAGCTTTAGGAGAGGGAAAAATCAGAGGCAAGCTTTCAACCTTCTCAATTAGCTTTAGTAAGGATCTTCAAAGTTATTTTCATGAGGAAAAGGACTGGAAAAGTAACTTGCTTAAAGGAAATCTGAAAATCTGGGTTTTGTTCCTTCCTCTCCAAACATAGCAACAGAGTTTTCAGGAATGGGCCAGGTCACAAAGGCAAGTTGGAAAAGAAAAATATAATAAACGCAAAAGACTTATTGTGAGAATCAATATGTAAATGCAATTATGGCAAATGATTCTGTTGCTCATTTTCACACTTCTGCAGAAAATATTCCTGGTTTTCAGTTATCAAATAATCCCAAGATTTTAAAACACCAAATAAACTTTTTGTCAAGTTCTTGCCAAACACCGGAGATCCTACCACATGGTCTAAGCGGAAAGTATTGTACAGCATATAAAACAAAAGGCAACTTTTAAGAAGCAATTGCTATATGGGTTTAGTGTCTTTTCTGGCTTTTTTTTTTTTTTTTTTTCTTGATATACTGGAGAGCCGTAGCCATGAGATGCCAAATGTTTTACCATTAGTTTCCAAGGAGAAGTCCCTATCCTCTTTCTGCACCAGGGCTTGAATCTCTAGGAAAAATATTATAACCTTCATTCAGTACATGCACTGCTCCAAACTGACAGATCATCAATTGGATTTCCCAAAATTCTGAAAACAGAATAAATATCTATGAAACTAGAAAAAAAAAAAAATCTAAGAAACAAGAAATTGAAATCCCCAGCATACTTGGGTTCTTTATATTCACACGATATCTTCTGAATGTTGAGGGATTAAGTCTTAAGGTATATTTTTGGGATCACACTTTCAAGCTTCCTACATAATCATGAGACCTAGAAAGTTTTGTTTTACCTTTAAAAAAATTCTTTTTTGCATTTGCAGGAGCTGAGGGTTTAAATAAAGCATCAAATACATCGAAGTTCATGATAAAATAGTAAGAACTGGCAAAGCTGCCTATGATAACAAGCAAAACTCATTTCAGCAGCTAGTAGAGGAGAAAGAATAAAGTACAGTGCAAGACAGGAGAAGGTTTGAAATGTTACCAGTTTGGAAAGGCTGCATGTTTTCATTAGATTGGCATTGCTGTGAGTGGCTACCTCAGCTTTTCCTGCCAGGTGTGAGTTTTTTTGTGGGCCTCTCTGAGACTAAACCACTCAGTAATAATTGCAGTGCATTCCCACTATTTCAGATAGTATTTCTCTTTTGCATCATATTATTTTTTTTTTTTCTACCCGAATTTTCCACTGAAAGTGGGGAGCTCCTATTGCCTCCTTCCTTGCCTTGGGTCTGGCGTGAAACAGAGCTCTGGAGGGGGCCCAGCACAGCTCCTCCTCCTGCAGGGCACAGGTCTTCCAGCCCTGGTAGAGGGGATGCTGCCCTGCCCTGGAGGCTCCATTTGCTATGACCCACCTCTGCCCAAGCCACGGGCATCCCTGGGTGAGAGCACTCTCCTCAGAAGCCAGGCAGAAGCTGTGGTGCTTCCCAATGAGCTGCAAGGCAGGCTGCTCTTTTTGTGACTCACCTTTACCTGAGAAAGCAAAGAGCCCTTCTGACCATCCCCTGGTTCCAACAGGAAAGGAGGAGGAAAGAGGAAAGGGGAAAATGGAAAAAGGAAAGAGAAAAGAGAAGAGGAAAGGAAAAAGCTCTCTGTAGGAGCATGGCTGGGATCTCACATATCTCACACTAACGCCACTGTAAATCAGCTGCCTCTGAAGCAGCCCAGGCAAGCATCAGAAAGTGGCAGAAATGCTGATCTGGAAGGATCATCCAGAGCAAGCCTTTCCAAATATTTTTGAACTCTCTGATTAATATCAACTCTCGAAATTTCTCAGATATCACCAGACATCCGATTTCTCACTGTATCAAAACAATCATTATTTCTAAGGACCTCCACCTTCAACCACTTGCAAAGTGAGAGGATCTCACCTCTACTCCTCACAAAGACAGACATTATTGAAGCCGTTCCTAAAATCTCCTTGGCATGACATGACATAATTACTTTCTAGGAAGCTTCTTCCAGTGCTTCATAGAAGGAAACTCTGGCTAGATCCTTCACAGAATACCATCTCTGTTTTCCCCAGCAAACATTAAAGAAAATGGAAGGCAGTTCTATTTTCTTAGACTTCTTTCCTCACTTTTGCTTCTCCATTCAGCTCCAAGCACTGTCTTGCAGCAGATATGGGGCAGTATTCTGGGGTATCTAGAACAGAAAGTTTCTCTTAAGCACTGGGACACAGCCCCAAGCATAGGAAATAGAAATAGTGATGGAAACCAGCTGGAACACTTCATTTCACTGTCAGAAGGGAGGAATCTTGGGTTTAACTAACTATTTTATAAGCTCTTTCAAATATAAGAAGGGTTACATTGTAAATGATGGAGGTATTTGTCTTAAATAAATTCATGTATTTATTTATTTGGTACTTTCAGTAGGTGTTTTAGATATAGAATTATATGATAACCATCTCTAAGATTTTATAAATTTACATAATATTTACCTAAATTAGATATCTAGAAATGCCATGGAAGTTGCTTTCTACTTTTAAAGGTCACAAGTTTTACAGTTTTAAACCCCTGGTACAAAGATAGAAAGCATATGGTACATGTTTTAATGGGACTTCTTAAAAACTTGAGATATAGAAGAATATAATCAGGCATTTAATACCATTTAATATCTCGATTGCTTAAAGCCAGTTACAGCTGTGTCATAGAAGTGAGAAATAGAAATGGACACAAATTTTAAGATGAGATGATGATGTCGTTGATGACCTCAGTTCTGCTACTGGATCCAGGTAGCTGCTAGACTAAATCTAGAAATTCTTCCAGCCCGACTTCATTTCTGTCACAGTTCTATTCCCCTCTTTGGATTATCATAGACATATGAACTCTGATCAAAGTACTGACCACATATATCAAAAAATAATATCACAATCATTGTCACTAGACTACGAAAGTCTCATCATTTAAGTAGCAAGAGCATTAATTGTAGGATTATGAAAATCTGGCATGAGCTGTGGTGTAAACGATAAATTATAAATTTAGCTAAAATTACAACTACTTGAATTCATATAATACCAGGCTGCTCAAGAAATGCTGAGGGACTGCTACCTCCTAGTCTGTTTTCCTTTACAAGATCACTTCAGAAATGTTGAAGAATCTGTACCTATCAGAAAATTGCTCACTCACTGAACCCAGCTATTTTTAAGGTTTTATTTAAGGGAGATAATGAATAAGACTAAATTGATGCCAGTCATGAAGTAATTTTAACCAATACATTTAAAGTCTATAATACAAAATATTGGAAGATTATATGTACAGTAATCTCGAGTAATGAGATGTTAAAATTCCTTGGAACCCAGAAACTCTTCTATTCATTCTGTTCTTCTTCTTTCAACCTCACTGTGGGAGGCTCCATCTCTGACATCTTTATATATGATGTTCTCATTTCAAAGTGCCACTGAACCTTCAAATGAACACTTGCCTACAATCTTTGGATTCAAAAAACCTTAAATCAAGGATTTTATATTTTAGTGCACTCAGCCATAATATGCAGTGAAAGAATTTTGGTATTTAGTCTAGGTCTTATTTCAGAAGAAAGGAAAAGACAACTCTCAAAATGAAAACAATGGTTCAGTAGAATGAAATACCAGCAGTACTGGGTAATTTCTAGGCAGGATATTTCAAACATATATTGAAAAGTGAGGGAAATGAAAAACCCTTTAGAAAGTTAAATCTGGAGAAAAATACAGTATTTTTATAAGAATTTCTCACATATTATCATGAAGGAAGAAAAATAAAATGACGTACGGCAAGCAGTGTCTGTATCATATTGGAGCCTGGCACCTCCTCCAGTGTCAGTGTGTGTAGGATTTACATGAAGAGCTCTGAAGATCCCTCTCTGGTGGACCTTAGGACAAGGCAAGCAAGGACAGCTTGATGCTCTGTGGTGGACACAAAATTATCATGAACACACTTCTCTTATGTGCCTTAAACCAACCCTTATTTTGTCATTGGGCCGTTGAGGTTTTAAAACCACAAATATTTTCTGAGACCACTTATTAGAGCAAACCACTTTCTATACTTTGTTAATCACCTATACACACACAATTCAATAGGACATAAACTAAACCAGCTGAGTAATTTGGTGGAAAGATGCAGATCTGCTACTGAAGTCTCAAGTCAACCTTGTATTTCCTTTTTTGAGATTACTTCCCTGAGAAAGCTGTTCCAGTGTTTCATTACAGTCACAGTAAAAAATTCTTCCTAAATCTATAATACATTTTCCCTCTTTCACTTTGTACCCATTACCCCTTGTCCTGTCACCACAGCTTCTGAGGAAGAGTCCCTCTCCAGTGTCTCTGCAGGCCCCTTCAGATACTGGAATGTGGCTCTCAGGTCTCCACTCTCACTATACTTAAATAACCATCAGAGCCACAAAGAAATTAAAACTTATTTAGACAAAATGTTACAGCTTAACTACTGGCAGAAACAACAACAACAGAGGTACCTCCCTCCTTAAGACTAATCTTGAGCTCTGTAACTGGTAAGACCCATATCAGGATTTATTTCACCTTAACTGAGTGTGACTGGCATGAGAGCTGTGCAGCTATGGGAAGCAGAAGAATGCACACTTTATATGGGTGCATGAAACTTGCAGATGCTAGCAGTGCCTGGGCAGCTGGAGGAAGAGCTCTGCCCTCACTGGCTGCAGATCCTGGTGGCACAGCCAGCACTGCACAGTCCCACACCAGCCAGTGCAGCTGAGGCCTGGTCTGTGGCAGGACGCACTGCTCCCATCCCTGCAGGATGCACTGCTCCCTTCCCTGCAGGATCACTGCTCCCTTCCCTGCAGGATGCAACTGCTCCCATCCCTGCAGGATGCAACTGCTCCCTTCCCTGCAGGATGCAACTGCTCCCATCCCTGCAGGATGCAACTGCTCCCATCCCTGCAGGATGCACTGCTCCCATTCCCTGCAGGATGCACTGCTCCCATCCCTGCAGGATGCACTGCTCCCATCCCTGCAGGATGCACTGCTCCATTCCCTGCAGGATGCACTGCTCCCTTCCCTGCAGGATGCAACTGCTCCCTTCCCTGCAGGATGCAACTGCTCCCATCCCTGCAGGATGCACTGTTCCATTCCCTGCAGGATGCACTGCTCCCATCCCTGCAGGATGCACTGTTCCATTCCCTGCAGGATGCACTGCTCCCTTCCCTTCCCTCTCTGCTCCTGGATGCTGCTGCAATGCTCAGTAAGCTCCCTTTGACTGCTGGAACAGCTCCAGCGCTCCAGAGAGAAGTGAGCACCTGAAACAGCTCTTCTGGTGAAAATAAAAGGAAGACGAACAAAAGAGCAGTGCAAAACTCAGTGCTGCCCTACCACAGACTTTAGTTTTCAGTGTTTAAGCCCAGCCTGCAGCATGGTGTTACACCATGACAGCTGAACAAGTCAGCATTTGAGGTCTGCTACACTAAGGACACGATAAGTCACCATCCTTAATTTGGAATTATTCAAATGCTCTGACCTCAGCAGATGTAATGAATGTTAATGCATTTGCATTCTGATACTTCAGGAATAGATGCAATAGATGAAGAAAGAAATCAGAAAGGGGTGAAACTAGGCTCACATCTATAGTACCAAATTTTTTCAGGTGCTAAAATCACTTTTTCCATTTTTAAATTAGTCTGAGAGAAAACCCAAAAGTTAAGAGAGTTAACAGTTTCCTCTTTATCACCTAAAGAGGTTATAACCAGCATGTCATTCATGTACATAGACAGATTTAAAAACTCTTGGATTATTATGAATGTGAAGATACAGAAGAAAAGCATAGCTGTGGCAAACAAATAAAAGAATCATTCATTATCAGTCAGAGCTTCTAAATAATATGTATGATTTTGATCAAAAAATGATAAGCATTTTTAAATAAGAAAAAAACATACTTGTAGAAAAGTGCAAGCATCTACAAGTTTAGATACAAGCTGACTGAATTTAAATATCTAGACCTGAAAGAAAAAACTGTAAACAAATGATCTCTCTTAAAGAGATTTTAGTGCTTCTTGATTTAGATACTTGGCTAAAATCCTGCAAAATTTACTATACTTATTAAATGACTTTAGGAGTTTTTGCACCTAGAAACTTGTAATTTCACACATATACAAGTTCTATAGCAACAAATGTACAGAAATTTTCCCACCCCGACATTTAATATACAGGTTAAGAGTGATATTTTTATGTGTTTCAGCAAAGGTTCAGTAAGTTCAGCAGTCCATATATTAAAACTGTATCTATCTTAAAGGCATTGTAGTTATTGCTCCAGCTATCAGAAAGACATTAAAGACAGATTAAAGACTGCTAAGTGCACAAAACATTAAGAAAATCAATTAAATATCTAGCTACTTAAAATACCTAGTCCAGCTGTGGAGTACCACTGAGTACAAGCAAACACAGGGTGTGCTGGAGGTGCAAGTATTGGTTTGTCAGCTGTGGTGTTGACTACCCAGCCATGTACACGGCAACGATGACGTTAAAAATCTTCCCAGGAGTAACAGCGGGAACCTTTTCTTCCCCAAAGGCATTGCCCAGCTGCTGGATAAGCAGACAAGCTCCTCCAGGTGAGGATGCAGGTGGGTTGATGGAGGAAACCCAGCCACGAGGAAGCCTGCTGGGATCAATTAGGACGACCCAGATACAAAAAGTAAGGAGAATGCATTTAGTCCTTTATTACTCCTGGTTCCCCACTCTTGACTCTGAGCTGAGGGTCACAGAACTGAATTTTGAGGAGCACTCTAAGGTTGATCTGTTGTTACCAGTGTGTTAGTGGGGTACCTTGATAAATTAATTTCTCTGTACGCAATAAACCCTCATTTTTTATAGAGCTGCACAGGAAAAATATCAACTTCAATATCTTAATGTAGCTCCCTTTCCTCCCTACTTAATAGCAGTTCTTATTTTAATTTTCGGTCCCGGATCTGACAATAAGATAGACAACCATTCATCACAGGATGCAGAGGTAGGATTGTTCTCTGTAAAGATATTGGCTTCTGGAATAGACTTAACAAGAAAAAAAAATCTACTGTGTTTTCTATGTTATGGTATAATAATATTTAGAAAGACGCTCAAAAATTTAAAATACATACTCTGCGTTAACAACAGAAAAATGATCATTCTGTGTTTAAAACTTTATATATGGGTCAGCTTTTTGTGCTGCTTGGACAGAAGCAAACCTCAAGCTTCCAAGCCTTGGACTGAATACCCCAGTGAAATGTGTAAACAGGCATCACAAACCCAGGCTTGCTTTGACACAGGACTGAGCGTTTTGGTTTTGTCGTTCTTTTTCCTGCACTGTGATAGTCTGAGCAGCACTTGCTGCTGGAGCTGAGCCTTCCCCGAGCTGCACAGGGGCTCGAGGCTGCAATGCACTGCAGCCTTCTGAACAGAGAGCTGCATTTCAAACACTGCCTCTGCTCCAACGTCAGCCCCAAAATATTTGGAAAAGGGCAAGAGGAGGGGGAGATCCCACCCAGCAGAACTCACTGCAGAACGTTTGCTCTAGTAGTACAACATTCACATTTCTTCCTGCCACTAAATCTCTTTGCACGTTTTATTTGAATGAAAGACAGTCAGGGATTAAAATTACTATTGCCTGATTCTTCTATCCTCCATTATATAATCAGGTACAAGTAAAATCCCTGAGGCAGAACAAAGCTTTATTGACTGGAAGCAGACACAAACCTGTCCTATTATAATTAGGGAGAGTTTTGAATTGGTTTCAAGGGACTGTCAGAAATAAGCTTCAGAAAGGATGCATGAAATATCTTGTCTTTTGTAGATCCTCCAAAGCTATGTGCTCTTAGAGCACACAAGAACATGTTCCAGTTTAGAAGAGAAAAAACCATGAAGCATATGAAGCTGCTTTGCCAAGGAGGAAGCCCACTGTAGACAAAGATAAAGCATTCCTGAGAAAAGAAGGGAGGGGTGCAGGGAAACCTCCAAGAATTTAAAAAAAAAAAAAAAAAAAATCTGGTAGGGAAAAAACCAAAAAAAGCAGAAAAGAAGAGGCAAAGACAAATTTTGGAAAAAAACAAAACAAACCACTCAACATGATAAAAAAAAAAAAAGAAAAAAACACCCCAAAGCCCAAAATAAAATTTCCTTTTTTTTTTTTTTTTCTGAAAAATGAAATCTGTTCTAACAATATGCCTACCCATGGTTTCATGGCTGCCTCACAGCTCATAAATTAAGCAAGTTCTAACCTGAGCACACTTAATGCTGAAAGAGGCACAATGTTTGATTCTGTAGACTCTATTCATCCTATGATCTATGGAGGTGTTAAAATACCTTATGTTGGAGGAAAATTAACCAAAGAAGAATGGAACAAGACTCATGCCTTTGAGGTCCCTCTGGCATTACTTCTAACAGGACATGTGTAAACACTGCTGTTCTGGACAAATTTCAAATGGAAAGCAGAGGTAATAAAGAAAACCAAAGTGTAGTAGTGTCAGTTAGAAAAATTATTGTTTCCATCCCCATTTAAAGATTTTAGGCCTGTACTGGTGCAACTGTTTTTCACCAAAAGCTTTGCCTCTAAACAGACCGTGTGCTCTGCTCTCCAGCCTCACCTAGAAATATATGGGGATTTCAACAGGAGGGCTTTTTTTGAGAATCCAGGTCAGTGATGTATTTCAGTGAGGCTCTTTTAGTTTATTTCCATTTGTACTGAGGTCCTTTTAAGTAGCAAACAGGACTGCTTTACTGAATTTTTATTTCTCAGTGCTTAACATTCCTTTGCAGACAAAGAGCACTTAATAACTGCTCAAGCAAAGCAGTGAATTGATAAGAAAGGCCTATTGTAATCATCACTTCCACAGTAGTCATTACAGTGGCATATTTATATTGTGAGGTGTGGTGGGATCCAGCTTCCTGTACACTGAGCTCTGCAAGGCAGCAGGGGAAGGTGGTCTGGAGAGCAGCATGACAACACTGAACACGTGAAATGTCTCTTTGTGCATCCCCCTCTGAGACAGCACTGCTGCCATTGTACGACATGAAAAAGGGATGTCCATTTCCATCAAAGAGCAGTGAAACAGAGAGACTTTTATTGTGGTTAGCCTGAGTTCAAAGCTTGGGGTAACACACTTATGGATGAACAGAATAAACACTTACACTTAGGCTTACTGTATACAGCTTAACGAACACATATGAAGTTCATATAAATAATTCACATTACTCAAGAGGTGGTGAGTTGAACAAGTCCCTTCTGGTTAAAGTTATTTAAAGATAAGGTGAAGTTAAGTGAGTGATGGCACAGTTACAGAGGCCACAGTCCAAGGGAATTTGGACAGTCTAAGTTACACTACCAGAGTGATTTCTGCAGAATTATGTCAACTTACAGATCTTTAGACCTTATGGGAAAAGGAAATGTGTGATCTCTAAAAGAAGTGATACAAGATGAGTATTTTACAAAGTACAATTATGCTTTACTCAATAAACTATTTCTAGGAAATAAAACTGGACATCAGCAAAGCATAAATGGCAACATTACAGTACAGCTGGAGAGCAAGTTCAGTGGCAATGAGGAAACTCTCTGATACTAAACAGCTGAAGCAAAAAGCCACCCTAAAAAAAGACATAATCCTTTTCAGTCAAGTGCTATCAAGTCTCGCTTGTGTAGTACCTTAAAAACATGCAATGGATCTGTCCTGAATCTGGCTAGTATTATATTTTAAGCATTTAGTTGAAACTGTAAATGTCGAAGGCATTTCTAGAGTCAGTACTCTATGACTGAAGCTAGTGAGTCATTATTTTTGACTGACTATTAGCCACAGCCAACAAATTCATGAATTAATCTGTAATGGAGATTTTGGCTCTTGTATAGAAATAACATCAACAAACTAGGTAGCATTTAATCTGTAATATTGTAATAATAATATTACAATAAGCCTGCAATATTATTCCTGTTGGAAGGGTAGGATTATAATGCCAGTCTCTCCTTTATTTTATAAGTATATTATACATACATTTTGCTTGATAATTATAAGAAATATCCTGAACCCCAAATTCTTCATTGCAGTATTACTGAAGATTCTATAATTTAGAAGCAATAAAATTCAATCAACTTTCCTCAATAAAATCAACAAAGCAAAAAAAACCTCCCTTTTCAGTGCCTTCTAAGCACCTTTGTTTTGGATGGTCAGAATGCTAAGAGCATTCCAGTTCAGTAGCTCTGGTTCAAAAACATGCATAACAGTTAACAGTAATGACAAATAGATATAGAAAATAAGCAACAATCCTCGCTGCACTGAACTTTGCAATTTAACACTTAGTTTATATTTAATTAATTCAGAAAGTGAAGAACTTCAAAACTGGCTTTGAACAGGCTGTTTGTTAAAAAAAATAGAACATTTATGTTTTCACTGTTGTTTTTTCAAATGTGATGTGACAAAGTGAAAAAGCTGCATGAAAGTGTGGTTCTTTGTGTGATGGAAGTGGGATGCACCTACTAGTCTCACATCATCAAAGAAACAGACATATATCTATAATTTATGCTTTGCTTTAAGCTTCCGCTGATCCGATGTGGCTTTTTCAGACAACACAGGCAGCCCTGGCACAGCCTGTCAATCATCTGGGCATGCTCAAATTGTAGACCATTAGTAGGAGAGACAGCAAAGTTTCTTTAATGACGCTTTTATATGTGGTGTGTTGGCAGTGAAACAGAGAAGAATTGACTTGATCAATGCATTAGTCTAATCATGGGGTTCCTGCTCTTAATTTCTTTTGTCGGTAATTTCCATACTCAAGCAGCATTCAGGATACTTGTAAAGACACACTTAGAGCACTGCATGATGTATGCAGTCACCTATAAAGCATGTCTTGGATACAGCTCTGTAGGAAACAAGGAAGAAGGATAGGGGGCCAGTCAGATTTTTCTTTGAGCTACTTTTCATGTTGTGAGAATTACAGTACCTTAGTCAAAAAGAGGACATTTCCATCTTTTATATATTATATCCCTCCCCAAAAAATCCCATCTCTCCCAAAACAAAAAAAAAAAAAAGCACACCAGATGACAGCATGTTTGACTCTCACAGACTGAAAAATACTGCTTCTCAAACTGAAGAATAAAAATATTTCAGTTTATCTATTAATATAGAGAAACAGTGTCTAGTGAACAAGTTACACAACAACATTTTAAAGTGTCTATTTATGAGGTGTTATGATTAAACCTTTGTCTGGTATCTACAGGGCTTTGGCTGGGGGTTCATTTCAAATTATTAGGATTTCTTCAGAAC